>WOXC01009072.1:0-108224 GCA_011680675.1 Gymnobelideus leadbeateri
AGCAAGTTACTTAACCCCAATTTCTTTAAAAAAAAAAAAAACCCATAATCCTACAATATGCTGTCTACAGGAAACACATTTGAAACAAAGGGATACCCACAGGGTAAAGGTAAAAGGTTGGAGTAAAATTTATTATGCCTCAGCTAGAGTATAAAAAGCAGGGGTAGCAATACTTATCTCAGATAAAGCAAAAGCAAAAATAGATCTAATTAAAAGAGATAAGGAAGGAAACTGTATCCTATTAAAAGGCACCATCGAGCATGAAGCAATATCACTACTTAATATATATGCACCAGGGGCGGAGCCAAAATGGCGGAGTAGAAACAGCTCTTCCAAGCCTCTCTGCCCCCAGATTCTCCACAAACTATGTAAAAAAGGACTCTGAAAAACTTCTGGAGCCCCAGCACCCACAGAACGACAAAGAGAAGCTAACCTCCCGCTGAGGACAGCCCAGCACCCTGCAGGAAGGACCAGCGCAGTGGTCTGGGAGCCGGCAGCGCGCAGAGCGCAGGAGCCGAGCCGAGCCCAGGTTCACGTGAGCCGAGGTTTTAGCCCCAGGGCGGCAGGGCCAGCAGCCGGCTGGAGGAACCCCAGAACACCAGGAACTGTGGCGATTCCAGAATTATCAACATAGACTTGCCTAGGACAAAGTAAGAGGTTAGTGTCCTATGGACTTTGGGACCTGTATTTGGGGAATGCGTCAGCTCCCTCCCCTGGGGGCTAGAAGCCGCTGAGGAGACTCGCCATTTTGTAGTTTTCAGAGGCATTTCCGGCTCCCAGCCTACAAATCGTGGGGAGATCCAGCGATCAGTCTTGGGGGGTAATCGCTCTTGCTTTAACCTCCCTGGATCTGGATTGTGATCTAGGGTGGAAGTTGTGGGTGGGTTTACAGCTTGCCAGAAACGGAAGTTGCCCCCCACACGTTCGGGACGAAAATTCCTCTATCTGGCCTTAAAGCCATAGTGTGGCAACAAGCCCAAAAGTCAAGCAATTAAGTGGCAACATGCCAAGGCAAAGGAAACAGAAAAATGCAACCCTAGACTCCTATTTTGGGGGCATAGAGCAGGAAAAGGACTGTGAGGTCAGAAGTCCTGCTCCAAAAGCCCCAGGGGAAAACATGAGCGGGTTGCAGGCCATAGAGGACCTTAAGAAGGACTTTAAAAATCAAATAAGAGAAGTGGAGGAAAAATTGGAAAGAGAAATGAGAAGGATGCAGGAAAAGTATGAAATGAGGGTCAACAGCCTGACTGAGGAAAACAACACCTTAAAAAATAGACTAACTCAAATGGCAAAGGAGGCCCAAAAGGGCAATGAGGAGAAGAATGCCTTAAAAAGTCGAATTTGCCAGATGGAAAAAGAATCTCAAAAGTTCACTGAGGAGATTCATTCCTTCAGAGTTAGACTGGAGCAAATGGAAGCTAATGACTTTATGAGAAATCAAGATGCTGTTAAGCAGATCCAAACAAATGAAAGATTAGAAGGCAATGTGAAATATCTCATGGGAAAAACCACTGACCTGGAAAATAGATCCAGGAGAGACAATTTAAAAATTATTGGACTACCTGAAAGCCATGATCAAGGAAAGAACCTAGAAATCACCTTCAAGAAATTCTCAAGGAAAACTGCCCTGATGTTTTAGATCCAGAGGGCAAAATAGAGGTTGAAAGAATCCACCGATCACCTCCTGAAAAAGATCCCAAAAAGAAAACTCCCAGGAATATTATAGCCAGGTTCCAGAATCCCCAGATCAAGGAGAAAATACTCCAAGCAGCCAGGAAGAAACAATTTCAATATTGTGGAAACACAATCAGAATAGCCCAGGACCTGGCAGCTTCTACACTGAGGGATCGAAGGGCATGGAATATGATATTCCAGAGGGCAAAAGAACTGGGAATGAACCCAAGGGTCACCTACCCAGCAAAACTGAGTATTTTGTTTCAGGGGAAAATATGGTCATTCAGTGGAATAGAGGACTTTCAAGCATTCTTGAGGAAAAAACCAGAGTTGAATAGAAAATTTGACATCCAGACACAAGAAGGAAGAGATGCCTGAGAAGGTAATCAGGGAAAGAAATCAAAAGGAACTTATCAAAGTTGAACTATTTACATTCCTATATGGAAAAGCAATAACTGTGACTGATGATATCTTTCTCACTATGAAAATAATGGAAGAAGGGTGTGTGGTCATATGAATACATATGTGAATGTGTGTGTATATGGTTACAGTTATATATGGCTAGAGGGCATAGGTTGATTTTGTTGGGAAGGGAGAGTACTCAAGGGATGAAATTATGAGGTGAGAGAGGAAAGTGGCAAGAGGAGATGGGGAGAGACATGGTAGGGTAAACTATCTCATGTAGGGGAAGTGGGTGCAAAGGAGGGGGAGAATAAGGAAGGCTAAAAAGGCAAAAGCACATTCACATTGAATTTGGTTCAGGGAGAAAATGACATACATACTAAATGGGATATCTCAACCTGCAGCAGGATAGGGGGAAGGGGGATGAGAGGAGGGATGATGGATGGGAGGGCATCCTTGGGGTGAGGGGAGGTTGGAAGTACCCACTATAGAAGAGGGACAGGATTATGTAGGGAATGGACCAGGTGGGGGGTGGGATGAGTGGGAGGGAATTATAAGCAGCCTTGTACAATATATCTACTATGATAATGTTTTGCATAGCTAGACATGTACAACATATACTGAATTACTTATATCCCAAGAAGGAATGGGTGACAAGGGAGGAAGGAAATGGATCTGAAATTCGAGGTCGTAACATTAAATGTTTCAAATATATGTATAAATACTATTATTAATACTCTTTTGCCTATAATTGGGAGATAAGATGTGCAGGCATTGGGACACAAAGATTCATCTTCCTCTAATGGAAAAGTCGATGGGGGTATGGGAGAAGGTATGGGAGAGAGCAGATTGGAGGAAGCGATATCTTGTGGGACTGCTATTCTGGGAGGTTGGGTAGGGGAATAATGGGGGGAAAATGATTGTAACTCAAAATCTGGCGGAAATGAATGATGTAAAACAGAAGTTAATAAAGTATTTGTTTAAAAAAAAAATATATATATATATGCACCAAGTGGTATAGCATCCAAATTCTTAGAGGAGAAGTTAAAGGAATTAGAGGAAGAAATAGATAGCAAAACTATATTAGTGGGAGACCTAAATCTCCCCCTCTCTGATCTCGATAAATCTAACCTCAAAATAAACAAGAAAGAAGTTAAGGAAGTGAATAGCATCTTAGAGAGCCTAGATATGATGGATCTCTGGAGAAAAATGAATGGGGATAAAATGGAATTTACTTTCTTCTCAGCAGTGCCTGGTACATACTCAAAAATAGACCATGTACTAGGGCATAAAAACCTCACAATCCTGTGCAAAAAGGCAGAAATATTAAATGCACCATTCTCAGATCATGATGCAATAAAAATTATATAAATTCTTTAGCAGAGGGATTGAGTAAGGTCAGGGAGAGCCCTTGGGGATGAATATGTTAAGAGATTAGGATGCCATTATCCTGGGAGTTTGTTGTTATTCTTGGTCATCTTTCATTTTCAAAGGGTATCAGTGACATCATGAGTGAAATTTTGACTTGACAGTGCATTGATTTTCCAGTGGATTTGGGTTTAAGTGAGGCAGAGTTACACAACGTTGTCAGCCTCACTCTCTCCTCTTGAATCATCTAAGTACAGTGGCAGAACAAAAATGAGGATAAATGAAGATGGCCCAAGATGCAGTAGATGACCTTGGAATCTTCGAAGTCTGGCCAAGCTCTAAATTCTCCACAGCTCTTATTTCAGCTGCCTTCATGGAGGTTGGAATAAATTGTTCTCATCCTCCCATTCCAACAGAGGAAGTCTTTACATGTTTGGGGTGGATTTTCCCCCAACTCACCAACAGGTGTAAGACCTGTCAGTTACCTTCTAACTGGTTTAGGCCCTCTGCAGATATGTTTATGCCAGAGTGTGAACACTATGCAAGCAACAGCTTGGAACCACAGGTGAGAGTTGGATGGACACCAAAGGTAGCTAAGCACTCCTGAAAAGGTTTCAGGAAACCCTCACACCAGAGGTGCTAGTCCTCCTTGAACATCCCACACATCCCTGGGAGTGTATCCTGGGGACTACAGAAGGCCATAAGAGCTTTGGCTGACAGTACTGGACAGTTCTTTTGATTCTTGGAGGTCTGGGAATAGAAGAATAAGGAAGAAGCATCAGAGTATAGAAAACAAATGACAGAGTGTGGAATCATTCAACAGAGAACCCATGTTCAAATCCCACCTTTCATAATAACTTACATGAACTTGGACAAGTCACTTAACCATGAGGGACATCATTTTTTTCAAGGAGTAATATAGGGTTGGCTTTGAGAACCTCTGAGATGCCTTTCAGCTCTAGGGCAATGATCCTAATTGGTTAAGTCAGAATTTTCACTGATATATTTAAATGATACATGCATATGGTGAATGAAAGAGCCTGGACTTGGTACTGGGAGAGTAGAGCATACATAGGGCTTTGGAGGAGTGCCAGTAGGTCTGAAGAGAGCAGTGATTTTGTGGAAGAGTGAGAGGAATAATTACAGAGAGTGACAAAAGGGCATTTGTTTTTGCTAGTTCTTGACTGGATATATACAATATCATTTGTATTCCATCATGGCCAGACTTCAAAATCACAGGATAATAAACTTAGTGACAGAAGCTATCTTCAAGGTGATCTAGTCCATTCCAGTCCTTCATTTAAGAAATGAGGAAACAGAAGCCCAGAGAGATTTTATTATATACCCAAGGTCACAGTAAGTTTGGAGTTAGGATTTGAACTCAAGTCCTTTGATTCAAAATAAAGGGCTTTCTCCACTGATTCCTGCTTCCTTGCCCACCCACAAAGAATGCTCTTTTCCCTTGTGGAGAACTGGTGGGAGTTTGGGGGTGGAAGAAGAGGTAAAACAGACAATTCTAGCTCACATCATTGGTAAGACACAAAATATTAGTAATAGCCATTCTATCTTTTCTTCTCTCAAACTAGTACTACTTTCTAAGAGGACAGAGATCAAGAGGTCCACATAGGGCATCAAAAGTTTCTCTAGACAGCCCATCCCACATCCATGCTTGTCCTAGCTCCCTTTTTCCATGGAGTCACAAATGTGCAAAGCACTCAACTTTGGCATTGGAGATATAAAGGAAAATATGAAACAGTCTCACCCATCAAGGAGCTTCTACTCTGCTGGGGAATTTACAATGTGTACACAGAGAGGCTATATGAAAGGAAAATTAAGGTGGTTGAGAAAACTAACACCTGGGGTAGAGTCAAGATGGCAGAGTAGAATCAGGACTTCCTTGGGGCTCCTGCGCCCACCTCCTTCAATTCATGTAAAAGGTGAGTCTGAAGAAATTTTGGAACTACAGAACCCACACAATTACACAGAGAAGTTAACCTGTTGAGGACAGCCCAGCAGGCTGGCAGGAAGTGGCCAGTGTAGTGCTTTGGCAGCTGAGCCCAGCCTGAGATTTTAGTCTCAGGGCAGGCTTGACAAGCAGCTGGCTGGAGGGACTTCGCACCACCACTTCAGCTATGGTGGTTTCCAGAATTATCAACACATAGATGTTAAGGACAAAGTCAGAGGTCAGTGCAGTGTGGACTTTGGAATCCAGTAATTGAGGAGTATGGTTGGCCTTTGTCCCCGGAGCAAGAAGCAGTCGAGGTGCAGCAGCCATGCAGCCACAGCCACATGGCAGCTTCAGCTCCTGGCTTACAGATTGTAGGGGGACCAAGAATGCAGTCTGAGGGGTAAATGCTCTTGCTCTAACAGGCTTGGATCTGGACTGTGGTCTAGGGTGGAGGTCCTGGGCTGTGTGACCAGCTTGCCATAGTGTGTGGAGGCTTCAGAGAGGTCACCCAACTAATACCTTCATCAGCTAAGAAAACCCCAGCATTTGGTACAAAGCTCCCCTGTCTGGTAGCAGAGTCCTATTGTGGCAAAAAGCTCCAAAGTCAAGTAATTGAGTGGCAGTATGAGCAAACGAGGGAAGCAAAGCCAGAAGAGCAACCCAACATTACATTCCTATTTTGGGGATAAAAAGGATCAAAGCATGGAACAGAAGGAAGACAGTGAAGTCAGAACTCCTGCACCAAAAGCTTCCAAGAAAAATACAAGCTGGTTACAGGCCATAGAGTACCTTAAGAAGGATTTTGAAAACCAAGTAAGAGAAGTGGAAGAAAAATTAGGAAGAGAAATGAGAATGATGCAAGAAAATTATGAAATGAGAGTCAACAACCTGACTGAAGAAAATAACCCCTTAAAATAGACTAACTCAAATGGCAAAAGAGGCTCAAAAAGGCAATGAGGAGAAGTATGTCTTAAAAAGCAGAATTTGCCAGATGCAAAAAGAATCTTAAAAGCTCACTGAAGAGAAAACTAACACCTTGGGGAGGGAGATAATTAGGGGAGATTTCATGAAGTGGAACCTGAGCTAAGTTTTGAAAGAAAAGGATGCTGAGAGTTATGAATGTAGAGGGAAGGCACACTGGGCATGAGGGACAATGTATGAATTCACAAATGCATGAAGGTGGGAGATGGAACATGAAATTTGTATAAGCTGTAATAATCCAATTTGTCTAGAAATATAGAATTTAATAAGAGGAACAATATAAAATTAGTTGTTGGTGGTGTTTATTTGATGAACCATGTCTGATTCTTTGTGATGCCATTTGGAATTTTCTTGGCAAAGATCCTGGACTGGTCTTTCCCTAGAAAAGTAGAGAGCTTCAAATTCCATGCTAAGACATTTCTATATTATTTTAAAGAAAATAGAGTAACATTGAGAACCTTTTTGGGGGGAGTGTTATGTTCAGGTGACTCAATGAAAAATGATAGACTTGAGGTCAGCAAGACCTGAGTTAAAATCTGGCCTCAGACATTTACTAACTGTGTGACCCCGGAAGAATCACTTAACCCTGTTTGCCTCAGTTTCCATATCTGTAAAAAGAGCTGGAGAAGGAAATGGAAATCCTCTCCAATATCTTTGCCAAGAAAATCCCAAATGGGGTCACAGAGATTTAGACATGACTAAAACAACTTAACAACCACAAAATTTATATATAATATAAATATAATATAAATGTATATACACACAATATATATATAATTATATATAATAGAATGCTAATTTTATATATGTGTGTGCACACACATGCATGCATGCATGATTTGGTGGGGCCAAAAATGGGGAAGTGATGGTGATGATGAGTTTTGTTTTGGCCATGTTTGTTTTCAGAGGACCATGAAAAATCAAGATGGCAGCTAGATGGCTCAGTGAATAGAGCACCAGACCTGGAGTCAGGAAGACCTGAGTTCAAATATGACCTCATATTTGTACTAGCTCAATGACTCTGAGCAACTCAAGTAATAGCGGTATGCCTTTATTCACTGGATGAGGAAAAAACAAATCACTCCAGCATTTTTTCTAGGAAAACGCCAGGACAGTATGGTCCTTGGGATCAGGAGGAGTCAAACATGACTGAACAACTGAGTATGAAACAACCAGAGGCAGACATCCAAATGGCAATCGACAATACATTACCATAATTAAAGAGAGAAATTAGAATGCTTATACAGATGTAGGAATCATTTTCATGAGAGATAATAACATCTTTGTAAATGAACATGTAATAAATAACTAGTACTTTTATAGAGCTTTATGGTTTGCAAAGCACTTTATGTATGTGTGATCTCAACGGATTTTCCCAACAACTCTCTGAGGTAGATACTATAATTATTCCTATTTTACAGATAAGGAAATGGAAGTTGAGAGCAAACTTTTCCATTGTAATGTGGGGACTTCATGCAACCAATTATATTTATCGGTGGCACCTTGCTGAGTGGATGCCCAGTGTTGATTTCATGAGAATATAGGGTCAAGAGCTACATAGATTGGGCAAGCATTGATGACTTATCATCTGCATCTTTGAAGGAGTTATCCAAACTGGTGAACACCTACAGTCATTTGAGTATTTTGGAGTGAGGGACACCTAATTGTCCCATCACTCTCTGACACTAAACATTTCTGTTCCCACTTCCATTATACTGTCTACTGATTTTTGCCATATAGTATGTTCAACTTGTCTATACATTAGGGGTGGTAGACAGGAACTTTATTGCTAATAATTGTTGTTGATGTTGTTTGTCCTTCATTCTTGAAGAGGACCATCAAGTCAGGAAGGTTATGCCATGACTTGGGAATGAATTGGATATAAATGAGGCAGGGCTGTGAAGAGTCACCAGCCTCACTTTACCCTCTGAAATCATCTGACTCCAGTAGCAAGATATAGAACAAGACAACTAGAGACGGCCCCAGATACAACTACTAATAATACATTCTCAAGTCTTCAAAATACAATATCCACAACCTCACTGGAGCCTCACAATAATCTTGTAAATTAGACTATGGATAGTATGGTATCCATAATCATCCAATCAATCCTAGTAATTAATGTTACATGAATAAATTGAGAATCAAATAAGTTGTTCCTGGATGATTGTCACAGAGGTAGTAAATGCTAGGAGAGGAAGTTTGAAGCCAATTTTTCTCAATTCCAAGTTTATCACTAAAGGAGCAGGGAAGAGGGAAGTCAGTAAACATGTAAACTATATGCTAGGTACTGTGTCACAAAGAGTATCTCATTTTATCTTCAGAACAACACTGAATGGTAGGTGCTATTATTATCCCCGATTTGCATTTGAGAAAACTGAAGCAAACAGAGCTTAAATGACTTGCCTAGGGTCACACAACAAGAAAAGGTATTTGAAATCAGATCTTCCTGTCTCCAAGTCCATTGTTCTACCCACTGAACTATAACACTGCTTCTCAGTAAAGTGATTTCTAGGAAAGCAATCGTACATTCCTGTTATCCTTCCTATTAACTCCTTTTATTTTTATTTAAAGCTTCTGAATCAATTCACTTAAAGAGCCCTCAATCTAGCTGCCAATGGCAATGATTATAGACTATGAATCAATTCTGGCCATTGAAGTAGTAAGCCTGGAAATGAAAATTTGGAAGGAGAAAATAAAAGGAACCAGTGAAATTGAAATATCAAACTAGTTTGGCGGTGCTTTTTTCTTTTCTTTCTTTTTTTTTTGTAGGTAGTAATTACCACCTACAACTAATTCCATGGAGGTAGGAAACTGCCACTATGGAAACTTCCATTAACTTGCAGATCTGATACGTGTCAACCCTGCAACTATAATTTATCAATTCATATAAGATAATCTGTTTAGAGCAAGAAGGAATCATCTAGTCTAACTCTTTTTTACAAATGAAGAAATTGAGGAAGGTTAAGTTACCCAAATTCATATAGCTTATAAGTGACAGAAGCAAGATTTGAACCGAGTGTACTTTTACTTATGTCATGTACTCTTAAGGGGTGAGATAGGGGTGGGGAGGAGACTGAGAGGCTGACTTGCCTGTAGTCACATACCTAGTATGTTTCTGAGGTGGGATATGAACCTATATTTCCCTGATTTCATAGTCAGTCAATAAGCCTTTATTATTTTGTTTCTTCAGTCATGTCTGACTCTTAATGACCCCATTTTCAATTTTCTTAGCAGAGATGCTAGTTTGCCATTTCCTTCTCCAACTCATTTTTATAGATAAGGAGATGGGCAAATAGGGTTAAGTGACTTGCCCACTGCTACACAACTAGTAAGTATCTAGGGCCAGATTTCAGTCTTTCTGACTTCAGGATGGGTGCTCTATCTACTGCACCACCTAGATGCTGTTAAGACTTTATTAGGTGCAAAATATGCTAAGCACTGAGGATACAAAAAAGACAAAAGCAAAAGCAATTCCTACTCTCTAGGAGCTCACAATTTACTTCTAATCATTATGCCACAATGCTTCTTTTGACATCGTAGGACCGTAATATCTCAGTATCATAAATATAGAGTTAAAAGGAACTCCAAGGCCAACTATTCCAACTCCTATATTTTCCAGATAAAGAAACAAGGGCCCACAGAAGTTAAATGACTTGCTAAAGGTCAGAGAGACAGTTAACTTCAGTAGCAAGATTTTCATCCATTTCTTCTGACTCTCAAGCCAGTGTTCATTCCATTTTGTCATACTACCATCATGACCCCCTCCTTTTGTTGGTGGAGGATGAGAGAGTGAGGAATAAGAATTATCAGGATATTTACTTTAGTCAGCGACAATTGAAAACTGAAATAAAATGGATTGGAGGTATAAATATGTAATCACAGATTGCCCAGCTTTCAAACCATTTGGAAGATGCTACCTAGGTATTTCAGAACTGATGAGCTGTCTTGGATCATTGTAGACATAATTTCTGTTCTTTCTTCATTTACAAGCGGAACATGATCTTAATCTACTGCTCCATTCCAGATGTGCTTTTGACCATGAGACTAATGTGCACAATGTTTAGCTCTCCTCATTGGGACTATTTCTTGCTCTACATATATGGACAATGAAAGGAAATTGATCATGGGTTGTCTTTTTAGATCTTTTTCCAATAGTAGATTTTATTTTTTTGCATAGCTATAAGATGGAATTGACAGTCAGAGCACAGTCAACCATGAAATGCACACTATGTTCACAAGCCCACCTTTGCACTACAATTCAACCAGAAATTCAATTATGTCGAAAAAAAGTTTCCTTTTTTCTAAATTATTTTTCATTGAATATTTTTCTCTCTTCCTTGTACCTCCCCAAAGGAAAACAGGAAGGGTATTCATTGGAGTGTTAACTATGTAAATGAACTAAAGAAGTTACTAAAGGATACATGTCAAAAAACAGAAAGATATTTAACTCAGAGAAAATAAAACTAAGAGGAAACATGGTAATTTACTTCAAGTATTTGAGAAACAAATGCTCCATTGAATTTGAAAAATCTTTTAAGAAAAATGAAAAACAGTATATTAGACAATGCTATATACAAATATCTTGCCCAGTATACCAGAATAATTCTAAATGGAGATGTGACAGACATGAGGGGTAATATCAAAAACAAACAGGAAGAATAAAGAAGGAATTATCTGTTAAATCTATTAGTAATGAAGAGTTCATTACTAAAAAATACATATAGAGGATCATAAAGATGAAATGGACAATTTTGTTATCTTAATTAAAACAAAAGCTTTTGCACAAACAAAACTAATGCAACCAAAATTAGAAGGGAAGCAGGTAACTGGGGAGATAAAACTTGGCAATGAGTACTCTTCTCTGATAAAGTTCTTTTTTCTAAGTTTTCTTTTCACAATTCTGTTAGCTAAGAGGATGACCCCACACATTTCTAAAATGATACAGTAATTAATGGTGGTTGGTTACATAATATTTCCTCACTTTAAAACAATATGTTTAGTAACACCTCTTGCCATTTTTTTTCCTCATTGAAGGCATACTTTATGCAGAACCTGGGCTTCAGACCAAACACATTTATAATATGCAACAATATGCTATCACTTTGGAATAGAGACTGTTTTTCTTGGAAACAGTTGAAGTACAAATAATATGAAGCACAACAGAGCTGAGCAAGAAGCACGAATCCAATTAGCTCAGGCTGGGTAATAGAACAGCCTGTTCACACAAAAATGAGTTTAAGTTTTCATTCACACTTACTAATTAAATAAATAGCATCAGGGTTACTTTTATAAGGGGTGGAGAGGGTAATTTTTTTTAAGTTGGGAATAATGGGAGTAGACTATGGAATTCTATAGATAATTAGTAACAATTGTTACTACTAATTACAACTAGTCAATCAACAAGGATTTATTTAACACCTACTATATACCAGGCAGTGTATTCAATTCTGTGATACAGTTCAAAGAATGAAACAATCCCCTCAAAAAAAGTCTTATATTCTAAGGGGAAGTACAGGTAGAATAATGGTCACAGATTGAACTCTGCAAAAGAAGAAATGTCTGAGACGTGAGCAGAGAGATGGGAGCATAAACAAAAGAGTTGTATCATGAAAATCAAAAGAGAAATGTTTAAAAAAACTAGCACTTGTGGTTCAGTGTAAAGGGTACTGAACAATGACATTTGGTTCAAAACCTATCTGTTTTCATAATCTTGGACAGTTAGTTTTGCATTGACTCAGTTTCTCTGTCTGGTCAGTTGTTGAATGGATAGAATTTGGTTACCAAATTAATGTGTGAGGTGAGAGGGGGAAATAAGTGCCTGGGAGAATGCTGGTGTCCTCAACAGAAATAGGAAAATTGAGAAAAGAAGGAAGACATGGTGCCAAAACTTCAAGAATATTTTCTACTACATGATAATTTTTTCCCTCAGACTATGTCCTTTTCAAGAGGAGGAACCACATCTTATTCATCCTGTTGTAAGGCTATGTGTGTGTCTGTGTGAATTGATTAAATAAATCAAATGAACACCTCCATTTAAATTAAATGGTAAGATGCTATTCTTCATATATTTATCAGGTAAAAAAATTCAGTTTTTCATTAGATATGAAGGTTTTCTTAGGTATAGCAGAAAAGGAGTTCATATACATTGAAAAATTTGATCATATTCCCTGGGGTCTATGTTAAATGAGCAAGTTGATTGGAATCAAACATTTGAGCATCTGGTGCTGGAAAAAAGAGGGAGCCAACTCTAAGAATGAAACAATTCATGGAGGAAGGGAAGAGAATCTTGGCATTTGGCCTCAATCTCCTCTACCCATCTGAACAAGATTCTTCATTAATTTTGGAGTACCAGAGATAAATTTTCATTGGTGTTCTGAGAATGCCCCTGCTCCTACAGTGCTTGACAATAGATTCAAGGTTCTACCAGGAGCACAGTAGACTCACTGCACCACACATAAGGGGAATATTTAAGGACTCCAGAAAAAGGACTTACAGGAGCTATGAGGTACCTTTGTAGCATGTGCTTTCTAATCTTTAAGTTACTTTTCTCTGGATTCTGCTTTCATTTGTAGGAGAATGACTTTTGGGGAACTGGATTATAGTACCTCAGACAAGTAGTCTGAAATCTTTACTCCATCAGTCTTTCCAATTTGATTTCATGTCACTGTTCTTCACTTACACTACATTCAAAACAAATCTCCCCATTATCTATTCTCTGAAGTCAGAATTTAGAAAATTTCCTTGCTTTGTTGTATCACTTTCTTTTCCTTGAAAACATTATATGATTCTTTCTTTGGTTTCATCATACTCTACTATGTTACATCTACCTTCTACCATATCTATCTGTAAATGATGTAACTCCTAACTAGTCTGTGAATTCCTCAAAGACAGGAGCTGAAATTATTCATCTGGTGTCCCAATAATTTAGCATGGTGTATATTGGCTGTCATTTTTAAATCATGTCCAACTCTTTGTTACTCCATATGTGGTTTTATTGGCAGAGATACTGGAGTGATTTGTTATCTCCTTCTGCAGTTCATTTTACAAATGGGGAACTGAGGCTAACAGGGTTAAGTGACTTGTCCAGGGTCATGGAGCTAGTAAGTAAATGTCTAAGACCAGATTTGAATTCATGAAGAGGAGTCTTCCTTACTCCAGGCCTGGAGCCCTATCTAGTGTGCTGTCTAGCTACCTCTCTAAGTGCATAGGTGTTTAAAATTTACTTTTTCTAATCATTCAATTATTATTATAAATTATTAAATTAATATTTATTTCGCAAAAGAGATATTAAATTTAAAGGGAAGAAACGTTAAGTTTTATGCATAGGTTCAAAAAATCAATCCCAAATATATAAGGTGCAGCATGACTATACAGGATTTCATTTGAATAAGATCTAGGTATTTTCAAAGATTGCCATCTCAGTCTGAGTCTGTACAAAGTTCTTTTTTTTTTTTAAATTAAACAAATGCTTTATTAACTTCTGGTTTACATCATTCATTTCCACCAGATTATGAGTTACATTTCCCCCCATTTTTCCCTACCCACCACCCCAGAATAGCAGTCCCACTAGATATCCCCTCATCCAATCTGCTCTCTCCCATATCTTCTCCCATACCCCCTTCGACTTTGCCATTAGGGCAAGGTGAATCTCTGAGCCCCAATGCCTGGACATCTTATGAAACATTTAATTTTGAAACTTCGATTTTCAGATCCATTCCCTTCCTCCCTTGTCACCCACTCCCTCTGAGAAGATAAGCAATTCAGTATGTGTTGTACATGTATATCTATGCAAAACATTACCATAGTAGATATATTGTAAAACACTGCTTATATTTCCCTCCCACCTGTCTCACCTCCCACCTGGTCCATTCCCTACTTTGATCCTGTCCCTCTTTGATAGTGGGTACTTCTAACCTCCCCTCTCCCCAGAATGCCCTCCCCTCCATCATCCCCCTCTCATCCCCCTTTCCCCTACTCAGGAGAGTGAGTGAGGGTAAGATATTCCATTTAGTATGTATGTGATACTCTCCTTGAGCCAACTTCAATGAGAATATGCTTTTGCCTTTTTGCCTTCCTGTTCTTCCCCTCCCCTGCAACTACTTCCCCTTGCCTCTTCTACATGAGATAGTTTGCCCTACCTGTCTCTCTCCATCTCCTCTTGCCACTTTCCTCTCTCACCTCTTGACTTCACCCCTTAAGAATCATCCCTTCCTTGGGGCGGCTAGGTGGCACAGCAAAGCAGAGAGCCAGCCCTGGAGCCAGAAGGACCCGAGCTCGGATCCGGCCCCAGACACCCAACACACAAACAAAAACCCAGCCATGTGAACCCGGGCAAGTCACCCAACCCCAATTGCCCTCCAAAAAAAAAATCATCCCTTTCCATCAAATTCAACCTGTGCCCTCTATCCATGTATACCTGTGGACATATGCCATGTACCCTTCTTCAATTATTTTCATAATGAGAAAGGTTTCATCAAACACAGTTATTGTTTTTCCATGTAGGACTGTAAATAGTCCAACTCTGATAAGTTCCTTTTGATTTCTTTTCCTTGATTACCTTCTCAAGCATCTGTTGCTTCTTGTGTCTGAATCAAAGTTCTTAATATAACACCTTGGGAAATAGACTCTTCTAAAAGCTGATGAAGTCTGTCTGACTAGTTTATATCAACTGATCATCATGACAAGAAGCATATTAGAAGGGTCTTATGAGCTATGATATTAACTAGAGAATCCCCAGACCCTCAGAGCTGTGCCCTAAAGCATTGAGAGGAGTTTGTAGGCTATCTCACTCTAGGAAACTTACTAGTAAGAGTGAGTGGGAGTTTGGATAAGAAGTTCCAAGTTATAGAAGGGCTACATTCTGTCATGCCATCCTCAGTCACACCACATAGCACTAGGTTGTATACACAATAGGCACTCTTAATACTCATTAGATCATTCAATTCTGAGATCTATCATATCAGGCATCTTTATAGTATCTTATTGAAGAAATATGTTATATTATCCCCATTTCCCATAGGGTTAGGTCTTGGGTTGGGTTATATAGAAAGAAAGTTAAGCAACTTATTAAAATGCATAGCAAGCAAGAGGAAGGCCTGGGTTCACATCTAGCTTACATTCCTCACTACAGAATATGACTTCTACCAAGTGAATTAGCTTATAGGTTTTTTTTTCATCACATTTTAACCTAGTTGTTTTGTATTCCCTTAAAGAGAAGGTTCTTTTGGTGAAAATAGGGTAAAGTTTTTAAAAGGTATGCTCAGACCTTATTTTTCTATATCCGATGTTGATTTCTATGGAAACCAAGACCAACCGTTGAAATTGGCTTCACTCATTATGGTCAGTTCTGCTATTTCCATGGAAACAGATTTCATTAGGCAAAATGTAAGATAATCATATTTGAATGCTTATGTGGATGGAAGACTGAGCCTGCAGAGGCTCTCCTAAGTCCATCAAGAGGAAACAATCTCACCTGTCTATAGCCTGCAAAAGCTCACTTCCTAGGGCTTAAAGAGCTCCAACTTAGTGGAGAGACATGATACACAGGAGAAAGACCAGCAGGTTAAGTGAAAATTGTCCCCAAACTTTCTATTTGAAAATAAATAAGTTGGAGAGACTGATCTAATCTTTTCCTGGGGAATATTCTTATAAATTCACCTAGCATATAAGTTACTCTTAAGCAATAAAAAAGGCGCCTTGGTGGGTCCATTAATGTTTCAGACAATTCAGTTCCACTTGTCAGTAGTTGACTTTGTAATAGCCTCCTATTTGCCCTTTCTGTTTCTGGTCTTTCTTTTTCCAGTCTATGCCCTGCTTAAGTGGCAAAATCATCTTTCTAAGAAATGGGTCTGAGCAATTGACACCTCTGATCAAAGAACTTTGTGAATGCATGTTGACTTTGGGATAAAATAGAAACTACTCAGCTTGGCATCTAACCCCCTTTAAAGTCTGGTTCCAGCTTAACTTTTCATGCCATATTCAGCCAAATCAGTTCACTTGCTGTTTATGGTATACAGAAATTCATCTCCTATTTCCTTGTCTTTCCATAAACTGCCCCACATGCCTCATATGCATTGTCTCTTCAACTGTACCTCTAGTAATACTGAATTTCCTCCAAGGCTCACTGCAGGGGCTACCTCTTACAAATAACATTTCCTGTCCTGCCACTACTACCACCTTATGGCAGTGATCTCTCCCACTCTAAAGAAGGATACATTTGTTTTGAGAAGGTAGAACTAGTAGTAATATATGGAAATTCCAAAAAAGAAACATTTAGTTTTGTGAGGAAATATTTCTGAATAGACACTTGAAAATAACATGCTAGTTGGAGAAGTAAGGGCATCCCTTCCCTAATGGTCTTCAAGCAAAGACTGGATGAACAATTATACCAGGAATGATTGGTCTGACCTAGATAAAACTGGATTGTTATAAAAGAAAAATGCCCTTTTGGCTATGATTCTGTGAAATGTAACCTTTGGGCAGTCATGGATGGGAGAAAAAAGGATCAGAGCTATGGTATCCAGTTAGGAGGAAAAGAGTATTAGAATATCCCAACTGACTTAATGTCACCAAGTACCAATGTGAGTGCAGTGCATACACTTTGATCCAGAATACCACTACTAGGACTAGATCCCAAAGAAATCATAAAAAGGGTGAAAAGACCTACATATACCAAAATATTTATAGCAGTTCTTTTTGTGGTGGGAAAAAAAATTGGAAATTGAGGGGATGCCCATAAATTAGGAAATGACTGAAATAGTTGTGGTATATGAATGTGATGGAATACTTTTGTTCCATAAGAAATTATGAACAGGAAGATTTCAGCAAAAACCTGGAAAGACTTACATGAACTGATGCTCAGTAAAATGAGTAGAACTAGGAGGATATTGTACACAGTAAAAGGAACATTGTATGAGAATCACCTATGGCTTAGCTCTTCTCATCATTCTCATCCTCTCATCAACAATGCAATGATCTAAGACAATTTTAAAGATCCATGATGTAAAATACTATCCACATCCAGAAAAAGAGCTATGGAATCTGAATGTAGATCAAAACATGCTACCTTCTCTCTTTCTTTTCTCTCTCTCTCTCATTATTTTTTCCATTTTGTTCTGATTCTTCTTTCACAACATGACTAACATGGAAATACATTTAATATGATTGCACATGTATAACCTCAATCAGATTGCACACTGGCTTGAGGAGGGGAGGAAGAGAGGAAAATTTAGAACTTCCAATCTTATAAAAGTGAATGGTGAAAACCAAAATACATACATACCTACATGCATACATACATACATGCATGCATACATACATACATACATACATATATACATACATACATACATTCAAATAAATGACTAGGGTCAGAGCCAAGATGGAGGAGTAAAAGCAGGAACTTGCTTGGACTCCTACTCCAACCACCTTCAATACCTATAAAAATTTACTTTAAACAAATTCTAGAGCTACAGAACCCACAAAGTGACAGAGAGAAACAAATCTCCCACTGAAGGCAGCCTGGCAGGCTGACAGAAAGGATATATCACACCAAGCTGAGAGTAGAGTACAGTCCTGCATAAGCAGTGCTGGCCCAGACTCATGGAATGGCCTGGAGCAGACTTTAAGAGAGTGAATCACCAGCAACTGTGGTGTTTTCTAGACTTTGCAACCCATAAACACCAAAGAGAAAGTAAAAGGTCAGTAGGGAACCCTGTTGGAACTGGGTGAGAGAAGAGCTCAGTCCAGCCCCAGCTCCTGGGGCAGCAGAGGTGACAGTGGCAGCTGAAGCTACCTCCATGAGGTTACCTGGAGAATTTGTGGCCTATAGATTACAGGGAGAACAAGAGACCATGAAGAGGGCAATAGCTCTTGCTGTTTGGATCTGGGTCACAGATGTGGGTGATAGTCCTGGGGTAGAGTGCCTGAACTTGTGGAGGGTGCAGAAAGGGCATCCTCCTCATAGCTCTGACAACAACAGTGCAAACCCCCAGCAACTGGGACACAGCTCTCTCAATTCTGGAAGCAGAGTTCTACTGTAGCAAAGAGCTCAAAAGCCAAGTAATTGATTAGCAAGATGAGCAAACAGAGAAAGTGCCATCAGAGCATAGAATTTGGGGGGCGGGGCAAAGAGGATCAAAATATAGAACCAGAGGATAACAACAAAGTCAAAACTCCTGCATAAAAAGAACAATATGAATTGTTCACAGGTCATGGAAGAGTTCAAGAAGGACTTTGAAAATCAAGTAAGAGAAGTAGAGGAAAAATTAGGAAGAAAAATGAGAATTATGCAAGAAAATCATAAAAAACATGTCAACAGCCTGCTAAAGGAGACCCAAAAAATACTGAAGAAAATAACACCTTAAAAAACAGAATTAGGTAGAAACAGTGTGACCAAGGCACTCTCCCCTCAGATCACCTCCAAACTATGTAAAAGGGGACTGTGAACAACTTCCGGAGCCCCATCACCCACAGAATGACACAGAGAAGCTAACCTCCCCCTGAGGACAGGCCAGCAGCCCTGAAGGATGGTCCAGCGCAGAGCCCTGGGAGCCTGCAGCATGCAGCATGCAGCAGGCAGAGAGCCGAGCCCAAGTCCGCAGTTTTAGCCCCAGGGCGGCTGGGCCAGCAGCTGGCTGGAGGGACCCCAGAACACCAGCAACTGTGGCAATTCCAGAATTATCAACTCAGATATGCCTTGGACAAAGTGAGAGGTTAGTGCCCTATGGACTTTGGGACCAGTATTTGGGGAACGCTTTGGTTTCCTCCACTGGGGGCTAGAAGCCACTGAGGAGACATGCCATTTTGTAGTTTTGAGTGGTGGCTCCAGCTCCTGGCCTGCAAACTGCAGGGAGATACAGCGATCAGTATTGGGGGGTAATCACTCTTGCTTTAATCTCCCTGGATCTGGATTGTGATCTGAGGGGAAGGCTTGGGGTGGATATCCAGCTTGCCAGAAAGCTGTGAAGACCCCAACATTTGGGACGAAAGCTCTCCTGTCTGGTGGCAGAGTCCTACTGTGGCAACAAGCCCAAAACTCAAGTAATGAAGTGGCAACATATCAAGGCAAAGGAAACAAAGTAAACAGAAAAATGTAACCTTAGACTCCCATTGTGGGGGCAAAGAAGATCGAAACATAGGACAGGAAGAGGACTGTAAGATCAGAAATCCTCCTCCAAAAGCCCCAAAGGAAAATATGAGTGGGTTACAGGGTATAGAGGACCTTAAGAAGGACTTTAAAAATCAAATAAGAGAAGTGGTGAAAAAATTGGGAAGAGAAATGAGAAGAATGAAGGAAAAGTATGAAATGAGGGACAACAGCCTGACTGAGGAAAATAACACCATAAAAAATAGACTAACTCAAATGGCAAAGGAGGCCCAAAAGGGCAATGAGGAGAAGAATGCCTTAAAAAGTCGAATTTGCCAGATGGAAAAAGAATCTCAAAAGCTCACTGAGGAGATTCATTCCTTCAGAGTTAGACAGGAGCAAATGGAAACTAATGACTTTATGAGAAATCAAGATGCTGTTAAGCAGATCCAAACAAATGAAAGAATAGAAGGCAATGTGAAATATCTCATGGGAAAAAACTGACCTGGAAAATCGATCCAGGAGAGACAATTTAAAAATTATTGGACTACCTGAAAGCCATGATCAAAGAAAGAACCTAGAAATCACCCTTCAATAAATTCTTAAGGAAAATTGCCCTGATGTTTTAGACCCAGAGGGCAAAATAGAGGTTGAAAGAATACATAGATCATCTCCTGAAAAATATCCTAAAAAGAAAACTCCCAGGAATACTGTAGCCAGGTTCCAGAATCCCCAGATCAAGGAGAAAAATACTACAAGTAGCCAGGAAGAAACAATTTCAATATTGTGGAAACACAATCAGAATAGCACAGGACCTGGCAGCTTCTACACTGAGGGATTGTACAGCATGGAATATGATATTCCAGAGGGCAAAAGAGCTGGGACTGAACCCAAGGGTCACCTACCCTGCAAAACTGAGTATTTTGTTTCAGGGGAAAATATGGTCATTCAGTAGAATAGAGGACTTTCAAGCATTCTTGAGGAAAAAACCAGAGTTGAATAGAAAATTTGACATCCAGACACAAGAAGCAAGAGATGCCTGAGAAGGTAATCATGGAAAAACAATAACTGTGACTGATGAAACCTCTCTCAGTATGAAAACAATGGAAGAAGAGTGTATGGTCATTTGAATACATATGTGAATGTGTGTATATATGTTTACAGTTATACATGGATAGAGTTCATAGGTTGAATTTGTTGGGAAGGAATGATACTTAAGGGGTGAAATTATGAGGTGAGAGAGGAAAGTGGCAAGAGGAGATGGGGAGAGACAGGGTAGGGTAAACTATCTCATGTAGAAGAAACAAGTGGAAGTGGCTACAGGGGAGGGAAAGAATAGGAAGGCATAAAGGCAAAACCACATTCTCATTGAATTTGGTTCAGGGAGAGAATGACATACATACTAAATGGGATATCTCAACCTGCAGCAGAATAGGGGGAAGGGAGATGAGAGGAGGTATGATGGATGGGAGGGCATTCTTGGGGAGAGGGGAGGTTGGAAGTACCCACTATAGAAGAGGGACAGGTTCAAGTAGGGAATGGACCAGGTGGGGGTGGGATGGGTGGCAGGGAATTATAAGAAGCCTTGTCCAATATATCTACTATGGTAATATTTTCCATAGCTATACATGTACAACACACACTGAATTATTTGGAACATATGGAAGCTAATGACTTTATGAGAAAACAAGATACTAAGGACAAAATAGAAACTGAAATATTTCACTGATCCCCTCTTGAAAAAGATCCCCAAAAGAAAACTCCTAGGGATATTATAGCCAAATTCCAGAGTTCACTAGTTAAGGAGAAAATATTACAAGCAGTCAGAAAGAAACAATTTGAGTATTGCGGAACCACAACCAGGATAACACAACATCTAGCAACTTCTATATTAAAGGATCACAGGACTTGGAATATGTTATTCCAGAGGTGAAAAGAGCTAGGATTTTTTTTAAACAAATGCTTTATTAACTTCTAGTTTACATCATTCATTTCCACAGATTTTGAGTTACAATTTTATCCCTATTTTTCCCTTACCCACCACCCCAGAATAGCAGATCCACAGGTTATCCCCTCATCCCATTTTCTCTCTCTTATATTTTCTCCCATACCCCCTTCGACTTTACCATTAAGGCAAGGTGAATCTCTGTGTGCCAATGCCTGCACATCTTATCTCTCAATTACATGCAAAATAGTATTAATAATAGTATTTATATATATTTGAAACATTTAATTATAAAACTTCGAATTTCAGATCCTTTCCCTTCCTCCCTTGTCACCCACTTCCTTTTGGGAAGATAAGCAATTCAGTATGTGTTGTATATGTATAGCTATGCAAAACATTACCATAGTAGATATATTGTAAAAGACTGCTTATATTTCCCTCCCATCCATCCCACCCCCCACCTGGTCCATTCCCTACTTTGATCCTGTCCCTTTTGATAGTGGGTACTTCCAACTTCCCCTCCCCCTAGAATGACCTCCCCTCCATCATCCCCCTTCTCATCCCCCTTCCCCCTACTCTGCTGCAGGGTGAGATATCCCATTTAGTATGTATGGCATTCTCTCCCTGAGCCAAATTCAATGAGAATATGGTTTTACCTTTTCACTTTCCTGTTCTTCCCCTCCCCTGTAGCCACTTCCCCTTGCCTCTTCTACATGTTTACCCTACCCTGTCTCTCCCCATCTCCTCTTGCCACATTCCTCTCTCACCTCTTAACTTCACCCCTTAAGTATCATCCCTTCCCACCAAATTCTACCTGTGCCCTCTAAGCATGTATACCTGTAAACATATATACACACATTCACATATGTATTCATATGTCCATATACCCTTCTTCAATTATTTTCATATTGAGAAAGGTTTCATCGGTCACAGTTATTGTTTTTCCATGTAGGAATGTAAATAGTTCAACTTTGATGAGTTCCTTTTGATTTCTTTTCCGTTTACCTTCTCAGGTATCTCTTGCTTCTTGTGTCTGGATGTTAAATTTTCTATTCAACTCTGGTTTTTTCCTCAAGAATGCTTGAAAGTCCTCTATTCCACTGAATGACCATATTTTCCCCTGAAACAAGATACTCCGTTTTGCTGGGTAAGTGATTCTTAGTTTTAATCCCAGCTCTTTTGACCTCTGGAAAATCATATTCCATGCCCTTTGATCCCTCAGTGTAGAAGCTGCCAGGTCCTGTGCTATTCTGATTGTGTTTCCACAATATTAAAATTGTTTCTTCCTGGCTCCTTGTAGTATTTTTTCCTTGATCCAGGAATTCTGGAACTTGGCTATAATATTTTAGGAGTTTTCTTTTTGGGATCCTTTTCAGGAGGTGATCGGTGGATGCTTTCAACCTCTATTTCCCCCTCTGGGTCTAAAACATCAGGGCAATTTTCCTTGAGAATTTCTTGAAGGATGTTTTCTAGGTTCTTTCTTTGATCATGGCTTTCAGGTAGTCCAATAATTTTTAAATTATCTCTCCTGGATCTATTTTCCAGGTCAGTGGTTTTTCCCATGACATATTTTACATTGCCTTCTATTCTTTCGTTTGTTTGGATCTGCTTAACAGCATCTTGATTTCTCATAAAGTCACTAGTTTCAATTTGCTCTAATCTAACTCTGATGGAATGAATCTCCTCAGTGAGCTTTTGAGATTCTTTTTTCATCTGACAAATATGGATTTTAAAGACATTCTTCTCCTCATTGCCCTTTTGAGCCTCCTTTCCCATTTGATTTAGTCTATTTTTTAAGGTGTTATTTTCCTCAGGCTGTTGACTCTCATTTCATACTTTTCCTTCATCCTTCTCATTTCTCTTCCCAATTTTTTCACCACTTCTCTCATTTGGTTTTTGAAATCCTTCCTAAGGTCCTCTATGGCCTTTAACCCACTCATATTTTCATTTGGGGCTTTTGGTGCAGGATTTCTGACCTCACAGTCCTCCTCCTGTTCCATGCTTTGATCCTCCTTGCCCCCAAAATTGGAGTCTAATGTTGAATTTTACTGTTTATTTTGTTTCCTTTGCCTAGGCATGTTGCCACTTAATTACTTGACTTTTGGGCTTGTTGCCACAGTAGGACTCTGCCACCAGACAGAGGAGCTTCTGTCCCAAACATTAGGGTCTTCACAACTTCCAGAGATATTAGTTGGGTGGCCTCTGTGAAGCCTCCACACGCTCTGGCAAACTGGTTACCCACCCCACTACCTTCCCCCCCCCCAGACCACAATCCAGATCCAGGGAGTTTAAAGCAAGAGTAATTACCCCCCAAGACTGATTGCTGGATGTCCATACAGTTTGGAGACCAGGAGCTGAAGCTGCCACTGAAGCTGCAAAATGGCGTCTGTGCCGAGGTTCCTCAGCTGCTTTTCACCCCCAGGGGAAGAAGCCAACTCATTCTCCAAATACTGGTCCCAAAGTCCAAAGGACACTAACCTCTCACTTTTTTTCTAGGCATGTCTGTGATAATACTTCTGGAATTGCCACAGCTGCTAGTGTTCTGGGGTCCCTCCACCCAGCTGCTGGCCAGGTTACCCTGGGACTAAAACTGAGACTCAGGCGGGCCTGGGTTTGGCTCCTAGAGTGTTGCGCTGCTGGTTCTCAGCGTGCTGTGCTGGCCACTACGTGCAGTGCTGCCAGGCTGTCCTCAGAGGGAGGTTAGCTTCTCTGTGTCATTCTGTGGGTGCTGGAGCTCCAGAGGTTGTTCAGAGTCCACTTTTTACATGGTTTGGAAGTAGAGTGGGGGAGAGCCCCTTGAAAGTGCTGTTTCTACTCTGCCATCTTGGCTCTGCCCCCCAAGCCCTAGGATAAAACCAAGAATTACCTACCTAGAAAAACTTAATATAATACTTTAAGGGACAATATGGAAATTCAAAGAAATAAAAGACTTTCAAGCATTTTTGATGGAAAGACCAGAGTTAAACAGAAAATTTGACTTTTGAATAAAAGAAGCATGAGAAGGTAAACAGGAAAATAAATCATAAGGAAATTATTAAAGTTGAACTATATATATCCCTACATGGAAAAATGATAATTATAATACATGAGACTTTTCCCAGTATGAGGATAATTTAAGGGACTGTGTGTGTATGTATACATATATACATATACAACTCTAACAATATACATGTTATACACACACATATATATGTAAGTATAGGAGTGTGGGTGTATGTGTGTTTACATGTATACATAGACAGAGGGCACAGGATGAGTTGAATATGAAGGGATGATATAAAAAATTTAAGAGGTTAGAGAGGAATATATTGGGAGGAGAAAGCGAGAGATAGAATACGGAAAATTATCTCATATAAAAGAGGCAAGAGAAAACTGTTACAATGCAGGAGGAGAGCAGGGAGGTGAAAGGGAATGAATCAGCTACTCTCATTAAATTTTGCTTAAGGAGGGGAATAGCATACACACTAAACTGAGTATCTTACTCTATACAAAAGTAGGGGAGAAGGCATAAGAAGGTGATAGAAAGTAGTTAAGATTGGGGAAGAGAGTAGTTATAAGCAAACCCTTTTGAAAAAGGACAGGATCAAAGGAGAAAATAGAATAAGTGGAGGTCAGGATAGGATGGAGGGAAATATAGTTAGTCTTTCACAATATAACTACCATGGAAATGTTTTGCATAACTACACATGTATAACCTATATTGAATTGCTTGTTTTCCCAGTGGTGGTGGGTAAGGAGAGAAGGGAAAGAATCTGGAAATCAAAGTTTTAAAACAAATGTTATTTTTTTTTAATATATGCCACCAGGAAGTAAGATATATAGGCACTGGTATAGCAATGGTATAGCAATCCATCTTTCCCTACAAAAAAGTTTTGGGGGTATGGAGGAGGATATATGAGAGAATAGATTGGGGGAAGGGTTATTCAGTAGGCTTGTTATCTTGGGGTGGGGGATAGGGGAGAGACAGGGAGAAAATGTGTAACTCAAAATCCTGTGGAAATGAGTGTTGAAAACTAAAATGTAAATAAATAAAAGAAATGAGAAAGGGACATATTCAAGAGCTCTGCCCAGTTGTAAAATGAAGAGAATTTGATTTAGAAAAATTAGATGTAGGAAGTGAAAGGGGTGAAAAGGGTACCTGGAAGGTCATTGATACCCTCAACAAAATGGAGGAAGTTGAAGAAAGGGAATATGTCTTTCAAAAACTCTGTGAATATTTTCTACTAGATGGTCAGATCTTCTACTAGAAGATGCTTCTTAAGGGGAGGGATGTTATTACTCTGTACATAAGGATGGGTGTTAATTGAGTAAATCAGATAAATTGATTCAATACCCTCATATCTTAACCTGTTTAGAAGATCAATAAAGAGTCCTTTGAGGTCATCCTGTTCAACCTTGTCATTTTTCACGTGAGGTAACAGAACAACAGAGAAGATAAGTTATTTATTCAAGATACCATAGGTCAAAAAGAGCAGAGGTAGGTTCTGAACCCAGTTGGAGTTCTAAATCCATTTCCAAGGCATCATTCTGTCCAGTCATTCTCATTTAATTTCACAGCACTTTGTTGGCTTTCATATATTTATCCTATTCTGATTTTGTTAAATTTATCCACATACATATCTTCCTCCACTCAAGTCCTACTCATCCACTTAAAACTCATCTCCAGAAGGCTAGTCCAAAAATGATCATTTGAAAAAAAACTCTAACAATTCACCGAAAGATTTTATTAAGATATGGGGACACTACTGCCCTATTCTCTGGATGTGAGATGTGATGAACAGAATTTTACATACACAGTTCTTCAGATGTGTAGCTAGGACAGAGTACAGAGTTACTATTTCCTCCTTCTTCTAGGAGCTAAAGACCACTTAATGAGGTTCAAGATAGCATTGGCTTTTTTGGGCAGCTACATCACACTGATGACTCACAACCATCCTGATTAAATGATATCTCATTATAGTATAAGTTTGCACATTCTTTATTATCCCTAGTATACTGCAAGCTGTGGGAGGGTTGGAAATATAAATCACTTCTGTACATGGTAGGTTCTTCATGTTTGTTAACTGAATAACTTACTATATCAATGGATGTAATTTAGCATATAGGGAATCTGTTGTTTGTATCTCCCAATAATTAATCCTTGATCCTTCTGGTTAGCTCATGATAGGAAGATGTCCTACTGTATTTCTATTCCCCAACATTGTTTTCGCTAGAAAAGGATTTAATGTGAAAATTTTCACTTGCATCTTCCTCTCAGGATATGCATTATATATACATGAATATTATAGTTAATATAAATGGTCATATATGATATAATGTGTATTACATATGTTTTATATATCAATAAGTCTGTATATCAATATAAAAATGCTATTGATATATATCATTATTCATATACCATTAAATTGCTATATAAAATCAATCTAAATAATCTGAATATACATCATTTCAATGAAATCCCACTGGCCATTTTCAGTATCTTTTCATCCTCTTATATACAAGCTGGAGCAGCAGACTTGTAGGGATGAATTTATTTTAAATCTACTGAATTGATTTTTCTTTTTTGCTTCCTAGACACAATATCTTAAGTTTCCTACAAGAACATCACCGGTTCTTTCCACAGTCAAGCACATGTGAAAAATGTAAGTAAAACAATGGCAAAAGCAACAACAACAAAAGAAATGAGGGGGTTACCTCATTTTAATGGGTCTTAAAACTGCATACAACATTAGCAGAACAATGAGGTATTTAATGTAAGTCACTTTTCCAATGATGATGATGTTGAATATAGCTCATCCCTTAGTCAAACAGCAAAGACACTAAGAATGAGAAGCTGTTACCCCAGAACCTTGTTCTGGGAAATGTTTAAACCAAATGCCAAGTCTAGAGTCTAAAGCGTGTTTACTCAAGTTGCATTTTAGACATTTACTGGATAGAGACTCCAGAAAACATCAACCTCTCTGAACCCAAGCTACTTTTTTTTGTAAAATGGATATAATACTAAAACCTAACTTCCAAGGTTGTTTTAAGGATGAAATAAGAGCATATTTATAAATTGATTTTCAATTCTTAAAGAGCCAGCCAACTGTGAACAAGTCTTTTCATTGATGTCATAAGTATTATTAATAATAACACCAATAATAAGGTTCAGACTTTATATGAGCAAGGATAATCATTTTTGAGAATGCAGTGATATCCTAAATGAACTTTTTGACATGATAGTCTTTAGCTTATAGGGAAGACTTTTGCATAGACATAGCAGGTACCTTTAATTGGCTCATCACCTTAGCTAGAGTCACATAGCAGGGACGTAAAGATTTTAACCCTAGTCTTGATTCAGGACAAAAGAGGAAAGAAGGAAATGTCAGGGTCATGTTAAGCTTCCAAGAAGGACAGTGCCTTGACATTTGCTTACATTTTGCCTTGAAGAGACAGAAGCAGGTAGAACTGACACATGAAAACAAGGAATAGAACACATTAGAGTATTGAGTGTCTAAGAGGAAGGCAACTAGAATGTTGAAGGGCCTCAAGTGTATTAATATAGAAAAGAACTGAAGGAAGTGGAGGTGTCTATCCTGAAGAAGAGAAAACTCATGGGGTTGGGATGATGATGTTCAAATAATTTTAAGGGGAAAAAGATGAGCCTTGTTTTGCTTGAACCCTTTGTGTAGAATTCAAAGTAATGGATGGATAAAAGCTAAAGAAGTGAATTTAGATTTATTGGAAAAATATTTCAATAATTAAAGCTGTCCAAAAGTAAAATAAATTGTTCTCAGATGGAGGGATCTCCCTCCCCTTATTAGAGATTTGTCTGTTTGTTTTGGGCAAATGTAGGATAATCACTTCTTAGGTATTATAAGACAGAGTGAAATCTTGTCCATATGTGGGGCCAATTAGATAAATACTGAGTTCCCTTTCAACTCTGAAATTCTGTGAATTGTTATTACACTATGAGGTTATTTCTTCTGTTTATTTTGTTTAGCCTTGACTACCTTGAATCATTGGTTTGTTTCATTGAAAATAAATAGAATCAAAAGTTTAAACCTTGGAGATTGTGAATTTGAGCACCCCTTCATTTCCAGTTGTGTAACTAGAGGTCTAGGGGTGATTCAATGATTTGTCAAAATTGTAGTTAGTAACAGAACTGAGATTTGAACTTGCATCACCAGATTCCAAATCCAGCCCTCTTTAGAATGCATTTCTGCAAATTGATCCTGCCCCCTCGACCAACATTATGGTTCAGTTCTGGACCTTCCCTTGGTTCCCTCCTAATAGAGGCTCACCACCTGACTCTTCTCTCACTTGTTTGATATGCTTCATTATCTCCATAGTCCTCCCCACCTACATGTAAGAGATAGCTGGTCCCCAAAGGTTCACTCAACCTGCCCCTGTAGTTTGGACAAAACAATAGCTAATATTTATATATGGCTTTACATTTCAAAAAGCACTTTATTTTCTTATTTGGTCCCCACAATAGCCTTGTGAAGTAGGTATTATTATTGTCTTCAGTTTATAAATGAGGAAACTGATGCTAAAAAAGATTACGTGACTTGCCCTTGGTCACACAGCAAGTATCTGTGATAGATTTCAAAATCAGATCTCCATGACCTGAAGTCCAATGCTGATACAACAACATGTAGCTTCATAGAAAGCAGTCTTCAGTGGGAGAATGGCTACTGGGAGGTAGTATAGGGGGTTGGGCATACAGTGAATAATACAAAGGCAATGTGTGCTCTTCAGGAAAAAGATGACTATCCAAAGACACAAAGAATTCTAGAAAGAAGAAAAATGGTCATTGAAGACAAGCTCTCTGGGTGGCTCATAGCATCTACTACAGGTTGAATTTACTAATTGAATTGAATTTGCTAATTAAATTAAGTAAATTTACTCAATAAGGACCTAGTATGGTTTAAAAAATAGTTCCTTGGCCATTTGGCTACACCTGGCTAAATACAATGGGAAAAATACTGGAAAATAAATTTTAACCATCAGAACTATGAGTTCTATTGTTTTAGGTAAAAAAAGAAAGAAGTGGGTTTCCATGGCTTACATCTCTTAAATGTGCCATTCCTGGGCATTGAAAAATGAAATAATTCTGTAGAAATATTACATACCACATTAAATGAACTATGGGCATCTATCCTCCCCGTGTTTTGTGCCCAATGATTTCTGTGTCCCTCAGAATTCATCCGTCATCAAAAACTGCTTTTTCTCTTAGAGAGCTTTTCATCATATGATATCTCAGTTCCCTGGTGGGTCAAGTATATCAATTTAACTGGCATGATGGTCCCACAAAGAATACTAAAATATTCAGTCCAACCAGAACCACAAATCTCCTTCTGTTGAAGGCTGGGTTTTAAAATGAAGGATGAAGAGTATGATTTTCTCCTAAAAATATATAAGATAACTGCCCACAGTTTCCTTTTCTTACATCTCCCTTCCTCTGATCTACAAAGAAGGCAAGGTCTCCAATTTTTCAAGCATTTATTGGGAAGTCCAATTCATAACCATCTCACCTTTGACAGAATCTGAGAGGAAGATAAAAGCTTAAAAGTCATCAGCTACTGGAGAAACACAAACCTCTCCTCTGTCCCCAAGAAGAATCTCCAAAGTAGTGAATTACAGATGACCTGGGAGAAAAAGAAAATGTTTCTAAATTTTTATGACTAGAGAGTTTGAGTGCACTTCTTATTTTCTCCAATGGTCAATTTGCATTCACTCTGCACATGGCAGTACCTCTTGTCCTGTGGTAGTCTGAGGAAGGATTATCACTGCTCAGTGATCAAGGGAGACCTGATGGTCATTCGGGCAAATAGTATTCAGCCCTTTAGTTTTCAGGAGTCTAGAATCTTTTGGGTGAGCTTTTCTAACAGGACTCAGGTCTTGGTAAAACTAGCTCATGTTTTCCAAATTCGAGTGAGTCTGCTTCTTCAATTAGGCTGCCCCACATTGACAGAGGATGGTTAGACCCTTTTACATAGGAATTGCTTACTTGGATGATAGCAATGGGGGCTGGGCTGAAATGAAGAGAGAGAAGTGTCTGGAGAATGTTGCTATTCTCAGATTTCTTCGGATCAACTTCCAGTTGGCCAATAGTTGGCGTTGATGTCAAGAAAAATGGGCCCTTTTCTCACATTGCTAGATATTCTTTATGCGAGCTTCTTCATACCCCATAACTAGGAAAGGAGGAAGGGAACAAACATTTATATAGTGTTCACAATGTTCCAAGCTCCATGTTAAGCACTCTGATTGATCTCATTAAAGGTGAGAAAGAGGCTAAGTCAGGTTGAATCTTTGCTATAGTGAGGTTACACAGCTACTGCACTCTGGGGTTCTTGGAAGTTTTCCTTCTACATGGGCCAATCAACCCAGTTAGTTTGTCTCCTATTTCAGGAAAAAATCAGGATGGTATTTCATGTGTATATCCCAAAGGATATTTCTCATTATCAGACTTTCTCAAAGTCTGGACATGTACTTTATAATTTGGGAAATAGATATGTGATGAGTTCATGCCTCTAGACCTGTGTATCCCTGATGGAAACTTTTGAGAACACTCTCTTGTCTCCAAAATACCTGGGAGGTAAAGTTTAGGAGACTGGCACAAGATTTATGTTATTTTTCTTCTCGCATACTGTTAGTACTTTGATAAAGAAAGATAGTAATCCTGGGCATATGCCAAGGGAGGGAAAAAGAGAGACAGAGAGACAGAGAGAGACAGAGACAGAGACACAGAAACACAGAGAGACACAGACACAGAGACAGATACAGAGAGACAGAGATAGAAACAGGAAGAGACAGAGACAGATAGAGACACAGATACAGAGACACAGACAGACAGAGAGACAGAGAGATGAAATATAAGTAGAAAGTGGGAAGGAGAGGAAACAGAGAAAGAGACAAAGACAGAAGTATTTTTTTGTTTTGTTTTAAATTAAATTTTATGTGTCTTTTTAGTTTACATCTTCATTTCCACAAGATTTTGAATTACAAAATTTCCCCCGTCTTTCCCTTACCGAACACCCTAAAGCAGCAATCTCAATATATACCCCCTCTCCCAATCTGTTTTCTCCCATTTCCTCCCCCATCCCCCCTCCAACTTTCTAGTAGGGTAAGATGAATCTCCATTCCCTAGTGCCTGTATATCTTATTTCGCAGTTGCATGTAAATATTAATAATATATTTTTAAACATGATTTTAAAACTTTGAATTCCAGATTCTTTCCCTTCCTCCTTTGTCACCCACACTTTCTAGAAAGATAAGCAATTAAATACAGGTTGTATGTGTGTAGCTATGCAAAACATTTCCATAGTAGTTATATTGTGAAAGACTGACTATGTTTCCCTCCATCCTATCCTGCCACCCCTTGTTCTAATCTTTACTTTGATCCTGTCCCTTTTCAAAAGTGTGTGCTTCTAACTATCCTCCCCCCTTAACCTGCCTTCCCCTCCATCATCCCTGCTCTCAATTCCTTCCCCCTTACTCTCCTGTAGGGTGAGATAACCTATTTAGTGTGTATGGTCATACCCTCCCTAAACCAAATTCAATGAGAGTAAGGTTGACCCAAACCCTTTTGTCTTCCTGTTCTTCCCCTCCATTGCAACTATATTCCCTTGCCTCTTCTATATGATATAATTTACCCCATTCTGTCTCTCCCCATCTCTGCTCATTATATTCCTCTCTCACCTCTCAATTTCACCTTTTAAGTATCATCCCTTCCTATTCAATTGTTCCTGTGCCCAATGTCTATATATACATGTACACATATATACACACACTCACATATGTATTCATACACCCATATATCCTCCTATATAGACCTATATGTATGTATGTATGTATAAATACATACATACATACATACACACACATACACACACACACACATACATTTATATTCCTTTCACCTATCCTCATACTGAGTAAAGTTTCATAAGTTACAAATATTGTTTATCCATGTAGGAATGTCAATAGTTCAACTTTAATAAGTTCCTTATGACTTTTTTTCCCTGTTTGCCTTCTCATGCTTCTCTTACCTCTTGTATCTGAATGTCAAATTCTCTACTTTGACCCTGTCCCTCTTCATAAGTGTGTGTATATAAGTACACATATATACAAAGACTCACATATGAATTCATACACCCATATACCTTCCTATATAGACATATATATGTATGTACACATACACACACATATATATACATATACATACATATATATACATATATACATAAACATATATTTATATTCCCTTCAACTATCCTCATACTGAGAAATGTTTCACAGGTTACAATGATCATTTTTCCATGTAGGAATGTAAGTTCCTTATGATTTCTTTTCCCTGTTTACTTTCTCATGCTTCTATTTCTTCTTTTATCTGACTGTCAAATGTTCTATTTAACTCTGGTTTTCGATCCAAAAAGCTTGAAATTCCTCTATTTCATTGAATTAACACATTTTCCCCTGAAAGATGATACTCACTTTTGCTGAGTAGGTGGTTCTTGGTTTTAATCCCAGTTCTTTTGATCTCTGGAATATCATATTCCAAGCCCTACTATCCCTCAATGTAGAAACTACAAGATCCTGTATTATCCTCATTGTTTTCCAAAATATCCAAATTGTTTCTTTTTGGCTGCTTGTACTATTTTCTCCCTGATCTGGGAATTCCAGAACCTGGCTATAATATTTTTAGGAGTTTTCTTTTGTGGATATTTTTTAAGAGGTAATCAGCGAATTCTTTTAACCTCTATTTTGCCATCTGGTTCTAAAACATCAGGGCAATTTTCCTTGAGAATTTCTTGAAGGATGATGTGTAGGTTCTTTTCTTGATCATGGCTTTCAGGTAGTCCAATAATTTTCAAATTATCTCTCCTAGATCTATTTTCCAGGTCAGTGACTTTTCCAATGACATATTTCACATTGCCTTCTACTTTATCATTTTTTTGTATCTGTTTTATAGTATCTTGACTTCTCATAAAGTCTTTAGCTTCCATTTCCTCCAATCCTCCAATCTAATTCTGCAAGAATTATTCTCTTCAATGAGATTTTGAGACTCTTTTTCCATCTGAAAAATCAGCTTTTTAAGGCATTCTTCTACTCATATTCTTTTTGAGCCTCTTTTGCCATTTGAGTTAGTCTATTTTTTAAGGTGTTATTTCCTTCAGTCAGTTTTTTGACTTGCTTTTCATGATTTTCTTGCATCATTCTCATTTTTTTCCCAATTTTTCCCCCACTTCTCTTATTTGGTTTTCAAAATCCTTCTTAAGCTCCTCTATGGCTTGTAACCAATTCATATTTTTCTTGGAAGCTTTTGGTGCAGTAGTTCTGATTTTGTTGTGTTCCTGCTCTCCCATGCTTTGATCCTTTTTGTCCTCAAAAAAGGAAACCATAGTTGCATTGTGTGCTTGCTTTGTTTCCTTTCCTTGCTCATGTTGCCACTCAATTACTTGACTTTTTAGCTTTTTGCCAGGGTGGAACTCTACTTCCAGAGAGGAGAGCTTTGTCCCAAATCACTGGGGTTTTGCAGCTGCCAGAGCTCTTAATTGGGTGCCCTCTCTAAAGCCTCGAAAGTCTCTGGCACCTGGTCACACACTCTAGGACCTCCATCCAAGACAGTGATCCAGATCCAGGCACGTTAAAGCTAGAGTCATTATCCTTCAGACTGATCACTTGGTCTCCCTATGGTCTGCAGGCCAGGAGCTCTAAAGCAGCCACACGGTGGTGGCAGCATGGCCACAACACTTCAGCCACTTCTCCCTCCAGGGACAGAGACCAGGCCACACTCTCAGTCCCCCTGTTCCCAAAGTCCACATTGACCTTTTACTTTGCATTTGGTATTTATGGGTTGATACTTCTGGAACCCACTACAACTGCTAGTAATCCACTCTCCTGAAATCCCTCCAGCCACAGCTGGTCGGGGCTGTTCTGAGGCTAAAACTGGCTCCCAGCACACTGGGATGAGCCCTTTCTTCCAGCCTGCCTGGCTTCCTTCACCAGGAGATTTGTTTCTCTCTATCACTTTGTGGGTTCTGTAACTCTAAGTTTGTTTAAAGTCATATTTTATAGGTAATTGAGGGTGGTTATGGGGGGAGCCCAGGGAGTTTTCCTTCTTCTATGCCACCATGTTGGCTCCGCCACCCAGAAGCATTTTTAAACACTAAGTGAAAGGTACTGTGCTTTACTCCTCAGAATCACAAATAATCATTTTTTAAGAACATTCTCTAGTTTGGGTGCAAACAGCACATGCCATGTTGAGGAATTATTCCAACATCCTCAGCTTACTGAATAGAATAGTATATTATAGGGAAAACTCCCTCTGGAATCAGAGGCTCTAGGGTCAAAATTCATCTCTGCCACCTCCTGTATGACCCTGGACAAATCACTTAAATGCTCTGTGCCTCAGTTTCTTCATCTGTTAAATGAGAGGGTTAGACTAGATTGACTCTGACATCTCTTTCAGCTTTAGTTATAGAAGTATGAAAAACATCCTTCCACTCCATGTTAAAGATGTTATCTTTTATCCATTATTCCCTGTTGGCTTTAGGATAAAGTATAAAATCATCCTTCCCATTTATTACTCTTCAGTCTGGCTCTAAATGACCTGTATCACCTTATTTTTAATACTTAATACATTAGTATTAATTTAAATACTTTAATACTTAACACCTTATTTTTTAAGTATTCAAATAGATCAGTGGTTTTATTAATGTTGTTATTTCCTTTAATTATTGAGATCACCACCTGCCCTTGCCCTTCCAGTGAAACCATTCCATGAACACCCATGAGTTTGTCATAAGAAGTTCACCCAATATACTGTGGCCTTCCTTGAATTCTCTTGTCATCCTAAGGATATCATGGGTCCCCCAGACTGATCATTGGCTATACTTCACTCTCTTCTTGTGACTAATTCATCTTCCTTTTCATTCCTATGTTTCTTTGATGATATCCTTTACTCCAATTCTCTTGTAATTCCTAGGTTGCATTTATTCTAATTGACTTCCTTGCATCATATTTCTCTCCATATTTTATTCCAGCAATATTGATTTCATAATAAGTTAACTCTTCATTTTATTATGAACATCCAGGTGGCACAGCAGATAGAGTGCTGGGCTTGGAATCAGGAAAATTCATCTTTCTGAGTTCAAATCTCTCCTCAGACACTTATTAGCTGCATAAGTCACTTAACCATGCTTGCCTCAGTTCCTCATCTATAAAATAAGCTGGAAAATGAAATGGCAAACCACTCCAGTATGTTTGCCAAGAAAACCCCAAATGGTTTCATGAAAAGTCATACATGACTGAACAACAACAAACCTTAATTCTACATTCCAGTCAAACTATACTGTTAATCTACTCCCCAATCTCATTTTACACTATCGAGCTCTGACCATTAATATAGGCTACCTACCTATTGTGCTGGAGCATTCTGAAACCAGACCTTCCTAGCAAGGGAATTGTTAAATTTTCAGTGAAAGCAATTGGACTTTACAAATTAAAAGCTACAAAGAAGGATTTGATTTGTTATTTTGTTTATTGCTTTGACTTTAGAAAATGACAGGGCTACTCCGATTGGTTCTAATACATCTTTACAACAGGACTAATGTGAAAATATGTTTAATATGAATATATATGTAGAGCCTATATCATATTACATGCCATCCTGGGGAGAAAATTGAAAACTCAAAAGCTTATGGAAGTGTATGTTGAAAACTAAAAATAAATTAATTTTAAAAAGATAAAAATGACTGAGAAAATGTCAATGATGCAGATTAATCTTCAAAGTTTCCAGCCAAAACATGTTTTGGTTTTTTTTTGCGGGGGGGGGAGGTAGAGAGCTGGTTAAGACATGTCAGCATATTATTGCCCCTATTCCTGAAGTACATTCTGTCCTCATCTCCTTTCTGCTTAGTAAGCTAAATCTCAGATATCACCCCCATGAATCCTCTGATAGCCTAAGCAGAAAAATCTTCTCTCCATCTTCAGCTTTTCTTAGACCATATCATTTATGTTTCCTTTTGGTTCTGGCACACTTTACCTTCTGTCATGGCTATTTCTATATATAGTGTAACATTCCTATTAAACTATAAACTTCTTGAAGGCAGAACCAGCTTTTTGTTTTTGTTTTCTTTGTTTTTATCTTTATATCCTCAGTACCAATTATAGGGGATTATATATAGTATAAGGATATGGGAAGGATCTGTGATGTCATCTGTCTGGGAGGAAATTCCAGTGTAGAGATTCTCTCTACCAACTGTGATTTCATCCTCTCTATTTTATCGGTTGTTATAAGGTTTAAATGAGAGACTTTATAGGAGTTATAAATGTTAGTTATTGTTATTATAGGTGGTGCTTAATACAGGTTTGTGGATTTGTGTTCAATTAACATGGACACAAAAGGAGTCAGACAGCATATAAGTAGCATTCCTAGAACACTAGAGTCAATCTCCAAACACAGTTCCTTCTTCTGCCTTAAATATAATTTTAGAAAATAGACCTGTGATTTCATTAAAGTAGGAAACTCTCAGATAAGGAAAAGCACTCTTCCAATGCAGGTTACTACCTTCTCTACTACTTGTAGTCTTAGTTATTTAATGGATTGCTTACTTGTCCGGGCTCAGACAGTCAGTATGATATCAGAAGTAGGATCTGAACCCAGATCTTCCTGGTTTCAATGCCAGCTCACCATCCCCTATAAGCTGTGGTCTTAAATGTAGCCAATAATAAAACTTGCCACTAGTTTCTAACATCATGTACTTTTCATTAAAAAAAAAAACACAAAATGATTCCAGGGCACTCACTTAAAAGGAGTTATGTGAACTAAAATCTGGAGGTGATGCCAACCTTCAAGTTTGAATACCAAGGTTTTCATGAGTATACATCAAAGTTTGACATCCTTGAGCTTTAAGAACATTGTGCTTCCAAAACCTTCCCAGGAGAGATATGGGTGGCATTCAGAGTTTGTTATTTCTGTCATTAAGACTGGCTAGGAATTGATTGAATGGCAACCTTGAAAGGTTTCTGTGAATCTGTCATTGAAAATAACATTTTCCTTCCATTGCTCAACAGGCCTGGAACTGACCCATTCATATTTTCTAGTTCAGCCTATAGACACAACTTGTCGATGTTTTAGTCTTTTTCTACACAAGCTGTTTTAAGGGAGGAAAAATTTATTTCATTTTATCTTCCAAACATACAGGGCTTGTTAAGATGATTTTGAATAGAAAACATTCCCTTATTCAAAAGAAAAAGAAAGAATATTTAGTAGTCACTAATCCATCTCTTAGCAAACATTGAGGCTTTTCTATATGTCAAGCACTAAGTACTGGGGTTAAAAATAAACCAAAATCCCAAAACCAGTTTCAGACCAAAGTGATTTTATATTCAAATGGGGAGACAAAATGTAAATAAGCAGGTACCACATATACAGGGAAAAAGGAATGTAAACATAGAGTGGGACATTCAAGTGTCTGTGTGAACCAAGAATGACCTCCTAAAGAAAAGGGTGTTTGAAGCAAGTCTGAAAGAAAGCCAGGCAGAGATGAGGAGGGAGAGAATTCAAAAGAGCCTGTGTGTAGATAGTCTTCCTGATTGCCATGTTGTTACGTACTTGTCTATTCAAAATGTGTGAAATGGACTTCTAATTCTGCCAAGCAAAACTCACTTCTCAAGGAAGGATGTATACACAGTTCAGTGGGAAGAGCCCTAGACTTGGCTTCAGAAGGCCAGTCTGCTACTAATCTTCTCCATAAATTTGGGAAATCACTAAATCTCTCCTATGACCGCAAAGGCATTTGCAGCCCTAAAGTCATGGTTTCTATCAAATAGTACAATTCTCTGAATGTCTAAATGAAAATTTGTCAATTTCTACAAGTAATTCAGGCTAGCATGGAGTGTTGGAAACAACCATTGAGTTTACCTAATTGCTTCCCCTCATTTTGCAGATGAGGAAACTGAGGAAAGAAGCAAAAAGATTCATCTTTGGTCACACAGGTTGTATATAATAGAGCTGGGATTTGAAATCAGGTCCTCTAATTGCATAGCTATGGTATTTTTCATTACATAACATTTGCACTGAATGGATAATAATGGTAGTTCTAGGAAACTTTTCTTTCTTATTTATGGAGGATTAATCAAGGGATTTGCCCTATCAGCTTGACTGATTTACAGGGTAGCTATCCTTTATCTAGGACTGAATAGGTAGACTTTGGGTCCATCTTTGAAGGATGTAGAACTTGTAGATAATAGATTTCACACACACACACACACACATATATCTATATCTATATCTATATATATATCCCTTTGGTCTTTGCAAAGTCCTTTATATTCATGATCTCATTTTATCCTGTAATCTCTGACAGCCCATGCTATTGCTTTCCTGTTGCCATTGCTGTAAAATAAAAACTCCTCTTTTTAGCTTTTAGAGCCCCACCTCATCTGTCCCCAGTCTATCTCTCCTCCCTCGTTGGACATTCTTTTATCTCCTTCACTATGTGATACAATCAAACTGGCCTTCTCTGTCCTTGCTGACTACATCCAATCTCCCTCTCCATGCCTTTGAACTAGGTCACCCCCCCAAAAAAAAAAAACATCTGGAATCTACTAGTCCCATGTCTTTTCTTTTCTGGTGATGTGTGTGGTTCTGTTGGCCTTACTGCTGGGCAGGCAACAAGCCAGGAACATATGTGTCATCTGTGATTCTAAAAAGTATCTATATTTGTTTCACTATAAACATAAACATCAGCAAACATGAACATAACAAAAGTTAAAATTTACATAGAACTTTAGGGTTTACAAAACTACTTTACAGTTATTTCATTTTATTCTTACAAACAACCCTGGGAGGTAGATGCTGTTTCCACCTCCTAGCTTCCCTGGATTCCTCCAAGTCTTAGCTAAAGTCTCACCTTCTGCAATTTACCTATCCTCAATTTATCTTATATGTATCTTGTTTGTACATAGGGTTTGTTTTTTTGTTTGTTTGTTTGTTTTGGTGTGCTATCTCTTCCATTAAACTGTGAATTTCTTGACAGAAGGGACTTTTTTTGTTTGTTTTATTTTATTTTGCTTTTCTTTGTATCCTCTGTACATAGCACAGTCCCTGATACATAAAATGGGATGAATAAATTTTTGTTGACTAACTGATTTACTCTCCCCATTCCCCTCAGATAAATTGAGATAGACAGAGGTTAAGTGACTTACCCAGTGTTATACATTTATTAAGTCTCTAAAGTTGGGTCTAAACTGAGGTCTTCCCATTCCAATCCAGTGTTCTATTCACTAGACCACAAAAAATTTCAATCTACAAAGAAGGAAACAAAAGAAATTCATCTGGAAAACTGGTTACATACAGTTTACTTTTTGAAAGCGTATATTAAATTCAGTAAGCCATGGATAAATGTTCTCTACTTGTCTGTGATCTCTTTTGAACTTCTCTCTGCTCTGCTTCTGTGTATTTAAATGTTTTCTTCATGCTCTGTATTTCCTCATTGAATCTTTTTTGCATCACCATCACTAAACATCCACTATACCCCCTCCTAAGAATTAAAGCTAGCCAAGCAACACAAGTCAGCATATTTACAATGTCTGAAAATGAATATCCCCTTCTACATTTGTAGTTCACTACCTCTTTCTCACAGATGTAAGATGCAGATTTCATCATCACTTTTCTGAAGTCATGACCCAAGGGATCTCTTATTGATCCCTTGGCCTGATAGGGTTCAGGACACAGAGTACACCCAAGAAGGTTTTTGAGCAATAAATTCCCTGAACACTGGTCTTGAAGTAGTATAGCTGATCATTTCTCAAAGAGCCCATACTTCAATCACAGGGGAATAGTGCCCATCAATGAGCATCATTGTGATAGACCAAGGCAAATGTATCAGTCACAAGGGTGGAACAAAAATTAGAGGTTACTTGATAGATTGGAGAGATTCATGAACATAAAGTCAGAAGATCAAAGGCTGAATCTTAATTGCTCACCCTTACTGACTAGTCAAGACTTCCTATGGACTAATTATTTCCTCTTTCTGGGCCTCAGTTTCCTCATCTGCAAAATGAGGATAATTATGTCCTCACTACCAACAGGACTACTATGGGAAGTAAACAAAATTTGTAAGACACAAAGAATCTTATTATTATCTTTAGAGATTTATATTTGGAAAATTTACAATTGTCCTCTTGTATTGCCTCCATCTAAAAACTCTGCAAATGTGAAAGGCTAGCCATAGCCTGACTAACTAGGAAGAAAACAGTAATGACCAGTGAAGTTGAGAGGAAGAAATATTAGATTTGAAGTCATAGAACCTGAGTTCAAATTCTGGCTTTACTACTCTCAACTTATGTGACCTTGGACAAAACACTTTACCTCTGGAGGTCTCAATTTCCTCATGTATAAAATGAGAGGGTGGGACTAAATTATTCCTGAGGTCCCTTTCAGTTTTAAATTTATAATCCTACAATCTTTACAGGGGGCAATATCAATTGAAAATGTATGAATTATTTCTTAGGAAGGGGGATGTGGAGAGAGAAAGACAATCACCATGGTAACACCTGCCAAAGTCTGGTTAGCAGCATCTACTCCCCCTCTGATTTCTTCATAAAAGCTTGTTGAATCAGTAAGAGTAAAGGCAGAAATTTAGGTGCAAATATCTAATCACAAATTCAGCTGTGGTTTAATGTCAGGTCAGATACTTCTGGCTCATCTTTTGGATGGACCCCTTTTTATTTTAAGGAAAGGAAATTCTAGATTTTATATAAGGTTGGAAGATGGGAAGGGGAACAGCTTCCTAATAATTAGTCATCCCAAAATGAAATGGCCTTCTTCCAAAAGTAGTGGGCTCCCCCTCAGTGAGGTCTCTAAGGAAGGTTTGGATGAAAATGTGCCATGTATGTTAGTGAAGGAATTATTTTTCAGGTCTGGTTAGGCTTAGATGATTGCTGAGATTTCTTCCAACTTTGAAATTCTGCATTTCTGTTATATGAAAAATTCCTGTGGGTTTTGGTGAACTGTTCACTCAGTGTGAGTCAGTTAACTCAGTAGGAGTTATCTACTTCATAAGCTAATGTGGTTGTTAGCTGCCTTAACAAGATAGCATCCAGAGGTGAGAAACCCAACTCTGAACTTGGCAGAGCCCATCTTTGGAACTGTACAGGACATAGTTCTGGCTAACATGTTTAAAAGGTAGCATTTAGAAACTGAAAATTGCAATATGTACCAGTGGAAGTTGTTTACATATGTCCAAGATGATAGACCCACCAAGGTCTGGATTGGGCTAGAATAGGTCTGAGGAAGAGAGACTAGGATGATAAATACATTTGGAAACATGCCATATGAGAGTCAGTGGAAGGAACTAGGAATCTCCCAGTACTAAGAGAAGAAAAGGCCTATGGAGAATTCAATCATTGCGTTTGAAAATCTAAAGTGTCATCATTAAGAATTTCACTTGACTTTTTTGTCTCCTCAGATTGACCAGGGAGTAACAGTTAAAGGTGGTGCTAACAAAGGAAGATGTCTGAAAGTAGAATGGAGAGGTAGTGAGCTGTCTGTCACTGGAGTTGTTCAAATGGTCTCAGAACTAATTAGTTCTGAACATAAATAAAGGAACTTTATGTATGTCAAAATAGGCAGTGTAGAACGGGGGAGAGGATGGTTTTGAATTTGGTATTTGAATACTTTGGTTCAAATATTGGTTCTGTCATTTCCTACTTTTATGACCTAAAAAAAGATAGCCTCTCTAGGTCTAATTTTCTTTTTTAAAGGAGTGAGTTCAACCTTCAAGGTCCTTTCCAAATCTAATTTTGTGATTCTGTGATCCTAGATGACCTCTGGAATTCTACAATTCTGATATTTTATAGAATTGATTCCATCATCCTGGAGTTAGATATGAGGCTGAATTCACTGATTGATAGTTCCATGGACAAAAGCCTAGAGAATAAGTACCTGTTTAATACCCCAGTCACCATGAGACAGGATGATTATATAAGATGACAAACTGCTCCAGTTATTAAGTTTTTTTTGGTTGATATCTTCTAGAAGGAAAAAAAAATATCTCCCCTGCCAAGATTATACAACGGTATTATTCTGTCTCCTCTATTTTCATATGCAGCCATGAGAAAGGATGAATCAACAAATCACTTGCCCAGCCCACACTTTTCAGAGACCTTGCTTTAAATATCATGTTCTCTGAATTATTCAATAATTCTCCAAGGAAGAATACAATGACTGTTAGTCAATCTTTCTATCACCAAGCAAAGCTGAGAACACTTTGATGGATTGAAACTGAGCATCACTTCTTAGTCATGACATTACCCTTGAACTACTAATGAAATGCTTCACACACTATCTGGTGGTGGACATGCTAAGGAGAACAGAACATAGACACAGAGTAGAATGGGACATTGAATCTGATGAGTGCATACATCATATCAAATATCTGAAAGAATGTAAGAATTTGGGAAGACTGAAATCTATGACCTTACCCAAACCCAACATTCCTCAGCAGATCCAACACTAATATTTTTAGTCTCAATGTATCTTCTACTGTTCTGTACTTGTAGGTAGAATGTTTGGATTTAAATTTTAACATCAGCTTTTATGTTTGTCATGTAATGGAGCAGCTCAAGCTCATTTAAACTTGGTTTTCTTATATACAACATATGATAAAGAATATACTTTTTGCTTCCCAGAGGTTTTGTGGGGAAAACACTTTGTAAACCTTATAGTGCTACATAAAAGACTCATTAATAACATGTTAATATATTCATCCCTTTCCAAATCAAAGAATTCCTGTCTTCCTTTAAAGACAAAGTATTGAGTCTTACAAAAGGTCTTTTTTATCTCCTCCTAATCATATGCATTTTACCTCTTAAAATTATTATTTTAAGTATTTACTAATCTGTATAAAGTTTTCAACACCCATCAGTAGGATGACAAGGATTGTTTAATGTTTATCATTGTGTATCTAGTACTTAGCATAGTGCCTTGTGCACAATAGGTGTGTGGAACTGAATTGAATTCAATTATAACAGTAACGACAGCCAGTTAGAAAAGCATAACAGTCATCACCTTATTATTTCATCCAGGTAAGCAAGAAATAAATCATCTAAATGTAATTTGATTTTTTTCTTTTTTAAATGAAACAAACAGTTGTTCAAATATCATGGAAAGTCAAATTTCACCAATTTCATACAACATTTTTTTATTTTAAATCTTATATTTCACATGTATTATTTCATTTTGTCCCCCCAACCACTCATGTTAGACAAATAGGATAGAGATGAAGCATTTTTCAGAACTGCTGAATCAGCATTTCACCTTCCCCTCAGCTTTGTACTCTCTAAACCAAGAGTGGGGAAACTGAGGTCTTGAGATCACATGTCACCTTCTAAGTCCTCAGGTACATCCTTTTGGTTGAGTCCAAGTTTTACAGAACAAATACTTTTATCAAGGGGATTTGTTCTATGAAGTGTGCACTCATTATAAGGGCTACACTTGAAGAACTAGAAGGACACATGTGGCCTCAAGGACACAGGTTTCCCACCCCTGGAAACAGTCCCATTCAAATTCATATCTTCTATAAAACCAGTTCAGGTCCTAGGCTCATCTATCCTCCAAGTTGATCATACCACCCAAGGATCATTATAATAGTTATTAAAGTCTCTTCCCAAAGTATAGCTAGTACTGACTGACTTACTGACTCACAAAGTTGACCCCAAGGTTCAAAATAGTCATCTCAGGATTACTGCTCAATCACCTATACCCAAAAGAAAAATGCATAGTCAAAGAGGCTCTAGGCCTTGTCTTCTCCATCCTCAAAAAGCCTTCATTTGATCCTTCCATTCTCAATAGATCCAACCCCATATTACCTAAGATGTCTAAAAGAACGGCATAGCTTTCTTCTCTTTTCTCTGTTTAATTCTCTACAATTTTGATTCTGACTTCATCAATTAACATAAGGAAGTAAAAAAAGAGAAAGAAGCATGTAATAAGCACCTATTATGTGCCAGCTACTCTGTTATATATATATATATATATATATATATATATATATATATATACTCTGTTATATATATAGTAATAAAAATATCATCTCATTTGATCTTCAGGGTAATTCTGTAATGCAGGTGCTATTGTTTTCCCCTGCTTTACAATTGAGGAACCTGAGGTAGACAAAGGTTAAGTGACTTTCCCAGGGTCACTCAGCTTATACGTATCTGAAATCATAATTGAACTCAAGTCTTTTTGATTTCAGGACCAGCTCATCATCCACTGTTCCATATACCTGCTTCAAATCTTCCTCAAATACTTAATAGTTATATCACCCTAGACATATCAATTAACCTCTTTATAAAGTGTTTTGCAAGCTTTAAAGAGATTTAAACAACAACCATTCTTATTAGTTATTATTATTTTTTAAACAAAGTCACGTTCAGTTCTGGAAGACTAGGATTTTGTAGCAATTTGTCCCTAGGTATCAATTTGTTTCTGGAGCCCTCCATTAAAGCTGGATGAGATGCAACAGAAGAATTTAAAGATCTTGAGAACTGTCAGCCATTCATTGCCAATTGAGAGTGATGTTTTACTGACAGTGACAGATGACAAAGGTCATTCTGGAATGGAAACTAATGAAGGGTTTGAAAAAAGAAAGTGAGAGCTTCTTTGTGCCATCAAAGCAGTCAGAAAATGTCTCAGTTGTCAACCACTGTGCTCATTGAGCTCAACTGGTAAATCCCTAAGGCAATTACCCAGAAGGGTTATGGTTTGGTTTTTTTTTTTTGAGTGTTTGTTACATTTATTTCTTCTAATCCTCTTTACACCCCTATAGTCTAAATTCTGGATAGAAAAGAAATCTCTCCAGTCTCCATCTTTACCTTTCCAAGTTGGATTTGGCAGAGCTAAACTTCCATAATCAGCATAGTCCTACTGTCTTCAAACATGGCTTTGTCTTCTCCATCCTCAAGAAGCTTTCACTTGGTCCTTCTATCCTCCCTAGCTACAAATCCCATCTCTCCCATGATGTCTAAAAGAGTTGCAGAGCTTTCTTCTGCTTTCTCTTTTTAATTCTCTACTTTGGAATTAAAAATTCTCTAATTTAGATTCTGACTTCATCAATTAACATAAATTGGCTCTCTTCAAAGGGACTAATGATCTCTTAATTGACAAATAAAATTAGCCTTTTCTCAATGTTTATGATCCTTAACCTCTGGGAAGCCTTTGACCCTCTTAATTACCCACTTCTTTATTTCATGTCACTACTTTCTCCTGGTTCTCTTTCAATCTGCTCACTTCTCATTCTCCTTACCTGGGTCCTCATTTAGGTTCACATCTACTAACTGTGGGTGCCCCCACAGGGTTTTATCCTTGAACGCTCTTCTCTTTTCCATCTTTGGTATTTCACTTGGTGATCCTGTCAGTTCCTATGGAGTGAACTAATATCTCAATGCTGACTGTTCTCAAATCTCATCTTTCCATGCCATCTCTACTGACTGCAATTCCCATTTTCAACTGTCCATTGGACATCTCATATTATATTACTATTATTTGGGGTTATATATCATTCTACCTTAACCACTGCCAAATAAAATGCAAGCTACTTAAGGTCAGGGCTTCCAGTCTTTTTGTAAAATTTTAGTACCTAACACAGAGTCTTGCATATTGTTTTTTGGTAGATATTTGTTATTTTATCAATTTGAGGCATTCCCAGAATGGTCTGGACTAGAGCAGAACATTAAGTTGTCTATAACTTTTAGCTGTGATTACCTATGGCACTGAAAGGTTAGTTATGCATGGCCATAAATATAGGATATATGGAGGCCAGATTTATGCCCAGTATTCCTGACTAAAATGCTGGTCCTCTATCTACATGACTTACTCCATCTTTCGCACCCAGTAGACACTTGATAAATGTTTGTCTCCTTCTATTTAATATGTTCTTGCTAATTGCTTTTCCTTCTTTGGTCTACTATCCTGAAGTAGGACAGAATTGAGCCACTGGGTCCTTGAGCAAAGTGGTTTTGTGCAGTTAACTTAGGGAAGGAGAGAATTCAGTGAATAGAGCCCTGGACCAACAATGGCGGGTAAGGAGGGGGAGGGCAGGGAAGAGAAAGCAAAACAAAAACACAAACAACTGAGCTCAAATCCTGCCAGAGTAAGCATAGTTGGATAGTGCAGTGGATTAAGGAGGACCTGAGTTCAAATCCAGCCTAAGACACTTATTAGCTATATGAACCTAGATAAATAATTTTTTTTTGGAGGGCTATTGAGGTTAAGTAACTTGCCCAAGGTCACACGGCTAGTTTTTTTTGTTTGTTTGTTTGTTTGTTTTTTGTTTGTTTTGTTTGTTTTTTGTGTGTGCGTTAAGTGTCTGAGGCCAGATCTGAACTCAGGTCCTTCTGACTCCAGGGCTTGTGCTCTACTCACTGTGCCACCTAGCCACCCCTTTAGGTAAGTCATTTACTATCTGTCTGCCTCAGTTTTCTCAACCAAAAAAAAATGAGGATGATTCACCCATCTCTCAGGAGTGTTACAAGAAACAAATGAGGCAATATTTTTAAACCACTTACTATACACAATGTGTGGCACATGTTAAGCAATTAATAAATGCTTCTTTCCTCCTTTCCCTTCCTGCTTTTGCCTGTCCAGTGAAGACCACAGAGTTGTTCTTTTTTTTTTTTTAAACAAATACTTTATTAACTTCTGTTTTACATCATTCATTTCCGCCAGATTTTGAGTTACAATCATTTTCCCCCCATTATTCCCCTACCCAACCTCCCAGAATAGCAGTCCCACAAGATATCGCTTCCTCCAATCTGCTCTCTCCCATACCTTCTCCCATACCCCCATCGACTTTTCCATTAGAGGAAGGTGAATCTTTGTGTCCCAATGCCTGCACATCTTATCTCCCTATTACAAGCAAAAGAGTATTAATAATAGTATTTATATATATTTGAAACATTTAATGTTACGACCTCAAATTTCAGATCCATTTCCTTCCTCCCTTGTCACCCATTCCTTCTTGGGAGATAAGTAATTCAGTATATGTTGTACATGTCTGGCTATGCAAAACATTATCATAGTAGATATATTGTACAAGGCTGCTTCTAATTCCCTCCCACTCATCCCACCCCCCACCTGGTCCATTCCCTACATGATCCTGTCCTCTTCTATAGTGGGTACTTCCAACCTCCCCTCCCCACAAGGATGCCCTCCCATCCATCATCCCTCCTCTCATCCCCCTTCCCCCTATCCTGCTGCAGGTTGAGATATCCCATTTAGTATGTATGTCATTTTCTTCCTGAACCAAATTCAATGTGAATGTGGTTTTGCCTTTTTAGCCTTCCTTATTCTCCCCTTCCTTTGCAACCACTTCCCCTTGCTTCTTCTACATGGGATAGTTTACCCTACCCTGTCTCTCCCCATCTCCTCTTGCCACTTTCCTCTCTCACCTCATAATTTCATCCCTTGAGTATTCTCCCTTCCCAACAAATTCAACCTATGCCCTCTATCCATATAACTGTAACCATATACACACACATTCACATATGTATTCATATGACCACACCCCCTTCTTCCATTATTTTCATAGTGAGAAAGATATCATCAGTCACAGTTATTGCTTTTCCATATAGGAATGTAAATAGTTCAACTTTGATAAGTTCCTTTTGATTTCTTTTCCCTGATTACCTTCTCAGGCATCTCTTGCTTCTTGTGTCTGGATGTCAAATTTTCTATTCAATTCTGGTTTTTTCCTCAAGAATGCTTGAAAGTCCTCTATTCCACTGAATGACCATATTTTCCCCTGAAACAAAATACTCAGTTTTGCTGGGTAGGTGACCCTTGGGTTCATTCCCAGTTCTTTTGCCCTCTGGAATATCATATTCCATGCCCTTCGATCCCTCAGTGTAGAAGCTGCCAGGTCCTGGGCTATTCTGATTGTGTTTCCACAATATTGAAATTGTTTCTTCCTGGCTGCTTGTAGTATTTTCTCCTTGATCTGGGGATTCTGGAACCTGGCTATAATATTTCTGGGAGTTTTCTTTTTGGGATCTTTTTCAGGAGGTGATCGGTGGATTCTTTCAACCTCTATTTTGCCCTCTGGATCTAAAACATCAGGGCAATTTTCCTTGAGAATTTCTTGAAGGGTGATTTCTAGGTTCTTTCTTTGATCATGGCTTTCAGGTAGTCCAATAATTTTTAAATTGTCTCTCCTGGATCTATTTTCCAGGTCAGTGGTTTTTCCCATGAGATATTTCACATTGCCTTCTAATCTTTTGTTTGTTTGGATCTGCTTAACAGCATCTTGATTTCTCATAAAGTCACTAGCTTCCATTTGCTCCAGTCTAACTCTGAAGGAATGAATCTCCTCAGTGAACTTTTGAGATTCTTTTTCCATCTGGCAAATTCGACTTTTTAAGGCATTCTTCTCCTCAGTGCCCTTTTGGGCCTCCTTTGCCATTTGAGCTAGTCTATTTTTTAAGGTGTTGTCTTCCTCAGTCAGGCTGTTGACCCTCATTTCATACTTTTCCTGCATCCTTCTCATTTCTCTTTCCAATTTTTCCTCCACTTCTCTTATTTGATTTTTAAAGTCCTCTTTAAGGTCCTCTATGTCCTGCAACCCACTCATGTTTTCCCCTGGGGCTTTTGGAGCAGGACTTCTGACCTCACAGTCCTTTTCCCGCTCTATGCCCCCAAAATAGGAGTCTAGGGTTGCATTTTTCTGTTTCCTTTGCCTTGGCATGTTGCCACTTAATTGCTTGACTTTTGGGCTTGTTGCCACACTATGGCTTTAAGGCCAGCTAGAGGAATTTTCGTCCCGAACGTGTGGGGGGCAACTTCCGTTTCTGGCAAGCTGTAAACCCACCCACAACTTCCACCCTAGATCACAATCCAGATCCAGGGAGGTTAAAGCAAGAGCGATTACCCCCCAAGACTGATCGCTGGATCTCCCCACGATTTGTAGGCTGGGAGCCGGAAATGCCTCTGAAAACTACACAGTGGTGTGTCTCCTCAGCAGCTTCTAGCCCCCAGGGGAGGGAGCTGACGCATTCCCCAAATACAGGTCCCAAAGTCCATAGGACACTAACCTCTTACTTTGTCCTAGGCAAGTCTATGTTGATAATTCTGGTGTCTCCACAGTTCCTGGTGTTCTGGGGTTCCTCCAGCTGGCTGCTGGCCCTGCCGCCCTGGGGCTAAAACCTCGGCTCACATGGACCTGGGCTCGGCTCGGCTCCTGCGCTCTGCGCGCTGCCGGCTCCCAGACCACTGCGCTGGTCCTTCCTGCAGGGTGCTGGGCTGTCCTCAGCGGGAGGTTAGCTTCTCTGTGTCGTTCTGTGGGTGCTGGGGCTCCAGAAGATTTTCAGAGTCCTTTTTTACATAGTTTGTGGAGAATCTGGGGGCAGAGAGGCTTGGAAGAGCTGTTTCTACTCCGCCATCTTGGCTCCGCCCCCCAGAGTTGTTCTTAAAATAATGTTTTTTTAATTGAATAAAATAAAATACTTAGAATTTTCTTTTTTTACTTTATGGAGGAGGGAATGCAGGGCAATTGGGGTTAAGTGACTAAGCGTTAAATGTCTGAGGCTGGATTTGAACTCAGGTCCTCCTGACTTCAGGGCCAGTGTTCTATTCATATGGGCACGCAGCCACTCCAAAACACATATAATATACAATGGAAATAAATCACAATGGAATAGAGTTAATCAAAATATTTTCAAAAATAAAATTCATGGACACCAGCTTTCTCTTGAACTAGAAAAAAGTCATTCTGGTATCTTGGGAAGGTATTATAAAAAAAGACTATTCTTTAGAGTCCTTTCTATCTCTCACAATCCCTTCCATGCAATGTTTGCTAAATGCATGTTTACTGAAAGTATTATTATCATGATTATAGAGCTTTCACTGTTCACACTTAGATTTTATCCTCAGAGATCTTAAGAAAGAAAATAATGACATGAAATTTCTGCCCCAATCTGTTGTCATATAGCCTTTGTTCTTACCTCATTTTCTAGCTGAATAAGTTGTAAGAATGATCAATCACTTTCTTTTTTTTAATTGTTTTTCTTTTTTTTTAATTAATTTATTAGTTTAGTTTCAGTTAACAAGATTCAATTCCATAGTTCCTTGATTTTCAAATTATCTTTACTTCCCTCCCCCCTCCCTCCACGACAGCATATAGTCCAGTATAGGATCTGCAAATGCATTCATATTAGACATTATTCCAATTACAAAGGCTTATTGTACTAGGTGGGATGAATGATGGTAAGGAAGAAATAAAACCACACAATGAAAAGAAAAAGATCATTTAGTGTGCTTCCATCAGGATTCAGGCTCAGTTCTTTCCAGTTATATCTCTGGATGGTGTATTTCTTACTTTCTTGAGCCTTTCGGGATTGACTTATATCACTGCATTGCTGAAAAGGGTCCAGTCTGTCATAGTTGGTTATCACAGATATGGTATATCTGTGATTGTATAAAATTTTCTTCTGATTCTACACTTCTCCCTCAGCATCAGTTTGTATAAGTCTCTCCAGGTAATTATGAAATCCGTCACCTCCTCATTTCTTATACCACAAAAATATTCCATTACATTCAAATACCACAACTTGTTTAGCCATTCCCCAATTGATGGGCACCCCTTTAGTTTCCAATTCTTTGCAACCACAAAAAGGGCTGCTATAAATATTTTTATACATATGGGTCTTCCTCCCACTTCTATGATCTCTTTGGGACATAACCCTAGAAGTGGTATTGTTGGGCCAAAGGGTATGAAATTATTTATAATCCTTTGGGCATAATTCCAGATTGCTCTCCAGAATGGTTGGAACTCCACCAGCAATGTATTAGTGTTCCAATTTGTCCACATCCTCTCTAGCATTTGTCACTTTCTTATTTTGTCATCTTAGACAATCTGACTGGTGAGATATGGTATATCAGAGTTGTTTTGATTTGCATTTCTCTAATCAATAGTGATTTAGAGCATTTCTTCATATGCTTATAGATATCTTTAATTTCTTTCTCTGAAAACTTCCTATTCATATCCTTTGACCATTTCTCAATTGGGGAATGACTTGTATTCATATAGATTTGGCTCAATTCTCTATAAATTTTAGAAATGAGTCCTTTATCAGAGACACAAGTTGTAAAAATCCTTTCCCAATTTCCCACCTCCCTCTTGATCTTGGTTACATTGGCTTTGTTTGTACAGAAGCTTTTCAATTTAATGTAATCATAATTATCCATTTTGCATTTTATAATGCTCTCTAATTCTTGTTTGGTCCTAAAATCTTCCCCTCTCCACAAATCTGTCAGGTAAACTATTCCTTGCTTTCCCAAATTGCTTACAGTATCATCCTTTACACCTAGATCATGCACCCATTTAGACTTGATTTTTGTATATGGTGTTAGATAATGGTCTATGCCCAGTTTCTGCCATACTGTATTCCAGTTTTCCCAGCAGTTTTTGTCAAATAGTACATTCTTATCCCCAAAACTGGGGTCTTTGGGTTTATAGAACAATAGATTACTATACTCATTAACTGCTGGGTCTCCTGTGCCTAATCTATTCCAATGATCCACTATTCTACTCCTCTGCCAGTACCAAGCAGTTTTGATGACTGCTGCTGTATAATACAGATTAAGACCTGGCATAGCTAGTCCACCTTCCCTAGCATTTCTTTCCATTAATTCCCTTGATATTCTAGACCGTTTGTTTTTCCAAATAAATTTTGTTATTATTTTGTCTAACTCAACAAAGTAGTTTTGTGGTAAATTGATTGGTATGGCACTAAATATATAGTTTAGTTTGGGTAAAATTGTCATTTTTATTATATTAGCTCGACCCAGCCACGAGCAATTGATATTTTTCCAACTATTTAGATCTGCTTTTATTTGTGTGAGAAGTGTTTTGTAGTTGTGATCATATAAATTCTGGGTTTGTTTGGCAAGTAGATTCCCAAATATTTTATAATGTCTACAGTGACTTTAAATGGGATTTGTCTTTCTATCTCTTGCTATTGAGTTTCATTAGAGATGTACAGGAATGCTGAGGATTTATGTGGGTTTATTTTATATCCTGAAACTTTGCCAAATTTATTGTCTCAAATAGTTTTTTTTACTTGATTCTCTAGGATTCACTAAGTATATCATCATATCATCTGCAAAGAGTGACAGCTTGGTCACTTCTTTGCCTAATTTGATTCCTTTGATTTCTTTTTCTTCTCTAACTGCTACTGCTAGTGTTTCTAGTACCAGATTGAATAAGAGGGGTGATAGTGGACACACTTGTTTCACTCCTGATCTTATTGGAAAGGCTTCTAGTTTATCCCCATTGCATATAATACTTGCTGATGGTTTTAAATAGATGCTAGCAACTATTTTAAGGAAGGCTCCATTTATTCCTATACTTTCTAGTGTTTTTAATAGGAATGGATGTTGTACTTTGTCAAAAGTCTTTTCTGCATCTATTGAGATGATCATGTGGTTTCTGCTAGTTTTATTGTTGATATGCTCAATTATACTGATGGTTTTCCTAATATTAAACCATCCTTGCATTACTGGAATGAATCCTACCTGATCAGAGTGTATTATTTTTGTGATAAGTTGTTGGAGTCTTTTGGCTAATATTTTATTTAGAATTTTTGCATCTAAATTCATGAGGGAAATTGGTCTATAATTTTCTTTCTCTGTTTTATCTCTTCCTGATTTAGGAATCAGTACCATATTTGTGTCATAGAAAGAGTTTGGTAGGACTCCTTCTTCACTAATTTTCCCAAATAGTTTGTAGAGTATTGGAATCAATTGTTCTTTAAATGTTTGATAGAATTCACTAGTGAACCCATCTGGCCCTGGAGATTTTTTCCTAGGGAGTTCATTGATGGCTTTTTTTATTTCTTTTTCTGAGATGGGGTTATTTAGGTAATTCACTTCCTCTTCAGCTAATCTGGGCAACTTGTGATTTTGTAAATATTCATCTATTTCACTAAGATTGTCATATTTATGTGCATACAATTGGGAAAAATAATTCTTAATTATTGTTTTGATTTCCTCTACTTTGGATGTAGATTCACCCTTTTAATTTTTTTTTTTAAGCAATTGGGGTTAAGTAACTTGCTCAAGGTTACACGGCTAGTCATTATTTATGCATGGGTGCTCATTTTCTGAGGCCGGATTTGATCTCGGGTCATCCCAACTCTGAGGCCGGCGCTCTTACTCACTGCGCCACCTAGCCGCCCCTTTAGGGCAATTGGGGTTAAGTAACTTGCCCGAGGTTACCCGGCTAGTTTTTTTGTTTGTTTGTTTGTGTGGATTAAGTGCCAGAGGCCGACTCTGAACTCAGGTCCTTCTGACTCCAGGGCCGGCACTCTATTCACTGCACCACCTAGCTGCCCCCACCCTTTTTATTTTTGATACTCATAATTTGGTTTTCTTCTTTTTTTTTCATATTGACTAAGGGTCTATCAATTTGTTATTTTTCTAGCTTTTTAATGGCATGTCCAATTCATTGACCTCCCTTCTCTCTGTTTTAATTAAGTATGCACTCAGGGATATAAAACTTCCCCTGAGAACTGCCTTTAGTGCATCCCACAAATTTTGGTATGTTGTCTCATTATTATCATTCTCTTGAATGAAGTTATTGATTGTTTCTATAATTTCTTGTTTGACCCACCAATTTTTTAGGATTAAATTGTTTAATTTCCAATTAGTTTTTTGTCTATCTTTCCATAGCCCTTTATTGCATATAATTTTTATTGCATCATGATCTGAGAATGATGCACTTAATATTTCTGCCTTTCTGCACTGGATTGTGAGGTTTTTATGCCCTAGTACATGGTCTATTTTTGAGTATGTACCATGCACTGATGAGAAGAAAGTAAATTCCTTTTTATCCCCATTCAGTTTTCTCCAGAGATCCATCATATCTAGTCTCTCCTTAACTTCTTTCTTGTTTATTTTGAGGTTAGATTTATCAAGTTCAGAGAGGGGGAGATTAAGCTCCCCCATTACTATAGGTTTGGTATCTATTTCTTCTGCTAATTCCTTTAACTTCTCCTCTAGGAATTTGGATGCTATACCACTTGGTGCATATATATTAAGTAGTGATATTGCTTCATTCTCGATGGTGCCTTTTAATAGGATATAGTTTCCTTCTTTATCTCTTTTAATTAGATCTATTTTTGCTTTTGCTTTATCTGAGATAAGTATTGCTACCCCTGCTTTTGTTACTTTAGCTGAGGCATAATAAATTTTACTCCAACCTTTTACCTTTACCCTGTGGGTATCCCTTTGTTTCAAATGTGTTTCCTGTAGACCGCATATTGTAGGATTATGGTTTTAAATCCATTCTGCTATCTGCTTCTGTTTTATGGGAGAGTTCATCCCATTCACATTCACAGTAATGATGACTATCTGTCTCCTTCCCTCCATCCTATTCCCTCCCCTGTTTATGTCTTTGTTTCTTCCTTCTCCCTTCCCCTCCTTGAAGTTTTCCCTTTTGACCAACCCCACCCTCAGTGTTCCCACCCAGTGATCCCCCTTCTTAACCTACTCTCCCCCCTTACTACTATTTCCCTCCCTTCTAATCCCCCCTTTAGTCTCCTCCTTTTCACCCCCCCCTTACCCTTCCACTATCTATAGGACACAATAAATTTTTATACTTATCAGAGTAAATTACTCCCTTTTTGATTCCAAACCAATGAGAGTAAATTTCAAACAGTGCTCCTCTCCCTCCCTCCTTTTCCAGTATTTATTTAATTTATGTGCCTATTCACATTAGAATCTTAAACTTCACTGATTATATTGATCCCTCTTTGAACCAGAACCAGTAAGAATAGTTTTTAAATGATGTTCTTCTCCCTCTTTCTTTCCCCTCTTCTATAGTGTGTTTTGATGCCTCTTCAGATGGCATATTTTACCTTTTCCTATTTCATCCTTTCCTTTTTCCCATTACAGTCCCTTTGATCCCCTTAAAAGTTTTTGTTTTTTTTTTTAGTCTTCAGGTTAGTGCATTCATACCCACACCCTCTATCTAAGTATAACTTTTTTGAAGGTCATGATAATCATAAAGATTTTGAATATTGACAGTTATCAGCTCCACATATAGGGATGTGAACACTTTGCTCTTGTTGCATCCCAAGTAATGAGTGTGTTTTTGTGGCTGTGGGTGTGTGCACTTATGCATGTATGTGTCTGTGTTTCTCTTGTTTACCTTTTTATATCTTTCTGGAGTCTTGTAATTGGAGATCAAATTTTCCATTGAGCTCTGGCTTTTTCATCAGGAAAGTCTGGAAGTCCTTTATTTCATTTAACATCCATCTCTTTACCCGAAAGATTATGCTCAGTTTTGCCGGGTAGTTAATCCTTGGTTGTAGTCCTAGCTCTCTTGCCCTACGAAATATCAAATTCCAGTCCCTCTGCTCTTTTAATGTAGAAGCTGCTAGGTCTTGTGTGATCCTAACTGTAGTTCCTCGATATTTGAATTGTTTCTTTCTGGCTGCTTGTAGAATTTTTTCTTTAATCTTGTAATTCTGGAATTTGGCTACTATATTTTGTGGAGTTTTCAGTTTGGGATCTCTTTCAGGCGGAGTCCAGTGAATTCTATCGATAGCTATTTTATCTTCTGTTTCCAGGACCTCAGGATAGTTTTCTTTGACAGTCTCTTGGAGGATTTGTCTAGACTGCTTTTTTTCATCATGGCTTTCTGGTAGACCAATAATTCTTAAGTTGTCTCTCCTGGATCTGTTCTCTAGGTCAGTTATTTTTCCAGTGAGATAGTTTACATTTTCTTCCAATTTTTCGATCATCTTGTTTGTGTTTTTGTTTTTGTTTTTATTGACTCTTGCTGCATCATAGAGTTCTGAGTTTCAGTTTGATTCCATCTAATTTTTAGAGAATTATGGTCTTCAGTTAGTTTTTGAAGTTCCTTTTATAGGGAGGTATTTTCTTTTTCCAAGTTGGTCACTGCCTCCATGATTTGGTCTTTAAAAATTTTCTTAAGCTCCTCCAGGAATGCTATTTGTGCTTGAGACCAGATCATGTTTCCTTCTGTGGTCTCAGGTGTGGGTACAGAGTCTATATTGTCCTGTGTATTTGGTTGTTCTTGCCCTGCATAATAGGCTCGAATAGACTTTCTTGCCTTCCCCTTCTCCTTCTCAGCTTCCTTCCTTCCCATTGTGATTTCATGTTTCTTAGTTTTTCAGGCTATGAGTTTAGGGCCTGTTCTTTGACTTTGAATACCTCCGGGTTGCTAGTTTATGGATAAGTCAGGGAAATCAGTGAGGAATGTAGATGTATAGGTGGGGGTGAGTCTGGCCACTTCAGATTTCTGCCTCTATACTCCTAGGCTATAAGTAGGCTTTTGTTGGTGAGGTGAGGTGGGGCTTGTTGGGACCCTCCCTCTCTTCTCTTCAGCCTCCTGGCTGTCTCAGTTACACCCCTTCTTGGAGACTCTCCAGCCTGGGGCTATTTCCATTAACTTGGGATTTCAATCTGGGTGGGAGACTTATCTTTGGGTTTTCTGCTTCATGAAGGAGGGGTGGGAGGATTGGAGCAGCTAGAATTTACTTTGCCATTCCAGCCCCTGTATTATACAGGCGGGCAGTTTCCAAACTTCCAGGTTGGTGGCCAAATGCAGCTGGAGAAGCTGCTCTCTCCACTGGGGGCCCGACCCTCCTACCTGGCTCCAGTGACCCTTATTGTCCATGATATGACTGCAATGCGTCCTTGGTAAGTCTGCAGGTTGGGGCTTTTTCTCCCTCTGGTGTAGTCTGCTTGTCTGCTCTTAGGTCTGAGCTACACAGACCCCACATGCTCTGCACTCGACCTGTCTGGACACACTGGGCAACCTCCTGGGCAGGACTCTGCCACACTCTGTCTTCCAGTAGGTTCCATCACTCCGGAATCTGCTCAGATTCACCCTTTGAGACTTAGTGACTGAGGAGCTCAGAGAGGTTACTGCTTCCTTTCTGATCAGTCACTTTCAAATGGGGAAAAAATGTTTTTTAATCCTAAATTGAAATTTTTTTTTAATCATTTAACCAACTTTTGCATTCTATATAATGGACAATGCTCTCATGTTTTACCAGTCACCAATGTAACAAAGCAGAGCTACATGTTTGTCCCCATGCTTTTCAGCATGATTTTATTAACAATGTTGTCCAATGGCTTCAACAAGAATGAAAATGGCATCAAGGTCAGCTACTGTGCTAACAGTAAATTACTTAACTTGAACAGTCTATGAGTCAAAAGTGAAGAAAGTGTTAGAATGCAACGTTTTGTTTCCAGATGCCTGTGCACTCAATGAAGCCTCTGAGGTTGAGAAATTAGAATTTCCATGGAATCTGCCACCTGTGCTAATTTGGGTCTGACAATTAACAGCAAGAGAACAGAGGTTCTATGCCAGTGAGCACCATACCATTGAGAGGTGGAATCATTGGCTGTGGCAAATGGAGAAAGTTTGAATGCTGTGGATAAGTTCACTTAACTTGGCAATATACTTTCCAGAGATATACACATAGTAAATGAGGTTTATGTACACATTTCTAGTGCTCGTTCAGTTTTTAGGAGTCCTTGAAGAAAAGTGTGAGAGAGAAAACATATTAGGGTACCTACCAAACTGAAGTTCCACAGAGCTGTTGTGCTGACCTCATTGTTGTATCTGTGAAACCTGGACAGTCTACCAGTGCCATGCCAGGAATAATGAATCACTTCCACTTGAACTTACTTAGGAAGATTCTGAAGAGCACCTGGCAAGATGAAGTACTGGACAGTTAGGTCCTTTCTTGAGCTGAACTGTCAAGCATTCAAACTCTACCACAGGATTGTACTTGGAGAAGAGGAAAGGGAGAGCCAGAATACAGTAAATTAAAATGCATGAAGAGGTGCAAAAGACCTAGTACAGTATAGGGAAATAAGGGAGGGAGTGAGCATTGTTTGAATCTTACTCTCATCAGATTTGGCTCAAAGAGGGAATAACATACACACTCAATTGAGTATAGAAATTTATCTTACTCTATAGGGAAGTAGAAAAGGAAAGGGGAAAGAAAACGGGGGCTATCAGGGGGCACAAAAGTAGGAGAGGAAAGGGGAAAGAAAGGGGAGGCCTGATAGAAGGGAAGGGAGATTGAGGAAGGTGATGGTCAGAAGCAAAACTCTGGTGAAGAAGAACAAAGTGAAAGGAGAGAGAAAAGTATAAATAGGGGAGGGAATAGGAGGGGGGAATACACAGTTAGTAATCATAACTGTGAATGTGAATGGGATGAATTTTCCCATAAAACAGAAGCAGATAGCAGAGTGGATTAAAAAACAGAATCCTACAATATGTTGTTTACAAGAAACACATTTGCAACCGAAAGATTAACGCAGAGTAAAGGTAAAGGGCTGGAGCACAATCTATTATGTTTCAACTGAACTTAAAAAATCAGGGGTAGCAATCCTAAACTCAGACAAAGCAAAAGCAGATCTAAGTAAAATAGATAAGGAAGAAAAGTACATATTGCTAAAAGGTACCATAAACCAGTGCTTCTTAAATTGTGGGTCACATAACCGACTGTGGGAGTTGTGAAAAATTTGGAAACATTCTTAACACACAATGACAAAAATTTAATTCAAAATCAAAGATGTAATGAATGTGAGGTGTTTCTGGCAGTGCTTGCCAGTGCTGCATTGTATGATTTCACTGCAGCCTTTGTTCTGAACTTACAGCATGCACACTTTGCACTGCTCATGCCTTCCTACTATGCAACACAAACGAATATTGCCAGAAACACCTAGGCTCAGCTTTGAGACTATTGTGTGTTATGAATTGCAGTATTTTATTGTACATGCAGTTTTCTGCTCTTACAGAAATATAATAGTTTAATTACAAAAAATAAAGATTTTTAATATTTTCCTACCCTCATTCCTCAGCATATAAGTATCAAAATAGTATATCTTTGTAATGTATAGTGTTGTATTAGAATGTCTGATATTTAAAATTTCTGTTATCTCCTTCTTTTACAGAAACATAAGTGTTCAATTGCAGCAAGTAAAGACAAAAGTCTTTAATAATATTCCTATAACCAGTCCTGGAGTCAGGAGGACCTAAGTTTGGATCCAACCTCAGACATGTAACACTAGCCATGTGACCTTGGGCAAGTCATAAACTCAATTTCCCTGCCTTCCCCCTCTTAAGTAGCAAAAATAAATAAATTAATAAATCATATTCCTATACCATCACCACTATATATATATGTATGTATGAAGTCAATATTTTAAGGCTAATCACAAATGAAATTTCATAAATCAAAACTAGTATTTGAGAAAGATTTATAAATATGTATTTATATTTTAAGACAAAATTATCTTTCAGTTATGAATAAGTTGCTAAATTTAAGCAGAAGAGGTATACTGATGGCAATTTGGCAGAGTCTTCACTACTAGGTTGTAGTACAGCTAAATTGACAAGAAAAAGAAAATGTGTTGAATCATGTGACTCTCAAAAGGGAAAATTTAAACAGATTAGGGAAACTTAAAGATAAAGTTGTTAAAATGTTTACTAGGCAGAAATTTGATTTGTTTTACTTTTTTCATAATGCCTTATTGCTTTCAAAACTGTTATTTGTTGGATATTTTTGAGAAACTCAATTATTTAAACATATTGCTTCAAGGTAAACATAACATATTTATGTTAAAAGATAAAATTGAAAGTTTTACTAAAAAATGTTAACATATGGAAGAATAGGGTGGAAAATATTTCCATAGAAATATTTACAGCTACAGATGATTTTTCTAATTGAAAATGACCTTCCCAAAGATTTAATTATAAGAGTTATAATTGATTATGTGTAGTGCCCGGAGACTCAGTTTCAGAAATACTTTCCTTTACATTTTGATTCTTAAAAGCTAAGTTGGATTCATAAACCATACTCAATTAAAATAAAAAAATGACAGCCACCTGCTATTAAAATTTCAAGAAGAAATTATCAAGTTATCAGGTGACACAGGTTTAAAACTTGACTATCCTAAAAAAAAATAAATGAATGAATTTTGGCTTGGAATTAAGACAGAATTTTCAACAATTTCTGAAATGGCCCTACACATATTTCAGTCACTTTGGACTATGCATTTTTGTGAAGTGCCATTTTTATCATTGAGGACTATAAAATAAAAATATCAATCAACTTTGAAAAACACTGAACACACTCTATATCTTGTAAAATCACATATTCCACCATGATTTAATTATTTATGTAAAAATAAACAAGCACATCCTTCTCATTAGTATACAAAGTTGCTTTTATTCTTAATAAATGGTAAAATTATATGTATCACAAATAATTATTTTAAAATATTTTTATGATTCATTATCACTGTTTGATTAATATACCTATTTTATGTACTTATATATCCAGGGCTATGTAAAAATTCCTCAGGAGAAAAGGGGTCATGAGTGGAAAAAGTTTAAGAAGCATTGCTATAAACAATAAAGTAATATCAATAATAAACATATATGCTCTAAGTGGTATAGCGTGCCAATTCTTAGAGAAGTTAAGTGAGTTACAGGAAGAAATAGACAAATAAAGTATATTGGTGGGGGACCTCAATATCCACCCTCCCTAAAATTAAATAACTCTAACCACAGAATAAACCAGAAGGAAGATAAGGAGGTAAATAAAATTCAAGAAAAGTTAGATATGATAGACTTCCAGAGAAAATTGAATGGGGATAGAAAGGAATATGCCATTTTCTCAATGGTACTTGACACCTACACAAAAAGTGACCATGTATTAGGCCATAAAAACCTCACAAATGCAGAAAGGCAGAAATATTAAATGCATCTTTTTTCAGATCACAATGTAATAAAAATGAAGGGCCATGGAAAGTTAGACTAAAAACTAATTGAAAACTAAATAATCTAATCCTAAAGAATGTCAAACAACAAATCTTAGAAACTCAATTTCATCTGAGAGAACAGTAATGAGACAATGTACCAAACTTTATGGGATACAGCCAAAGCAGTTCTCAGGGGAAATTTTATAACCCTCAATGCTTACAAGAATAAAATAAAAAGGAGGTCAATGAATTGGGTATAAAACTAAAAAAAGATGCACAAATAACAACTTAAAAATCCCCAATTAAATACCAAATTAAAAATTCTGAAAATCAAAGGAAAGATTAATAAAATTGAACTTAAGGAAAATTTTGAACTTATAAATAAAACTAAGAACTGGTTTTATGTAAGGAAAAACAGATAATTTGATTTTTAAAAAGAACAAAATCAGATTACCAGTACCAAAAATGAAAAGGGTGAATTCACCACCAAATAAGAGGAAATTAGAAAAATAATTAAGACTTATTTTGCCTAAATGTATGCAAATAAATGTAACAATCTAAGTGAAACATGCATATTTACAAAAATATAAATTACTCAGATTAACAGAAGAGGAAATAAAATACTTAACTTCATTTTAGAAAAAAAAGTAATTCAGCAAGTCATCAGTGAACTCCCTAAGAAACAATCTTCAGGGTCAGATGGATTTGCAAGTGAATTATACCACACTTTTTTTTTTTTTTTATGTTTCAAAATATATTAGATTTTGTTTTTATTGTAGAGCACACAGATCATAGCAAAGTGCCAAACACACAAAACTACAAATAATTTTTTGGGGAAAAAAGCTGTAAAAAAAATAAAGCTGCAACTGCTTTAGTACTTAAATCCAGATTCAAGGAATCAAAATCTGAGAAGTTTTTTTTAAATTTATATTTCAAAAGAGGGTTCTAAATTTATCACTAGACCCCAAACCTCCAGAGCCTTCAAGGCCTCAGACAAGTTAAGTCAACAGGACAGAACAGAGAGAAGGATCAGGTGGGAAAAGAAAGTTAAGGTCTTAGCAGCAGGAGTCAGGTTTCTCCTGAGTCATCTTTATGGCCAATGGAGCCCTGTTTCTACTAAGAATTCCTAGCAGTTCAAAATGAATAAGACTTCAGTTTTAATAGGCCTGACTCATTGAAAGTTGCTAAAGTTTTTTTTTTTAATTTAAAAAATGTATTAAAAAGGCTCTTCCCATTACTCACAACCCTCCCAAGAAACTGACAAAGGAAAATAATCCAGGGTGAAATATAAATTTCCATCAAAGTCAACTCTTTTCTCATCTCCCCTCATGGCCAATACTAAGCCATGAGAACCTGTGGAAATTCCCCTTTCTGTAAGAATCAAAAGACTAAAAGAAGAGAGAAAAAGAATTTTCAAAAGCTGATACCCTCTGAAGTCCTTGTCTTAAGGGGAGGGGGACCTAGAAAATAGACTGCCAAATGCTGAACATGTAACATGGAGACCTCTCCCAGCAGGCTAGGTCCTCATCAGGAAAGAACAGAAAGGGTGAAGACAAAAAAGATTAGACAAAAACCCAGCACACACCATGACACTTTTCCATATTCCAAACCCTAGACTTGGAGGGACAGTAGTCCTTCTTCCTAGAAAAATTTCTAAAACCGACCAAAACATGAGAAGACTCTAACTTATCCAAATATTCACACACACGTCCAAATGCATGAAAGGAGATACCTATGAACAAAATCATGCTATTTAAGCAAAGGGCTCTGTTCCAGTACCACCTTCCCCCCACCTTTTTCCTGGGCTGCTGGGAATGGTCAAGAACTGGGTGCGAAAGTATGACAACTGCACACATGGGAGAAAACAGAACTTGGGGCAGTGGCCACATAAGCTACTGGCTAGATGTCCTGAGCAACTTGGAAATCTGTTGCAGGAAGAACGATTTGCAAACTTCAAGATTCCAGTTACCAAATGGCAGGTTAGAGAAAAGAATCAATAGGAGACTTAGGGCTTAGCAAGCCCTACTCTAAAGTTGGTAAAGCATGAAGAGGCCATGACCAAGTTTCAACTCTAGGGGGTCAAACAATATATTTAGAACGTTTAAAAAAAATTTACAATCAAAGCAAAAGGACTAATTTCTTGAATCTTCAGCAGTGAAACAGTAAAACATTTTTGGTGTTTTAAATAAACACAGCCTAGCACAGCTTGAACTTTATCTGCTCGGTTAGGGCAAAGTGCCCATCTGACTGACCAGGTGATAACCAATGCTCCCCAGCAACAAAGATGCCTCAATATCATTTCCATTCAGGAAAATAAGTGAACAACAAAGAAAATTCTGGATCCTGTCCCAGTTCCTTTCTTCAGCCCTAAAATGAAGAAAAAAACTCTTACAAAAAAAAAAAAAAAGCCATGAGAAACAGCCAAAGAAAGTTTTCACAGAAGGGAGGCTGGTTTCTGCAGCTTGAGTCTCTTTGCTCATCGCCTCTCAGTGTCTCCTCATCTTCACTTTTCGGGCTGGGCTCCCATCATCCTCTCCGCAGTCCTCTGTGTACTCATAAGACTTTCGCCAATAGTTCTCGGAGCTGAAGCTGCTCCTCCTCCTGTGTTTTGGTAAGAGGACAGAACGCCGGTTCTCCTCTTTGTCCATTTCTAGAATCCGTGGCCTATGAGCAGCATCTGGGTCTGCTTTTCGGTGGGACCGCTTTGGTTTTAGGATCTGGTCCCTGTTGCTTCCTGACAGACGATCAGAAGTATAACCAGGGGGTAACACAGAGTTACCCAGGGACTTTGTTTCCAAACGTGGGGCATCAAGTCTCGTCTTCCTAAGGATGATGACAGCCCGACGCTCCTTGATATCTTGTGGTCGTATGCAGTGGGTGATTTCATCAGCAGCATATCCACTGAGCACAGTCACGCTCCCCCTCCGCACCGGCAGGAACAGCACGGGCTCCGACACCCGGATGGGCTTGAACTGGAACTTGCAGCCGAAGCAGAGCGCCGAGTCGCTGAAGAAGGACACCGACACGATGGGCCTGTCGAAGATGTGGATGGGGTCCACGTGCGACACGATGCAGCCTATACCACACTTTTAAAGAATAATTAATTCCAATATTATATAAACTATTTGGGAAAATAGGCAAAGAAGGAATCCTACCAAATTCCTTTTATGACACAAATATGGTGTTGATACCTAAACTGGGAAGAGCCAAAAGAGAAAAATAAAATTATAGACATATCTTTAATGATTATGTATGCAAAAATTTTAGATAAAATATTAGCAAAGAGAGTACAGCAATTTTCATAAACTGAGGATAATATACTCTGACTAGGTGTGAATTATACCAACAATGCAGGGCTTGTTCAATATCAGGAAAATTATCAGAATAATTGACCATATGATTAACAAAACTAACAGAAATAATATCATTATCTCAATAGATGCAGGAAAAGCTTTTCACAAAATACAACACCTATTCTTATTAAAAACACTAGATAGCATAAAAATAATTGGAGTTGTCCTGAAAATGATAAGCAATATCTGTCTAAAACCACCAGCAAGCATTATATGTAATGTGGATAAATTGAAGCATCCCAAATAAGATCAAGGGTAAAATAAAATTGCCCATTATCACCGCTATTGGTGATTATTATTATTCAGTTTTTTACTGGAAATATTAGCATTAACGAAAAGGGAAGAAAAGAAATTGAAAGTATTAGAATGGGCAATGAGGAAACAATGCTATCACTCTTTGCAGATTATATGACGGTATACTTAGAGAATCATAAACAATTAATTAAAAAATACTAAAATAATTAACAACTTTACCAAAGTTACAAGACATAAAATAAACCCACATATATCTTTTGCATTTCTATGTATTACCAAAAAAGCCCAGCAACAAGCGATAGAAAGAAAAATGCATTAAAAAAAAACTATAAACAGTATAAAATATTTGGGAAGAACTACCTGCCAAGAAACATTCAGGAACTATATGAATGCAATTACAAAACACTTTTCATACAAATAAAGTCAGATCTAAACAACTGGAAAAATATCAGTTGCTCATGTGCAGGCCAAGTAAATAACAATTTTAACTAAATTAATTTACTTATTCAATGTCATGCCAATAAGCCACAACAAAATTATTTTATAGAGATAGAAAAAACAATAACAAAACTGATCTGGAATAACAAAAGGTCAAGAATACCAAGGGAATTAATGAAAAATTCAAAGGAAGGGGCTTAGTCATACCAGCTCTAAAACTATATTATAAAGTGGTTATCATTAAAGCCATTTGGTACTGACTAAGAAATGGAGTGGCGAATCAGTGGAATAGGTTAGGTACACAATACATGGTAGTAAATGCATATAATAAACTACTGTTTGATAAACTCCAAGACTTAAGTTTCTGGGATAAGAACTCCCTATTTGACAAAAACTGTTGGGAAAATTGGAAAATATTATGACAAAAACTAGGCATAGACTAATATCTTACACTATATAACAAGATAAGATCAAAGTGCATACAGGATTTAGACATAAATGGTGATACCATAAGCAAATTAGTAGAGCAAGGAATAGTTTGCCCTTCGAATTTATGGAGAAAGGAATAATTTATGACCAAACAAGATATAGAGAACATTATAAAATGCAAAATGGATAATTTAATAACATTAAATTAAAAAGGTTTTACACAAACAAAACCAATACAAACAAGACAAGATGAAAAGCAAAGAGCTGGGGAACAACTTTTACAACAAGTGCTTCTTATAAAGTCTCATTTTTCAAATATATAGAGAACTGAGTCATATTCATAACAATATAAGTCATTCCCAAGTTGGTAAATGGTCAAAGGACATGAACAGGCACTTTTCAGATGAAGAAATTAAAGCTCTCTGTAGTCAATTGAAAAAAAAATGCTCTACATTAAAATTGATTAGAAAAGTGCAAATTAAAACAACTCTGAGGTACCACCTCACACCTATCAGATTGGCTAATGTGACAGAAAAGGAAAATTTTAAATATTGGAGAAGATGTGGAGAAATTAGAACATTATCGCATTGTTGAAGTTGTGAACTGATCCAACTACTGTTGAGAAAAATTTGGAACTATGCCCAAAGGGCAATGAAACTGCACATGGGGGCAGCTAGGTGGCACAGTGAATAGAGCATCAGCCCTGGAGTCAGGACTCTCTGATTTCAAATCCGGCCTCAGACACTTAACACAAAAACTAGCCATGTGACCTTGGGCAAGTCACTTAACCACAATTGCCCTACAAAAAAAGAAAAAGTGGAAAAAAAGGAAACTGTGCATACCTTTAATACCATCACTAAGTCTGTGCTCCAAAGAGATCATAAAAGGGCAAAAAGGACCCTCAGATACAAAAATATTTATAGCAGCTCTTTTAGTGGTGGCAAAGAATTGGAAACTGGTAGGATGCCCATCAATTGGGGAATGACTGAAGAAGTTGTGATTTATAATGCAATGGAATACTATTTGCTGTAAGAAATGATAAGCACACAGATGTAAGAAAACAAACAAACAAACTGGAAAGTCTTATTAGAAATGATGCTGAGTGAAGTGAGAAGAACCAGGAGAACATTGTACACAGCAAAAGGAACATTGGAGGATAATTATTTATGAGAGATTTAGCTCTTCTAAGTAATATAATCATCCAAGACAATTCCAAAAGACTCATGGTGGAAAATATTAATCACATCCAAAGAATTTTGGAGTCTGAATGCAAATCAAAGCACACTATTTTCACGTTTTTGTTGTTTTCTGTCTTTTTTTCTTGTGTTTCTTTCTTACTTTTGTTCTGATTCTTTTTTCAAAACAAGACTAATGTGGAAATATGTTTAACATGACTGTGCATGTATAAAATATATATAAAGCCAAGCATGAGCAACTTTTCAAAGGACTGCTGTTGTGAATAGCTTCAAGGTTCTGATCACATAGTATAATAAACTCTCTATTCAGCAATAAACTAAGGCAAAACATTCACAGAAACCAAAGTACAGCATTCACAATGTTATACATAACAATTTATCACTAAAGTGGCCAGATAGTTTTCACCAAAGTGCCCACATAGTTTTAAACAAAATATATCAATAAGTCTTTAACTCAATCATGCTTAAGAAGCAATCCTCCTTAAATTTCACAAAGTACAAATGTCAAAGTTCTCCACCCCTAAGTCACATTGTCTTAATCTCTCAGTCAAAAAATATTCTTTCTTCTTGATTAGAGATTAGTTTCCAATCATCCTTAACTTAATCATCCTTAAGAGGTACCAAGTACAGAGTACAAAGTTCTCCTACCCCTAGGCTACAGTAAATAATGATCTTCTTAGTCAGCACTAAGTACCCAAGCAAAGGTCTTTTCATCTCAACTCAAGGCTGACTACCATATTCCATGGTTCCTCTTCCATGGGTCCAGCTCCTGCCTCAATTTACCAAATCATCACCTTGATTCACAGGTAGGCAGCTCTCAGCTCCTTATTCAGTTCCATATTGAAGCTCACAGTGTCCAGTCCACCTGAATTCCTTCACAGCTTCTGTTTCTGGGAAGACAAAACTTAACAGAGTCAAAACAACATTGATGCACATAGCCAGCACCATCATCAATTCACTATCTGCCTGTGAAATCAATAGAGACCCACAAACTAGGTCCAAGAGGTCAACACAGATTATCAGCAAAGTCCCAGGACCTTCAAAGCCTTCCCTCCCAGACTTCTGTAAACAGACAAAAAGAAAATCCTCTGTCAGGGCTTCCAATAAGGTCCAAGGGCTTCTGTACAAAGTATTACAAACACAAATCAACACAGACAGAACAGACAAACTGAGTGCCAGGATACCACAAGTTTTCTCCTTCTCAACTCTGTTACCACAACTCTTCCTTTCTCAGTTCTGCTCTTTCCCAGCTTGGGCTTCTCCTTATATATGATCATTAGCTCCTCCCTGTTTCACCCACCTCTTCTTTACTTCCTGTTCCTTTCTTTGGAAAGTCCCTCCCACTGTGGATTTCACAAGTTAGGTTTCTTAATAAAGACTTGATATAATCATGGGCAAGGCTCAACAGAAACTTGAACTGAAACAGGATGCTAAATAATTAAATAGCTGAAACAAGGTGCTAAGTACTTCTTTGCTTGCTATTTCGCAATATTAGATTGCTTGATTGCTTGCTGTCTTGTGGAGAGGGAAGACAGAGAATGAGAAAAATTTGAAACTCAAAATTTTACAAAAATGAACTTTGAAAACTATCTTTACATGTAATTGGTAAAAAAAATACTATTAAGGGGGAAAAATCAAACTATACTATAGAAAGCACAGCTCCAATGGACTGGCCACAACTTACATTAGCCTAAAATACTTTTATGGAGAATTCAACCAAGGCAAGTGCTCACACAGAAGCCAGAAGAAGTGATATAAGGACACTCTCAAGGTCTTTCTGAAGAACTTTGGAATTGATTGTGAGACATGGGTGACACTGGCACAGGACCACCCAGCATGGCATGCGCACATCAAAGAAGATGCTGTGCTCTATAAGCAAAACTGAATTGCAGTAGCTCAAAAGAAATGTGAGATGTATAAATTTAGAGACATCTTCTCAAATGTTCATACAGACTATTTCTGCCTGACCTATGGTAGAGTCTTCCTAGCTTATATTGGTTTGATCTGCCATTTTGATCCTCTTCAAATATGAAGGACAACAACTTCACAATTTCAACAACTTTAAGTGAAAAAAGATTAATGGAAAGGATTTTATGGCTGTTTATTCAAAGCCATGATCCTGAAATGGGTTTGATTATGATTAGCCCCCAAGGGTAATAAAAAGATGTTAGCAGAACTCAATGTATTACAAATGAGCAATTCCATAGAAGTGATATTAAGAAAATCACCATAGAACAATACAAATAGAAATATACACATTTCATATATGTGTGTCTGTGTATATGCATATATATACACACATATAAATATATACACATACATATATGAATATACATATATATGAGAGGATAACTAATGAATTGTCAAGATGCTTGGTAACAATACAGTGTGAGGAGAATAGAAAGAAGGCCCTTAGCACTCTGGACTATTGTAAGTTTTTAAAAGCTTGAGAGACATAATTTCTAGGTCATTAATAAAAATGATCAGTGTTATTCTCAAATGTCAAAGATCCCTGATGGCAGTGAGATAACAGTATGTATGCCCTTTAATGAGAGAATGAATATTATAATGAGAGGTGAGGATTCCAGTGAGGATCTTGACATATGTGACTTGGATATCTCAAATCTTGCAAAGAGACTTATCAATTTCCATATCACCTTTCTGACAAAAGGGAGAATCAACATTTTCCCAGACCTGATTGAACACAATGAGCAGGAATCAATCTGTTAGCCTAAACCTAGAATTTCTTTTCCTTGTTAATTCTTTGGGAAACATTTCCCACACTGGTTGATTTCTGAATGAGGAAGTAGAAAAAGAGAAAGTCTTGGTCCTGATTCAATAACTGGTTATTAATATTAGAAACAAATCATTTCTTTCACCAGCTATGCAAATTTATGGGAGAATATGGACAAGAGTCCCCCAATATGGATGGGTGTGACTGGCTTATAATATTTAGTGTTAGGACTATTGAAAGTTTGAGGAATAATTCGGTGATACAGAAGTACAGACATGGGTCTAAATAGAGTCTACATAAGGAAAATTATTGACCCAAAATATTTAAAAGTTTACTTTCTTTTTGTACTTTAAGTCTTACTTCTAGTCACTATGAGTCACCTGGGAATAGAATTATCAATTAATCTTGGCCTGATGATCAAATTTTAAGAGGAGTCCTTAGCATGGTTCATTGTCTCTAAATATTTCTGCCAGAAAGGGATGAGGAAAATCAAAAAGAAATAAAGATAAAAATCAAGCAATTTTGGGTTGGATATATGAGAATTATTGGACAGATAAGGCAGATATAGATGTAGATTTACAGAAGAGGCAGTGTATTACAGTGAAAATAATATCAGTCTAATCCAATCCAATAAATATTTATTAAGCTTCTATTATATGTCAGGCATGATGTTAAACTCCGGGTATACCATTAATAAAACAAAGGTCAGGAGCTTCAAATATAATGGGGGGAATACAATATAAAAAAGAAAGGAGATGAGAAGTGGTTTGGAATAAACACCAGGGCATAACCAGTGGGTAAAGACATATTTTTCCAAGTATTTTAAACCAGGAAGAGCAGCAGATGCAGATTGGCATCCAAAATAAAGGAGAGCGATGGGAAGTGTTTGGTTCTCTACCCTCCAATCTTCTAATGAGAGGAGAAAGTAGGCTGACAGATGTGGTATCACTCAATGATTGAGTTAGTATCCAGGTAATGAGATTAGAGGAGATAAGCTTAACCTGAAAGGGGCATCTTTTCCATCAGATTCTGAGTCCGAAGCCTTGGGCACATGTTGGCTCTGCCACTTTCTGCCTCTGTGAGACTGAAGGAATTATGGAACCTTGGAGGTGGTGGGGTGGATAAATCAGTTTCTTTATCTGAACAATGAAGGGGGTAGGTCTAGATCAAGATTTCTTAACGTGTGTGTGTGTGTGTGTGTGTGTGTGTGTGATGTACAAAGCCTTTGGAGCCCTTCTTTGAATAATGCTTATTTGTTGGTTTTAATAAATAAATATGTTAATAAATAAATATGTTTAAATTGAATGTTGGAGAAGGAAATGGCAAACCACTCCTATATATCTGCCAAGAAAATCCCAAATGGGATCGCAAAGTGTCAGGTATGAATGAAAATGAGTGAATAGCAACAAGGAAGTTAAAGGTAACTGAAAATGAAGATAAACCATTTTTCCCCAAGTGAATTCACAGAACTCCTCCTCCAAAAAATAATCTATCCTTTGTCTCTTCGGGAGTTCATGGACTCCTGAGTTAAAAGCCTCTGGTCTAGACACTTTTTAAGGCCCTTTAGAGTTCTAATTTCTATAGGATGAAAGGAGGAAGGGGAGTTCTCATGCAGAAAATAGATTAAACTTATTGGGCTAGGTCCTAGAAAGAAGGACTAAGGTCAATGAATCAATGAATAGAAGTCACAGAGAGCCAAATATTGGCTCAATGTTTAAAACAAAACAAACAAACTTCATAAGACCTGGAGCTGTCCAAAAATTAAAATGGACTGCTTGGAAAGTAGGACATTCTTTGAGGTCCCCTTAAAAGAAGCTGAATGACCACTTGTCAGCCAACAGACTTGTTGTCTACCCCTCTTCCCATTTTGCAAATGAGGAAATTTAGGCACAGAAAGATTACATAAAGCATATTCTGGCTATACTTCTGAGCCTGGATCTCTATGACACCTTCAAGTTAACATGGGGAAAAAATATTTTTTAAACAGAAGAAGCAGTGAATTATTGAATACATTGAATCAAAGTGGCAAAAGTCCTTGATCTGTGCTAAAGGTTTCACTCATGTAATGTATCCATCATTAATGGAAAGATAAGGTCAGAGCATTCCAGGATCTGTAGTTTGTAGTTCTGAATCCTAATGGCTCCTGGTGTGCTAGACCCCATATTTTTCTTTTTTCTTCCCAAGCAATGACATTTTTGTTTTATTGAGCCCCTGGTGAGAGAAGATGAAGGGGAATGTATGGTGCACAGATGTCATGCTGATTCATAGAATGAGTCGGTAGAGCTGGAAGGGCCCTGAGATATCATCTAGACCATTCTCTCTAGTATAACACTTTTCTTTAAAACAGATGAGAAAAGAGATTCAGTGAAAGTGACTTACCTTAGGTCAAAAGTGTATGCCAAGGCCATAGGATCATAGATTTCAATATATCAAGTCAATCTCTCTTCCCATTTTGCAGATAAGGAAACTGAGGCAGAGAAAGACAGTGACTTTTCCAGTCACACATCTAATGTGTCTAAGACAGAAATTGAATTATGTACCTCCTGATAGGACAAGAGGGAAGGAGAAAGGGAGTGAGGGAAAGGAGGAGAGAGAGAGAGAGAGAGAGAGAGAGAGAGAGAGAGAGAGAGAGAGAGAGAGAATTCTCAACTTTGAAGGGAGAAGGTGGCTTGAAAGTGAAAAATTCAAATGTTGATACATTAAATCTATTGGAAATGGGCTGTTAGGTTCCCATGACCACTCAAAACTATGATTTTTCATTAGAGTTGCTGAAAATACAGTTTTCTGCATACAATTCTTTGTAATAAAACATTAATACTGACGATATGCACATTTTCTAACACAATAACCCATAAAACAACCCAGAAAATTCGAGGGAGAGAAGTACCTCATCTTAAGGGCCTGGACCTGAGGGGGAGGGGCAGGAAGAGCAAGGTCAGAAGAACTCAGGGTAAAAAAAAGAAAGGGGGAAAGGGCAACCTGCCCTGTCTAATCCTTTTGACTCCATGATTATACTGATTGGTTCCCTGATGAAAAGCGCATGCCTTGGGGTGAGTCTCCTGTCCTCAGTCCAAAGCTCAGAACTTCTACCCCGATGTCATGGGTGTGGATCCCTCTGCTCTGCCCTCATGGTGGCCAGGATGCTTGAGAGTCCAAAGCAATATCAGATAGGGAGTCAGGTCACTTGCTCAGCTGCACCAGCCACAAACGTTCACCATTGCCAAGACAAAAGTGAAAACAAGATTAGTAATAAAATCAATTGAATATTAAAATTAATGAAAATTAAATACATGAATATTAAGGTTTAATGGGGTGTGTGTGTGTGTGTAACCTCATGTCATGGACCCCATTAGCACAGTGGTAAAGCCTATGGAATGATTCTCTGAAGAATATTTGTTTTATTAATTTAATACAATTACATTTCATACATATATGTCTATGTACACAGATGTGTATGTGTGTATATTTATATGTATTTTTCATATATAATATATTATACATAGAATATTATAGTGACTTCCTAAAATACTCCCACCCCATGTAGTAGAACCCTCCCTTTCAAAAGGAAATATATTTCATTAAAACAAACTAACATTTTGATCATGTCAGAAAATGCATGCCTCATTCTGTAGTTATAGTATACCAGAAAGTAGAAGGATTACTTCATAGCTCTGGGCCTACATATTCTCATCTGTAACAGGAGAGGGGGGGGTTGATATTCTCCACAGTCTCTTAAAGATCTTCATCCTTTATCTTTTCATTCTATAAATATTCTATACTACTATAAAATATTTTTCCCATTTAAAAGTATTTTTTCTAATTACATGCAAAGATAGTTTTCGACATTCACTTTTACAAGATTTTGAGTTCCAAATTTTATTTTTTGCAATCCGATATAGGCTATACAGTTATAATCATATATGATATATTTCCATATTAGCCATGCTGCAAAAGAATCAGAACAAAAGGGGAAAACCATGAGAAAGGAAAAGAAAAAGAAAAAAATAGTATGCTCTGATCTGTATTCAGACTCCAGAGTTCTTTCTCTGGATGTGGACAACATTTTACATCATGTGTTTCTTGGAATTGTCTTAGATCATTTCATTGCTGAGAAGAGCTATGTCTAGCAAAGTTTGATATCAAACAGTGTTCCTGATACTGTGTATAGTGATCCCATTCTGCTTACTTCCCTCAGCATCAGTTCATGTAAGTCTTTCCAAGTTTTCTGAAATTCACCCGCTCATCATTTCTTATAGAGCAATTGTATTCTATTACCATACACCACAACTTGTTCAGCCATTTCCCAGTTGATGACCATCCCCTCAATTTCCAATTTTTTTCCACCGCAGAAAGAGCTGCTATAAATATTTTTGTGCAATTCAGTCATTTTCCCTTTATAATGATGTCTTTGGGATACAGACCTACTACTATAAACACTTAAGCCTTGAAAATATATTAGATTATATCTAGTATGATGTAAAGCCATGCACAAGCAGCTTTCCAGGAGACTGCTACTGTGAACAGCTTTCAAGGTTCTGATTACGTAGTATAATATAGTGAGCTCTCTATTTGTTCAATAACAAATAAGAGCAAAATATTCATAGAAAATCAAAATACAGCATTCACCACGTCACAACTCAACAGCTTATCACTAAAATGGCCACATAATTTTCACGAAAGTGGTCACATAGTTTTAAACAAAGTACATTCATTTAGTCAATCACCAAATCCTTAATTCAATCACAAAGTACAAAAGTCAAAGTTCTCCACCCCTAGGTCACAGAAAATCATAATCTTCTTAGTCAGTACACTGTATGCAAGTAAAGACTCCTTTTAGCTTGACTTGACTCTGGTTCTTGCCTTCCATGGTTTCTCTTCCATGGTCCCAGCTCCAACTGTCAGCTGGGTTCAAAGGCAGGCAGCTCCCAGTTCTTTGTCCATCTCCTTGTCCAGTTCTTCATCCAGTTTCCATTCCATATTGAACTTCACAGTGTCCAGTCCACCTTGAGTCCTTCACAGTTCCTCTTTCTGGGAAGACAAGGCTTGACAGAGTCACAATAATGTCCATACACATGGCCAGCACCATAATCAATTCACTATCTGCCTGTGAAATCAACTCAGGCCCACCAACGAGGTCTGAGAACTCAACATAAATCATCAACATAGAAATGGACATAGACCCACAAACAAGGTTCAAGAGGTCAGCACAAATTATCACTAAAGTCCCAGGACCTCCAAAACCCTCCTTCACGACTTCTGTAAACATACAACCAGAAAATCCTCTTAGAGGGCTTGCAGTAAGGTCCCAGGGCTTCTGTACAAAGTATCACAAACAAACATTAACACAGACAGAGCAGACAGAGTGCGTGGATAGCACAAGTTTTCTCCTTCTTGACTCTGCCACCACAAGTGTCCTCTTCTCAGTTCTGCTGTCCCTAGCCTGGGCCTCTCCATATATATGGTCATTAGCTCCTCCTCTTCCTGTTGCAGGAGTTCATGAGTTCTAGGGTTCACAAGTTGTGGGGTTCAAACATTCTATTTCTTAACAGACTTGATACAAGACTCAAAAAAAAAAAAAACTTGAAACAAGGTGTGAACTACTTCTGTCCTTGCAGTTACAGTCACCCTCTACCTAGTCTAAGAAACAAAAGGCACTAATCTAGCCACAGAATCAGCAGAGCTGTTTATTCCAGTTGTTTTTTGTTGTTTTGTTTTTGTTTTGTTTTTGTTTTTGTTTTGTTTTGTTTTCCTGTGGGGTAGTACAGAGAAAAATTCTAAGAAAGAGACTGATATTTAACCAGAAGCAACCAGGCTAAAATTTAAATCTATCCCCTGAGAGTTAAAAAACTGTTTGTACTCTTTCACCCTAAGATACTACTAATGGGCCTACATTCCAATGAGATCCAAGAAAAAGGATTCAGATATTAAAAATATTTAGAAGGGGGGCGGAGCCAAGATGGAGTAGAAACAGCTCATCCAAGCCACTCTGCCCCCAGATTCCCCCCAAACTATGTAAAAGAGGACTCTGAACAACTTCTGGAGCCCCAGCACCCACAGAACGACACAGAGAAGCTAACCTCCCACTTAGGACAGCCCAGCAGCCTTGCAGGAAGGACCTGCGCAGTGGTCTGGGACCTGGCAGTGCGCAACGCGCAGAGCACAGGAAGCAGAGCTGAGTGGAGCCCAGGTCCGCGTGCAGGTCTGTGTGAGCCGAGGTTTTAGCCCCAGGGTGGCAGGGCCAGCAGCCGGCTGGAGGAACCACAGAAAAACAGTAGCTGTGGCGACTCCAGAATTATCAACATAGACATGCCTAGGACAAAGTAAGAGGTCAGTGTCCTATGGACTTTGGAACCTGTATTTGGAGGAATGCATCGGCTCCCTCCCCTGGGGGCTAGAAGCCACTGAGGAGACACCCCATTTTGTAGTTTTCAGAGGCAGCTCCAGCTCCTGGCCTGCAATTAATTGTAGGGAGATCCAGCGATCAGTCTTTGGGGGGTAATCGCTCTTGCTTTAACCTCCCTGGATCTGGATTGTGATTTATGGTGGAAGTCGTGGGTGGGTTTACAGCTTGCCAGAAACGGAAGTTGCCCCCCACACGTTCGGGATGAAAATTCCTCTATCTGGCCTTAAAGCCATAGTGTAGCAACAAGCCCAAAAGTCAGGTAATCAAGTGGCAACATGCCAAGGCAAAGGAAACAGAAAAATGCAACCCTAGACTCCTATTTTGGGGGCATAGAGCAGGAAAAGGACTGTGAAGTCAGAAGTCCTGCTCCAAAAGCCCCAGGGGAAAACATGAGCGGGTTGCAGGCCATAGAGGACCTTAAGAAGGACTTTAAAAATCAAATAAGAGAAGTGGAGGAAGAATTGGAAAGAGAAATGAGAAGGATGCAGGAAAAGTATGAAATGAGTGTCAACAGCCTGACTGAGGAAAACAACACCTTAAAAATAGACTAACTCAAATGGCAAAGGAGGCCCAAAAGGGCAATGAGGAGAAGAATGCCTTAAAAAGTCGAATTTGCCAGATGGAAAAAGAATCTCAAAAGTTCACTGAGGACATTCATTCCTTCAGAGTTAGACTGCAGCAAATGGAAGCTAATGACTTTATGAGAAATCAAGATGCTGTTAAGCAAATCCAAACAAATGAAAGATTAGAAAGCAATGTGAAATATCTCATGGGAAAAACCACTGACCTGGAAAATAGATCCAGGAGAGACAATTTTAAAATTATTGGACTACCTGAAATCCATGATCAAAGAAAGAACCTACAAATCACCCTTCAAGAAATTCTCAAGAAAAACTGCCCTGATGTTTTAGATCCAGAGGGCAAAATAGAGGTTGAAAGTATCCACAGATCACCTCCTGAAAAAGATCCCAAAAAGAAAACTCCCAGAAATATTATAGCCAGGTTCCAGAATCCCCAGATCAAGGAGAAAATACTACAAGCAGCCAGGAAGAAACAATTTCAATATTGTGGAAACACAATCAGAATAGCCCAGGACCTGGCAGCTTCTACACTGAGGGATCAAGGGCATGGAATATGATATTCCAGAGGGCAAAAGAACTGGGAATGAACCCAAGGGTCACCTACCCAGCAAAACTGAGTATTTTGTTTCAGGGGAAAATATGGTCATTCAGTGGAATAGAGGACTTTCAAGCATTCTTGAGGAAAAACCAGAGTTGAATAGAAAATTTGACATCCAGACACAAGAAGCAAGAGATGCCTGAGAAGGTAATCAGGGAAAAGAAATCAAAAGGAACTTATCAAAGTTGACCTATTTACATTCCTATATGGAAAAACAATAACTGTGAGTGATGATATCTTTCTCACTATGAAAATAATGGAAGAAGGGTGTGTGGTCATATGAATACATGTGTGAATGCGTGTGTATATGGATAGAGGGCATAGGTTGAATTTGTTGGGAAGGAAGAATACTCAAGGGATGAAATTATGAGGTGAGAGAGGAAAGTGGCAAGAGGAGACGGGGAAAGACAGGGTAGGGTAAACTATCTCATGTAGAAGAAGCAAGGGGAAGTGGTTGCAAGGGAGGGGGAGAATAGGAAGGGGAAAAAAAAGGCAAATCCACATTCTCATTGAATTTGGTTCAGGGAGAGAATGACATACATACTAAATGGGATATCTCAACCTGCAGCAGAATAGGGGGAAGGGGGATGAGAGGAGGGATGATTGATGCGGGGGGGCATCCTTGGGGGGAGGGGAGGTTGGAAGTACCCACTATAGAAGAGGGACAGGATCATGTAGGGAATGGACCAGGTGGGGGGTGGGCTGAGTGGGAGGGAATTATAAGCAGCCTTGTACAATATATCTACTATGATAATGTTTTGCATAGCTAGACATGTACGACATATACTGAATTACTTATCTCCCCAGAGGGAATGGGTGACAAGGGAAGAAGGAAATGGATCTGAAATTCGAGGTCTTAAGATTAAATATTTCAAATATATATAAAAAATATTTAGAATAATTTTTTCTATAGCAAAAGACTATTGGGAACCTAAGGCAATATTTATCAATTAGAGCATGAATGGATAAATCATTGTTTATGAAAGTTATGAAAGTTACTGTGCTGTAAAAAAATTATGAAGGGGATTTCAGAGAAGTGTGAGAAAATGTGTATGAACTGATGCAGAATGAGGCAATAAGAAGCAAGAAAATAATTTGGTTTGTAACAACTTTTTAAAAACTGTAAAAAATATAAGTTCTCTGACCAGTGCAATAACCAACCACTAATAGAGGCTCAGTGAAAAAGTATGCTACTGCTCACACTTCTTGGTAAAACCGATGGACTAAATATGCAGGGAGAAATATATATTTTTGGACAGAGGTGATGTTTTTCTTAACTATGCATATTTTTATGTAGGCTTTGTGTTTTGGTTTTAGCAGTGAGGAAGAGATGGAATAGAGAGGGAAAAAATCCTTGTTAATTAAAATATAATTTTAAAAACTGATCCCATCCACTTCTAATTTGTCTCTCCTTCTTAGCTATTAATGATGATAAAAAAGGACAACTATTTTTAAACATTTACTTGAGAAGCAGTGTAGAATAATGCAAAGAACAAAGGTTTTAAAGTTCAAAGACCTTGCTTCCAGATCTGTATCAGACATTTATTGATTGTATGCCTATAGATAAATCAATCTATTTCTCTGAGGCTCAGTGTAAATGAGGAAAGTATTCGTACCTATTTCATAGGATTGTTGTGAGTAATGTTGTTATATGATACTATGCATACATTATTATATTTGATCCAAAGTGAAGGCTGTGTGCTATTTAGAGACCCCAAGATAAGAATTATAAGGAATCATTTTAGTTATTTGGGGGAAAAAAGAAAGCACAATCAAATGGAAAGACACAGGAATAGAAGTCAAGAGACATGGGTTCTAGACCCAGTTTTGTCACACAATACTTGTATGATAACAATTACAATAATAATTGAAATAACAACAACAACAACTAGCATTTGAGGCAGCTAGGTGACTGTTATGGGAATGGGAATTTAAGATCTTCCCTGCCCCTAGGCTCTTTGATAGGCTTTAGTGCACCTGGAGCCTGTAGGGGGGGAGGCTTGATTTTTGGGAATGCATTTTGATTGGGCAGTGACTCAAGAGGATTGTTACATTTTCTGAGTCAAGAAAAGGCTATATAAACCCTGATGTGAGGCTTTGTTTTGGGGCTCACTTTGAGAAGTGCTGTTTGATTTGACCAGATGAGACTCAGGGCAGCCATCGAGCCCCAGGCTTTGAAAACCCAGATTTTGATGCTTCCCTCTTTGTTAAGTTTGACTAGGTATGGATGATGTAATGGTCAGACAGTTGAAGGCCAATCTACTGATGTTTCTCTGCATTTGTTGTCTGATTCTAACTTTTGTATTCTCTGAAGTTCAGGGTGCTGACTGTTTTCCCCTGAACTAGGTAAATGACATATGTTTGATTAAAACAAGATTGTTAACCCATTTTGAGTTGCTTTCCTTTAGAAAAGCAGATCTAAGAACCTGTGTTGGCAGCCACCCTGGGGATGCTTGGGTGCTTGCTGCCACAGTGACACAGTGGATAGAGTGCTGAGTGGTGAGTCAGGAAGACCTAAGTTCATATCTCTTCTCAGACACTTACTAGTTGTGTGATGCTGGGCATTTCACCTAACCCTTTTTAGACTAAATTTGGTCATCTGCAAACTGAATTAGAGGAGGAATTGGAAAACTACTCCATAATCTTTGTGAAAAACATACACCCAATTTGGGGTTATAAAGGGTAAAACATGACTGAAATGAATAAACAACAACAAAACGTGATAAGGTAGGGTACATCATAAGATCAGAATGCTGAAGGATATAAAGTTCATGCCATATGAGAATCTCCTATCAGATCTGGAGCTATTTATCCCGGAAATGGAAAAACCCAAGATGGGGAGAAGGGGACATCATAGTTGTATTAAAGTGTGTGAAGGTTTATCAGATAGAAGAAAGATTAGATTTGTTTTGCATATCCCCAGAGAACAGAATAAAACTGAGGATAAAGGTCATTAAAAATGTCCAAGTGGAGCTATCCAAAAGGGGAATGGTTGATCTTCCCCCATTATGAAGGCAAACAAAGGTTGGATGACTTCTTGCAGATCAGGTCAATAGGGGATCAATGTTGGGTATGTTTTGGTTCAGATGGCCTCTAAGATTGCTTCCATTTGGAAAGTTCTGTGAATTTGTTTTGGGTGTCTCCATGGTTTCCATAAACTGAGGCATAGATCTGACCCTCTAATTGAACAAGCTCTGGTTGGAAGGTTGCTAGTGGAAAAAAAGTAGGACTATAGCATATTTCTAAGACAGTCACTTGCCACAACTGTGAAATATGCCACATATAAAACTGGGGCATTTTTGGTTTTTATCATTCTAGGATATCTTGCATAAAATTAGACAGAGAAGAGAAATCTTCTTCTTTGAAAAATTTTTTCAGGTCCTGTCAAGCAACCATGCCAAACAACCACATGAGAAGCAAAAAAATCCCATTGGTCATCCAGATGTTTGGCATTGCCTAGACCCAACAAGCAGATGATGGGCCATGTCTTGAACTTTCTAGGAAGATGTTTTGTCATCTCATAGACATAACCCAAGCCATCATTCTTGTCTCTTGGTAATATCTCTTCTATTTCTCTCTCTCTTTTATTACCCTGATGACAGAATGTTTTAATTTATTCAGTCTGTGAGAGCTCATTAGCTGACTTTTATTTTTTGCCCATCTGTGATGAGTTTCATTTGGAAGATAGTTTCAAACCTATACTATTCTTTAAAGAAAAGTAATGATTTACTGTAGCAGGAGGAAAGAAAAAGCTTCCCTCATATTAAAAATGTATGAAAAATCATTTAATTCACAATATTTCCACTCTATGAACTCTAAAAGTTTCATTAAATGCTAAGTTTTTAGTGCTTCCAAAAGGGTATAAAATTTGAATGAGGGAAATATTTCAGTATAGGAAACAAATAGCTTCCAAGGCTTGGAGACCTGGTTCTGTACCAGTTCCCAATCTTTTCTGTCTCCTAGAGTATAGGCCTGGGGAGGGAGGTCTTATCCCCACCCCCTCTACCATGGTCTGCAGTGAGTGATAATTTAATCTCTTGGAACAAATAGAACGTCCCTGACAGTGACAGAATTTACAAGGCCTGCCCCCAGCTCAGGTTATTTTCCAGTAATGTAGACTGCTAACCTCTTCATCATTCATTCTGTTGCTTTTCATCTTGTGCAGAGAACACTACTGCCTCTCACTAATCAAATCTGTAGCTTTTGAGATGCCTGAAAGAAGATGCATAGAACCGGTACAAATGATTGCTTCTGTACTGGTATAGTAAATCACCTCCAATGGGAAAGATTTCTTGCCAACTTCCCCCACCCATCCTTTCATCTGAATTTGGTGCAATTTCTACTTATTCAGATGGTATTTTGACATTAATAAACGACTGTAGAAAAGTGTGAATCCTGCATTTCCCAGTCTAAAATGAGGATCTGGGTTAAACTAATTATTCTTCTTTAGGCTATCATCTTTACCCCACCCACCCCAAAAGTGTGTTTCCTCCAAGACTCTGCTTAGTCCTGCTCTCTGCTCTCATATTATTTTCTGTCCCTAGGCAGTGTCATCTCATTTCAAAGCTGCTATCATCACTTTTATGCAGACAATTTTCAAATCCTATCCCAGTTTTCCACTTGACCTCCAGTGACTTCTAGGTTACTCAATGACTGCTAGACAACTTTACCCAGAAGCCTTGTTGGGATCTCAAATGTACGATATCAAAATCTGAATTTGTCATAAGATCACAGGATAAGAGGATCATAGCTTTGCAACTGCAAGGTGCATTGAATGTCATCAAGCCCAATGCCATAAATGAACAAATGAAGAAGATGAGGCAAACAATGGGTAAGTGACTTGGGTAGGGTCACACAGTTATTAAGTATCTGAGTTTGGATTTGAACTCAGTTTTTTTCAGAGTCCAAGACTAACACTTTGTCTACCAGAACAAGATGACTCCCAAGTTCCTCTTTAATTTTGTCCCTCATTCCAAATTCCATATTTATTATGGCCGTATCAATATCTTCACAATCATCAACTTTGACTATATTTGACTCTTCTTAATCACTGTACGTGTACACACATGCACAGAATATAAATAAATAAGTGATACAGATGTGGATATATACATACATACATGCAAATATACATTATTTGTGTGCATATGATATTTTATATACCATATTGCCAAGAAAACTCCAAATGGGGTCATGAAGGTTAGAATATGACTGAAGCAACTCAACAACAAACAACAACTGGGATTTGGACACAGGTCTACAGTGGTTCTTATACTGCACCAAGATCAGGTTCCCATGACTTTGATTGATAACGGATTAAACCTTGTTTGGATACAAAAGGAGAGTAGATGAAAGGCAAATTTCCATGACCAGTAGGGGTACTCTTTCTTAGGGAGACAGTTGGCCTTCACAATGTCCCATTCATCATAAATAATGGTGCTTGGGCAGCTAGGTGGCGTAGTGAATAGAGCACCAGTGCTGGAGTCAGGAGAACCTAATTTCAAACCCAGGCTCAGACATTTAACACAAAAACTACCCATGTGACCATGGGCAAGTCACTTAACCCCAATTACCCCTCCAAAAAAAAAAAAGCAAATAAATAAATAAATAAATAAATAAATAAATAATGGTGGTTTCCGTAATTTCCTGGACTGATGAACAACACTATATCTGGACCAGCTCTTATACACATACACATACATGTGTTTATATGTGTTCATGTATATGCAAATATATATACACATATATAATACATGCACACATATTTAAATCTCTTTCTTTGGAGGCTCATAGAGCTGGAGGAAAAGCACTAGGAGATAAAGACAAAGGTTCAGGTCTTAACTCTTCCATAACTAATTGTATGACCTTGGACAAAACACCTAACTTCTCTAGACACAAGTTTCTTATGTGACACAATGAGAAGGTTGGATCAGTTCAGCTCTATGATTTTTTTTCTAAATCTAATGAGCTATAAAGAGTGTGGTGTGACATGGTGGGGGAATAGGAAAGCACTAAGACATGGGAAGCCATTAGACAGGATATTGAAAGGACATATCTAATCAATTGACAAGGTCTGTCAGTTCTGCTTGCGTAGGACCATTCACATATATCCCATTTTCTCCACTCAGTTTCTACCTGACTTGAGGCCTTGTCATATTTACCCTACACTGCTATGGTAAACTCCCCTTTGGCCTCTTAGGAAGAAAAGAGACAAATAAGCACTTATATAGCACCTACTACGTGCCAAACATTGTGCAAAGCACTTTTCATATTGCTGCATTTGAACCTCACCTACACTATGATATAGGAGTCATAATTATCCCTATATTACAGTTAAGGGAGAGAGACAGACAGACAAACAGACAGAGACAGAGAGAGAGACAGAGACAGAGAGAAGATAGAGACAGACAGAAAGAGACAGAGAGAGACAGAAAGAGAGAAAGAAGGAGAGATGAGAGAGATGGAGGCAGGGAGGGAGAGGGGGGGCAGTGGGAGAAGGGGAGTTGGAGAGGGAGAGAGAGAAAGAGAGAGAGAGAGAGAGAGAGAGAGAGAGAGAGAGAGAGAGAGAATCAGATTAATTTTGTGTTGCTTTTGCTCACCAAGAAGGACATAAGGGGGATATGGGAAGTGCAGGTACCTACCATGGTAATGTTTATGACTTAGTATAGCCACATATTAGATTCAATGTAACTGACACAATCGTCTTGAAAAACGGAGACAATACTGAATTCTCTGCACTCCAAACTCCAGGCCTAATATGGGGGCACCTGAAGGTATCCCTTTGCAAGGGATAAGCAAGTTTTAAAGCAAGAGATTTTCATCTTATTAACAATAGAAATAGAAGCCAATAAGGATCAAGTAGGGAAAGGACCAGGTGGGGGGTGGGATGAATAGGATGGAATTATAAGCAGCCTTGTACAATATATCTACTATGATAATGTTTTGCATAGCTAGACATGAACAACATATACTGAATTACTTATCTTCCCAGAGGGAATGGGTGACAAAGGAGGAAGGGAATGTAAGGTGTTATTTTCTTCAGTCAGGTTGTTGACTCTCATTTCATAATTTTCTTGCATAGTTCTCATTTCTCCTCCCAATTTTATATCCACTTCTCTTATTTGGTTTTTAAAATCATCTTTATGCTCCTCTATGACCTGTAACCAGCTCGAATTTTTCTTTGAAGCTTTTGGTGCAGTAGTTCTGACTTTGCTGTCTTCCTCCTATTCCATGCTTTTATCCTTTTTGTCCCCAAAATAGGAGTCTAATATTGGATTCCTCTGTTCACTTTGCTTCCCTCCTTTACTCATTTTGCCACTCAATTACCTGACTTTTTTTGCCACAGTAGTACTCTGCTACCAGACAGGGGAACTTCATACTAAAAGCTGGAGTTTTCTCAGCTGCTGAAGTTATTAGTTGGGTGCCCTCTCTTAAGTCTACACACGCTCTGGCAAGCTGGTCACACACGCCAGGACCTCCACCCTAGACTGCAATCCAGATCCAAGCAGGTTAAAGCAAGAGCAATTACCCCTCAGACTGGTTGCTTGGCCCCCCTAGAGTCTGCAGGCCAGGAGTTGAATCAGCCCAGTGTGGCTGTGGCTGCAGGCCTGTAGCACTTCAGCTGCTTCTTGCAGTGGGGGCAAAAGCTGAAGTACTCTCAATTACTGGATCCCAAAGTCCACACTGCACTGACCTCTCAGTTTGTCCTTAGTATCTATGTGTTGATAATTCTGGAAACAGCCACACCTGCTGGTGATCAGAAATCTCTCCAGCCAGTGGTTGGTCAGGCCCACCCTGGGGTTTAAACCTCTGGCTCCTGCCAGGTTTGGCTCCCAGAACTCTGGGCTTGCTGCTTGTTGCCTGCCTGCTGGGCTGTCCTCATCAGGTGTTTAGCTTCTCTGTGGCATTTTTGGGTTTTGCAGCTCCAAAGTTTCTTCAGAGTCACCTTTTCATATGAATTGGGGGAGGTGGAAGCCATAACCCCATGGAAATCCTGTTTCTACTCCACCATCTTGACTGCACCCTCTCAAAATTGTTTTGGAGAATGGTTTGAGCCAATTCACACATTTATGCTCAGTATATTAGTGTGCCTGACTTCTCACAATCTCACTAACACAATTTCCAACTTTTTCTTCTTTACTAATATAAGGAATGTGAAATAAAATCTCAGAGTTCTTGATATTTGCTTTTGTACAATTATAAGGCATTTGAAGAATTTTTTCTTATGAGTTTTGATTCCTATAGTTTTTGAGTAATTAATTTTCATTAAATATCATTATTATTTCTGAATATATTAGTACCTTGCCTCAGCTCAAACCAGAGCATTCCCCACTAATAACATATCTGTTCCTTTCAAAACTATTTACTCAACTCAGTCCACTACTTATCTCTTAGAGAATGCTACAATTGACTACTTTGGAAAAATTTCCAAGAAAGAGAGAAATAAAATTATTTTTATGTTACCCAATACATATTAATGTACCAGAAGACACCAATGGTCCCTTTGGCTAAGGTTTCAATGCTTTATTTTCTTGAAGAGTAAATGCTGGATCAATAAACTTCAATTTCTAACCAGGGCATGAAAGAAACACAAGTCCCAAGTTTGAAAAATCCATTGCCACCCAAAATAATAAAAATTGACTTAGACATTTAAGTAAGTTTTCCAAGGAGAACTTTATCTTCATAAGTTTACCCCAAGAAGATGTTCAATTGAGTCAAGAAATAGATGGTCAAAGAAAAAATGTTAGACATATTAACTAAACCTAAGGTCCAATTAAAGTCTCACCCTCACCCCTAATTAACCAAGTGATCTTTAATAGGCAAATTGAACTCTGACTCTCAGTTTTCTCACCTGTAATGTTCGAATAAAACCTTACCTGGTCTACCTCACATGTTAGCACTGTGTTAAGTATTGGGATCCAGCATTGTCAAGATCAAGTGAGATGGGGTGCCCATTATTTAAGGGATGTTTTAAAAACTTTGACTTGTAAGAGTTGAGAGAGAGTAAAATGATCAGAACTAACACAATGATTTATGTTAAAAGAACAATATTTTAAGTTTAAAGACTTAAAATCTCTTTTCAATGTGGTGATCAACCATAATGCCAGAGAACCCATGAGGGTGCATATTCCCCATTTTCTGAAAAAATGGTAGGTAGTGATGAAAGAAGATGACGAATGAAATATGTATTTTTGGAAATTGCCGGAGTGGGATTTCATTTTGCTTGACTGTGCATATTCATTTACATATACACACATACACACATACACATATGTACACATATATACATATTTATATGTATATGCACACACATATATGTGTGTGCCTTTATGAAGAAAAAGAAGAACATTTGAGAAAAATTGATCACTGAGAACCCAAGGAGCTCAGGAAATTTTCTCCAAAGAATGGAGCACCAGAATGAATCTTTGGAGAAAGCAAAAGAGGGAAAGAGGCAGTGGGAAGGAGAGGGAACATATTCCAGCCCCAAGGGACATATACATATACACAAATGTATACAATATGTATTAACAGATATGTATGCACATACACATACATACATGAACTTATATATGCATACATACTCACGCATATCTAGATATATCCTTTCAATGTAAATGGTGGAAGGAAAACAAAAAAGTGCTTATTAATGAAAAATAACTAGAGATCAAGGGACATATTAGATGTGAAAGTTTTCAGAAACCATTAAGCATCAAATAAAAGGAAAGTATTAATTATATTCTGAGTCACCTAATCATCTCAGATTCTTTTCTCCAATTTATGAATTCAGGATTTCTCCCCTCCTCCATATATTGTATTGCTCTTACAGCTGTAAGATGTGTGATGATTTTTCCTTCTCCTACTGCTAAACATGGCAAGATTATTTCCCAGAAGACAGAAAGAGAAACAAACCATTCATTAATTTAGTGAGACTCCTTTGGGGGGGGGGTTAAATTTTTAGACAAAATGTGATATACAAAATACCACCTACAAAGTTTCTAAGTTTTTTCTACTCACGATTCACCAAACTTAATTTGTGATTAGGCAGCTGCTTGTCCTATTTGCCCTTGCACCTGGTACAGAGCCAGATTCATCAAGGCAGACACTAAATAGGAAACGGGTTAAGACTACAAATGATATGTCTTACTCATGTCTCTATGGATAAGTTCCCTAACAGCCTTTCTGTACTCCAAACACCTCATCTACAAAATTTAGGTAATTAGCCAGTGATAAACTGAACAAACAAGGGCTATGCATTGTAGCTGCAAAGGACTTGCATCAAATTAGCATTGTTTATAGAACCAATGCCTATACAGATAATCTCTTAGGGCATTCTCCTAAAAGCTTGAAATTAATGGATTAGGTATGCTAAGGAAACTGGCACTAAAGTATATTGGAAAACCTGCAACAGCACAACTATGGAAATATTATAGAGAACAGAGGGTAGATGAAGAATTAATGTTGACCAAAATTATGACTTTATACAAAGGGGAAAAATGTATGTACATATCCAAAGGCATATGAAGAGAGAGAAAGGAAGAGACAGGATATTGACAGGATAACTAATAAACTATAAACTATGAAACTATAAACAGTTGTAAATGTAATCTTATTTTTCTATATTGTTAAATAATTATTGTTAATAATAAATGCAAGATTAATTTTTGAAAAGCTGAAAACAAGAAGTTTGTTGGAACATAGAATTGTATGACTAATGTGAGGAAGAGTGAGAAATTTGTGAGTAGGTTAAAGTGAAATTCATAGCACTTTGTAGGTTACTCTAGGGTATAAATTCCCAAAGCATCAGGGTCATTTTTAAGCAACATTAGAGCATTGGTAGATGGAAGAGAAAGAGGTAAAGATAAAGGAAAAGGAGAAGAAGAAAGAAGGTGGAGGAATTACAAAAGTATAGAACTGGAGAGTTGAAAAGTAATTCAGAGGTCAACTGAATTTTCATAAAGAAATTTCATAAGGTGGAGCCAAGATGGTGGAGTACAAAAAGCACATCCAAGGCTCTCTCCCCCCAGATTACCTTCAAACTATGTAAAAGGGGACTCTGAACTACTTCTGGAGCACCAGCACCCAAAGAACGACATAGAGAAGCTAACCTCCCGCTGAGGACAGCCCAGCAGCCCTGCAGGAAGGGCCAGCACAGCGCTCTGGGAGCCCAGCAGCTCATCCCGCAGCAGGTGGACAGCTGAGCCCAGGTCTGCAAGAGCCATGGTTTTAGCCCCAGGGTGGCTGGGCCAGCAGCTGGCTGGAGGGACCCCAGAACACCAGCAGCTGTGGCGATTCCAGAATGGTCAACACAGACATGCCTAGGAGAAAGTGAGAGGTTAGTGCCCTATGGATTTTGCGACCAGTATTTGGGGAATGCGTTGGCTTCTTCCCCTGGGGGCTAGAAGCCACTGAGGAGAAACTCCATTTTGCAGTTTTCAGTGGCAGCTCCAGCTCCTGGCCTGTGAACTGTAGGGAGATCCAGCAATGGTCTGGGGGGGGGGGGGGGGGTAATGGCTCTTGCTTTAACCTCCCTGGATCTGGATTGTGGTCTGGGGGGGAGGTCATGGGGTGGGTTTCCAGCTTGCCAGAAATGCAACTTGTCCCCCAACACATTCGGGACAAAGCTCCCCTTTCTGGTGGCAGAATTCTACTGTGGCAACAAGCCCAAAAGTCAAGTAATTAAGTGTCAACGTGCCAAGGCAAAGGAAATAAAATAAACAGAAAAATGAAACAATAGACTCCTATTTTGGGGACAAAGAGGATAGAAGCATGGAACAGGAGGAGGACTGTGAGGTCAGAAATCCTGCTCCAAAAGCCCCAAAGGAATATATGAGTGGGTTACAGGGCATAGAGGACCTTAAGAAGGATTTTAAAAATCAAATAAGAGAAGTGAAGGAAAAAATGGGAAGAGAAATGAGAAGGATGCAGGAAAAGTATGAAATGAGGGTCAACAGCCTGACTGAGGAAAACAACACCTTAAAAAATAGACTAACTCAAATGGCAAAGGAGGCCCAAAAGGGCAATGAGGAGAAGAATGTCTTAAAAAGTCAAATTTGCCAGATGGAAAAAGAATCTCAAAAGCTCACTGAGGAGATTCATTCCTTCAGAGTTCAACTGGAGCAAATGGAAGCTAGTGACTTTATAAGAAATCAAGATGCTGTTAAGCAGGTCCAAACAAATGAAAGAATAGAAGGCAATGTGAAATATCTCATGGGAAAAACCACTGACCTGGAAAATAGATCCAGGAGAGATAACTTAAAAATTATTGGACTACCTGAAAGCCATGATCAAAGAAAGAACCTAGAAATCACCCTTCAAGAAATTCTTAAGGAAAATTGCCCTGATGTTTTAAACCCAGAGGGCAAAATAGAGGTTGAACGAATCCACCAATCACCTCCTGAAAGAGATCCCAAAATGAAAACTCCTAGGAATATTATAACCAGGTTCCAGAATCCCCAGATCAAGGAGAAAATACTCCAAGCAGCCAGGAAGAAACAATTTCAATATTATGGAAACAGAATCAGAATAGCACGGTGCCTGGGAGCTTCTACACTGAGGAATCGAAGGGCATGGAATATGATATTCCAGAGGGCAAAAAAGCTGGGACTGGGGGCGGCTAGGTGGCGCAGTGAATAGAGTGCCAGCCCTGGAGTCAGAAGGACCTGAGTTCGGAGCCGGCCTCCGACACTTAATCCACACAAACAAAAACCTAGCCGTGTAATTTTGGGCAAGTTACTTAACCCCAATTGCCCTAAAAGGGGCGGCTAGGTGGCGCAGTGAGTAAGAGCACCGGCCTCAGAGTTGGGATGACCCGAGATCGAATCCGGCCTCGGAAAATGAGCACCCACACATAAATAATGACTAGCTGTGTAACCTTGAGCAAGTTACTTAACCCCAATTGCTTTAAAAAAAAATCAAAAAAAAAAAAAAAAGCTGGGACTGAACCCAAGGGTCACCTACCCAGCAAAACTGAGTATTTTGTTTCAGGGGAAAATATGGTCATTCAGGGGAATAGAGGACTTTCAAGCATTCTTGAGGAAAAAAAAACAGAGTTGAATAGAAAATTTGACATCCAGACACAAGAAGCAAGAGATACCTGAGAAGGTAATCAGGGAAAAGAAATCAAAAGGAACTTATCAAAGTTAACCTATTTACATTCCTACATGGAAAAAACAATAACTGTAACTGATGAAACTTTTCTCAGTATGAAAATAATGGAAGAAATGTATATGGTCACATGAATACATATGTGAATGTGTGTATATATGTTTACAGTTATACATGGATAGAGGGCATAGGTTGAATTTGTTGGGAAGGGAGGATACTCAAGGGGTGAAATTATGAGGTGAGAGAGGAAAGTGGCAAGAGGAGATGGGGAGAGACAGGGTAGGGAAAACTATCTCATGTAGAAGAAGCAAGGGGAAGTGGTTGCAGAGGAGGGGAAGAATAGGAAGGCAAAAAGGCAAAACCACATTCTCACTGAATTTGGTTCAGGGAGAGAATGACATACATACTAAATGGGATATCTCAACCTGCAGCAGAATAGGGGGAAGGGGGATGAGAGGAGGGATGATGGATGGGAGGGCATTCTTGGGGGTAGGGGAGGTTGGAAGTACCCACTATAGAAGAGGGACAGGATCAAGTAGGGAATGGACCAGGTGGGGGGTGGGATGGGTGGGAGGGAATTATAAGCAGCCTTGTACAATATACCTACTATGGTAATATTTTGCATAGCTATACATGTACAATACATACTGAATTACTTATCTTCCCAGAGGGAATGGGTGACAAGGGAGGAAGGGAATGGATCTGAAATTCAAGGTCTTAAAATTAAATGTTTCAAATATATATAAATACTATTATTAATACTCTTTTGCATGTAATTGGGAGATAAGATGTGCAGGCATCGGGGCACAGAGATTCATCTTGCTCTAATGGAAAAGTTGAACAGGGTAAGAGAGACGATATGGGAGAGAGCAGGATGGAGGAAGCGATATCTTGTCAGACTGCTATTCTGGGAGCGTGGGTAGGGGAAAAACGGGGAAAAAATTGTAACTCAAAATCTGGCAGAAATGAATGATGTAAAACAGGAGTTAATAAAGCATTTGTTTAAATAAAAAAAAATCTGCCAAAAGAAAAGAAATTTCATAAAAAAAAAACACCCAACATAACCAACAAGTGGTTATCCAATCTCTGTTTGAAGACTTCCAAGGATGGGGAATCCACCTTTTCTCAAGACAACCAATTCCACTTTTCTTTCGTTTTTCTTGTTGTTTGTGCCTTTGTTTTTCTTTCCTGACATCAAGCTTAAATTTACTTCATTATAGCTTTTGCCTATTGTTCTCTGGAGTCAAACAAAAGAAATATTATCCCTCTGACACATGACATCCTTCCAAATATCTGAAAATAGCTATCATATCCCACCCTACCTGCAGTTTTCTTTTCTTTAGGCTAAATATATTCAGTTGCTTAAACTAATCCTTATATGCTGTGGATTCAAAACTATTCACAATCCTTGTTGTACTTCTCTAGAAATACTTCAGATCCTCAATAATCTTCTTAAACCATTGTGCTCAGAACCAGATCAGAGATCTTGAGGACTATCAACCCTCTCTATTCCTAGAAGGTGTATTCCTCTTAATGTAGTCCCATAACACATTAACTTTTTGGTTGCCACATTATACAGCTGACTCATAGTGAACACAGTCCACTCATACCCTAAAATTTTTTTTCCCAGAATGAATGCTGTCTAATGATGTTTCTCTTTTCTCACACCAATAAAGGTGATATTTTATTCCCAAGTGTAATACCCTATTGAATTAATCTTATCAGATTCAAAACAATGTGCTAGCCTGTAGAGATCCTTGTGGATACTCACTCTTCATCTACTATGTTGACTTTCCCTCCCAGCTTTGGGTCCCTGACAAATTTAATGAGCATAACATCAAATGTTATATTTTTCTAGGGCATGATAAGTTAGATAGAAGTTTAAAAAGAAAATTAGCAAGAAGGAGACTGAAGAAAGAAGTGAAGGAAGTAGAAGGAGTAGAAAAGGAGGGGTGGTGGAAGAGGAGAAAAAGAAAAGGAATAAGTAAAGGAAGAGGAGGAACAAAAGGAGAAGGGGGAGAAAAAATAAAGAGAAAATCGTATGACTGCTTCTGTCCCTTATATTTGTTTGTTATATTAGGTGATTGGGAAACATCCTTGAAATGGACCTGCTCAGTCAACAAACTTGTGAACTGTTGCAAGGTATGGTGAGATCCCAAGGCAATAGCTGGCATTCTCCCCTTCCCTGGGGAAGAAAATACTAGGAGAAGATGGCCTGAGTCAGAAGAAGGTTAGCATAGTCCAGTAGAAGATTCATCAGTCTAGTAGAGATATTACAACTTGAAGCAAAGGACTGATGTCATATCACTTTTAATAATGGCTCTATAAGGGAAGCTAAGCAAACAAACAAATAAGTAAGCAAATAAATATATGCATTAACATTATTATGTAAAACATAATATAATAATTAATATGATATATGCTTCCAGTTCCAAGAGTAGGAAGAAGTCACATTGCCATGTGTGTTTTCTAGACATATATACATGTACTTCACTAATATTTCACTTTAAGTGATCATACTCTCAATGGACTCTGCATATATGTATGGGAAAGATGCCCCCGGCTTTGGCAGTAGTGTTGGATGTACAATCATTGCCATACCTTCCTTTCTCTGAAAGCTAATGGAGTCCACTGACTGGTGATGGAGAAAACACTGGTTGTGGCTCACGAGCAATTGTCCAAAACTGTGACCTCTCAGGATGACACCTAGATCCCTGAAAGCAGGAAGCAATCTCCCCCTGACTGTCTGGAATGCCAATGAGAGTTTATGTTAGGGAGTGGCCTCAGAATAGTGCCTTTCAGAGTAAACAGAACAACATTTGAGGAAAAATTGATAACTAGGAAACTAGGGAGCTCAGGAAATTTTCTCCAAAAGAATGGAGCACCAGAATGAATCTTTGGAGAAAGCAAAAGAGTCAAAGAGGCAGTGGGGAGTAGAGGAACATATTCCAGCCATAGGGGCCAGCCTGTGCAAAGGCAGGAAGGTGGGAGATGAAATAACAAGTTCATGAAAAAGCAAATAGTTCAATGTTTTCTATTTTCTCCTTCAATGTCAGCTGTCATTTCTTGTTGCTTTCATAGTGCTTCCAGGAACCCTGCTTGCCTGTAGTTTCTTGCTTTGAGATTGCTCCAGGCTGAGAAACCTGATAACCAAGATTTTTAAAATTGTGTCTAAAGTGAGCGCAAATAGACTCTGGGTAAGGGCCTGAAGGGCTCTCCTAAGAATAATGTGCAGAGGAAGAAAGTAAAAGCAACCAGACAAATATGCATCCTATTTCTGGCATCTATTTTAACTGATCAGATGTCACCCCTCACCCCTTTTTTCTCTATTCCTGACTGTATTCTGAATATTACTGACCAGGCGGAAAGTTAAATATGACTGGGTTTATGTAACACAGAGAGTACTACTGCATTAGTCACATTATTAAGGTAACTTAGTAGATGGTGTTGGGAGGTAGCCTGCACCCTTGACTTCTGCGTAACACAATGGACACAATAAGCTATTGTTTTTATCTCTGAGTCTGTTTCCTAACTTGAAAAATAGGGATAAAAGGCTTGCACTCACATACTGTTTAACCTTATGGTAGTTGTAAGATTCAGGTTACATAATATATGGGAAGTACTTTGAAGGTTTGAAAGCCACTCGTTACTAGTATCCATCATCCAAAGCACCTTTGTCCCCAACCATATTAGATAGCAGTGATAATCCTCAACATGTGTGCATACAACCTTCCCTCCCTTACACAAAAAACACACACACACAAACATACATACACAGATACACACAAACACACAAATATACACACGCTCAGCCAATATTAAATGATAAGGCTTTACAGTTTGTCTGAATAAGTGACTCCTTAGTGAACCCTCACCCTAGTCAATATAATTCTTGAAACAAGTTCATAGTTTGTACATAATCTGTTCAGCTATTTTACAGATTTGATTCATTATTATTACTACAAAACAAACATCTTGTATTACATTACCAACCATTATTCAACTAGACATGTCCTGAATTCAAAAAAGCTTTCAGTGGGAGGTCTAGGTGGTGCAGTGAATAGAGCACCATCTTTGGAGTTAGGAGGAACTGAGTTCAAATCCAGCCTCTGACACTTAACACAAAAACTAGCTGTGTGACATTGGGCAAGTCACGTAACCCCAGCTGCCCTCCAAAAAGCATATTAAAAAAAAAACTTTCAGTATACATTTTCTTATTGCTTACTTTTATAAAATTATCAATTCCTTATTACCACTTTGACACCGGGACCGTTCAACTCTAAATTTTCAGCTCTAAATTTTCTTTACAAGAAACCTTTCCTGATATCTCCCCCACATAATTTATATTTTTCTAAATATACTTGTGTTGTCTTACCCAAGTTGAGTTTGTCCATCTCCAGCCCTAACATAAGGCCTGGAACAGAGCAGAAATTAAATAAATGTTCATCATTTGGTTACTTTCCTTCTTTTCTCCCTCCTTCACTTCTTCCCTCCCTCCCTTTTTCTTTCCTTCCTTTATTCCTTGCTTCTTCTCTCTTTTCTTCCCCCTCTCCTTTTATCATTCATTCCTTCCCTCCCTCCTTTCCTTCCTTCTTTCCTTCCTTCCTTTCTTCCCTCTTTCCCTCCTTCCCTCTTTCCCTCCCTCCTTCCTTCCTTCCTTCCTTCCTTCCTTCCTTCCTTCCTTCCTTCCTTCCTTCCTTTTTTTTCATCCTTCCCTCCTTCCTTCCTTCCTTCCTTTCTCCCTTCTTTTCCCCAAAACTTACTCACACATTACTTTAGGTCCCCTGAGCAGGAGATAAATGATGATGGCAATGATGACCACTATGAGAGTGAAGATGGACATTTATATAACCTATAAAATTGGATAAACAAATTGTCCCCACACCCCAGTGATATCGGTACTGTGGGAATTATTGTGCCTTTTAATATATGTGGAAACTGAGACTCAATATATAGCCCATCCATGTGCACACAGTAACTGCCAGAAGGAAAATCTGACCCAAGTATCTCTGACTCTAAGTACTAAATGGCAGTGTTGAGCAGTAGTTGATCCCTAGAAAATAAGAGTCAATAAAACTTTGACTATTTCCTTCATGTATGACTGATTCAATAGTCAGGATACATTTCTTTTTTTCCAAATGCTTTATTAACTTCAGATTTACATCATTCATTTTTCCCCATTTTTCCCCTACCCACCACCCCAGAATAGCAGTCCCACAGGATGTCCCCTCATCCAATCTGCTCTCTTCTATATCTTCTCCCATACCTCCTTCGACTTTTCCATTAGGGGAAGGTGAATCTCTGTGCCCCAATGCCTGTACATCTTATTTCCCAGTTACATGCAAAATAGTATTGATAATAGTATATATATATATATATATATATATATATATTTGAAACATTTAATTTTAAAACTCCGAAACCCAGATCCATTCCCTTCGTCCCTTGTCACCCACCCTTACTAGGAAGATAAGCAATTCAGTATATGTTCTACATGTATAGTTATGTGAAATGTTACCATAGTAGATATACTGTAAAAGACTCACTATGTTTCCCTCCCACCCATCATACCCCCCACCTGGTCCATTCCCTACCTTGATCCTGTCCCTCTTCAAAAGTGGGTGCCTCCAACCTCCCTTAACCTCAGCATGCCCTCCCCTCCATCCTCCCTCGCATTCCCCTCAGCCCTACTCTTCTGCAGGGTGAGATATACCATTTAGTATGTATGTCATTCTCTCCCTGAACCAAATTCAATGAGAATATGATTTTGCCTTTTTGCCTACCTGTTCTTCCCCTCCCCTGCAACTACTTCCCCTTACCTCTTCTACATGAGATAGTTTACCCTACCCTGTCTCTCCCCATCTCCTCTTGCCACATTCCTCTCTCACCTCTTAACTTCACCCCTTAAGTGTCATCCCTTCCCACCAAATTCAACCTGTGCCCTCTATCCATTTATACCTGTAAACATATATAAAAACATTCACACATGTATTCATATGCCCATATACCCTTCTTCAATTATTTTCATACTGAGAAAGGTTTCATCAGTCACAGTTGTTATTTTTCCATGTAGGAATGTAAATAGTTCAAATTTGATAAGTTCCTTATTATTTATTTTCCCTGTTTACTTTCTCAAGCATCTCTTGCTTCTTGTGTCTGAATGTCACATTTTCTAATCAACTCTGGTTTTTTCCTCAAGAATGCTTGAAAGTCCTCTATTCCACTGAATGATCATATTTTCCCCTGAAACAAGATACTTAAATTTTCTGGGTACATACTTCTTGGTTTTAATCCCAGGTCCTTTACCCTGAGGAATATCATATCCCATGCCCTTTATTCCCTAAATGTAAAAGCTGCCAGGTCCTGTGCTATTCTGATTGTGTTTCCACAATATTGAAATTGTTTCTTTCTGGCTGCTTGTAGTATTTTCTCCTTGATCTGGGGATTCTGGAACCTGGTTATAATATTCCTAGGAGTTTTCATTTTGGGATCTTTTTCAGGAGGTGATCTCTGGATTCTTTCAACCTCTATTTTGCCCTCTGAGTCTAAAACATCAGGGCAATTTTCCTTGAGAATTTCTTGAAGGATTATTTCTAGGCTCTTTCTTTGATCATGGCTTTCAGGTAGTCTGATAATTTTTAAATTATCTCTCTTGGATCTATTTTCCAGGTCAGTGGTTTTTCCCATGAGATATTTTACATTACCTTCTATTTTTTCCAATTGCTTGGATCTGTTTAACACCATCTTGATTTCTCATAAAGTCACTAGCTTTCATTTGCTCCAGTCTAATTCTGAAGGAATGAATCTCCTCAGTGAGCTTTTGGGATTCTTTTTTCCATCTGACAAAGTCAGCTTTTTAAGGCATTCTTCTCCTCATTGCCTTTTTGAGCCTCTTTTGCCACTTGAGTTATTTTATTTTTTAAGATGTTATTTTCCTCAGTCAGGCTGTTGACTCTCATTTCATACATTTCCTGCATCCTTCTCATTTCTCTTCCCAAAATTTCCTCCAATTCACTTATGTGATTTTTAAAATCCTTCTTAAGGTCCTCTATGGCCTATAACCCTCTTGTATTTTCATTTGGGGCTTTTGGTGCAGGAGTTCTGACCTCACAGTTCTCCTCTTGTTCCATGCTTTGATTCTCTTTGCCCCCAATATAGGAGTCTAATATTGAATTTTTCTGTTTATTTTGTTTCCTTTTCCTAGGCATGTTGCCACTTAATTGCTTGACTTTTAGGCTTGTTGCCACAGTAGGACTCTGCCACCAGACAGGGGAGCTTTTGTCCCAAATATTAGGGTTTTCTCAACTGCCAGAGGTATTATTTGGCTGCCCTCCCTGAAGCCCCCACACACTCTGGCAAGCTGGTCACACACCCCAAGACCTCCACCTCAGACCACAATCCAGATCCAGGGAGGTTAAAGCAAGAGTGGTTACCCCCAGACTGATTACAGGACTCCCCTACAGTTCACAGGCCAGGAGCTGAACCGGCAAATGAAGCTGCAAAATGGCGTCTGTGCCACATCTCCGCAGCCACTTCTAGCCCTCAGGGGAAGAAGCTGACATGCTCCCAAACACTGGTCCCAAAGTCCATAGGGCACTAACCTCTCACTTTGTGTTGTGAATTCTGGAAAAGCCACTGCTGCTGGTGTTCTGGGTCACTCCAGCCAGCTGCTGGACTGGCTGCCCTGGGGCTAAAACTCTGACTCACATGGTCCTTGGCTCTGCTCCCAGAGTGCTTACTGTGGGCTGGCTGCTCCCTGCTGGGCTGCTGTGCTGTCCTCAGCAGGAGGTTACTTTCTCTGTGTCGTTCTGTGGGTGCTAGAGCTCCAGAGGTTGTTCAGAGTCCCCTTTTTACATAACTTTGTAGTGTTTTGGGCTGGCATGCTGTGTAAGGGCTGTTTCTTCTCTGCTATCTTGGCTCCACCCCCATCAGGATACATTTAAATTGACTTAGACATCTGATTGTGATTGTGTGTGTTTTCCCACACATGTACAAGTGTCACTATTATCTGGCATGGTTGAAGACAAAGGTGTTCTTAATGAATGACCCTTCCAGCTAATTTGATTATGGAATTATGGATTCCGAGTTGAAAAAAACCTGAGGTCATTCAAGTCTACTTCTTTTTGCAAACAAGACCTGAAGAGCCCAAGGGACTAAGTAACATGCACAAATTAGCTCAGGTAGTAACCAAAGAAGAAGAAATCTGACCACCACCATGCCCAAGCCCCAGGGCTCTGATTCTAAATCTAGATGCAAGGTAGAGCCTCAGAGCCCACCAAGCTGTGGACCTGCACATCTGTTTATGAAAAGGCCAGGCTTGAGGTAGAAGAGATAAGGGCTTTGTCCCCCAGGCTTGTAATTGGGTATTCCTTGTAGAGGACCAGTGATAACACCTGGTGATGACTTAACTAGCATGTGAATTGTATTTAAATGAAGAAGAGCTTAAATCATCAGAGATACTCACTCTTACAGAGTCATTGAAGACCAGAGGCAAGACAAAAGTCAAGACAACCAGAAATAGCCCAGGATGCAGTGGATGACCTTACTTTCTTCAATGCCCTCCACAGCATCTGCTTCAGCCTCTCACTTTGCCAGGGGACGTCTTCACATGCTTGAAATAGACATCTACCTAACTCTCTGATAGGTCTGAGATCTCTTGGTTACCCTCAATATGCTTTGGCCATCTGCCAAGATAGTTTTGCCTGCTTATGGCCCCTACGTGTGCCACAGTTCTGTGGAACCACAGGTGAGAGTTAACAGGCAGTCACCAAAGGGGATGAACAGCTCTTAAAAAGAGTTGCAAACCCTTATCCTAGAGGTGCTAGTCCTCCCTGAGTATCCCATGTATCCTTCCCCAAAACTTAGCTTGAGCCTATACCTTCTTTTTGTCCTTTATATGACTGTTCTAACTATTGAGGATAGACCTTTCAAGGTAAATACATTGATAAGGGCTCCTGCACTAAGAATTTAGAGTTTGGATCTGTAGAGCCCTGCCATGTACGGCTCTGCTGGATGTTGCCTTATTCTGATTTTTACCACTTTCAGCTTCTACTTCATTTGAAATCTTCAACTATCTCTCCCTCAGAAAAAATCAGGTGTTGACATGTTTGCTTAGCTTAAAGTCTTTAAAGTGAGCTTTTTTGCCAGCTCTTTTAGAGGAGGCAGACAATTACTTGCCCTATATCTAGCTGAAATCTCAGTGTCTTGTTCTCACAGATAAAGCTTTTCATCTCCTAGCCAGAGATTTTCAGCCACCAGTGGCCAAACTTCACAAAACAAAGAAGGAGGGTCATTTCAGATAGCTCATGTCCTGAGGCTTTCCTTTGGTCTCTACATCTTGGTTTAAGCTTTGGGTCTCTTGAACAGAAACTTCATCCTAACTTACAGTGAGCATTCCATATGCTTACCAAATTTTTAACACTGAAAATTACATTCTGGGATGTAGGGTTCCTGAGATTTTCAACCTTAAGTCTCATGCATTTTCCTAGAATGTGTGGGCAGACAAAAGATACAAATACAAGCATAGCCCTGGGTCCAGGTCCAAGGTAATCAGAAGTGTGCTGGACACAGCGCTAACTAGCTCTTGAAATGTCATTGTGAAATTTTCAAAGTGAAGATTTTAATGTTAGAAATCAGTAATTATTTCAAATCTTGACTTGAGTTGTTTGTATAATTGTCTCACCTTAAAATTTTTATTAAAATGTTAATAATGCAAATTAAACTCAGCTATATATTTACATACACACACATATATGTATAATGTATATTGAGAGCATGGTTGTTAGACATTTATGAGCACACCAGTGCATGACTCTATAACATTGCTTGAACTTCTTTGGAGTGTAGTAAAAGACTCAGGAAATTATGTCATCACTAGATTAGAGACCTTATGCCTATAATAACAATCTCATCACCATAATGATTAACTCAACTTTGGATACTGAACACCTCCTCAGGTAAAGGCCTTTGTCTAAAAGGACCAGGCTCTCCTATTGCATCCTGGGCCATCTCCACATATCCTGATGAACATCTGACCACTGGACCTAGATGGCTCAGGAGGAGAAAGTGAGACTGGTGCCCTTAAGCAGCCCTTTGTCACTCAAATCCAAGTCAATTGCAGTCATTAAGCTCCACCCCAAACCTTATTTAATAGAAGGCTGGTTTCTGCTTGGTTTTGAATCAGTGGCACATCATACCCCTGTGCCAGGTAGCCACCTTTCCAGCTTCCTTTTGTATGCCATCTCTCCCTATTAGACTATTTGCTCTATGAGGGCAGGGATTGTCTTTTGCTTATTTTTATCCTCAGAACTTACGACAGTGCTAGAACATAGTAGGCATTCAATAATATTTATTGAATTGAAATAAAATTTTATGTGTCATTGAATCCAACACAGGGTTGGTATGGGGAGAAAATGGGGAACCAGGTGTGTGTGGCCAGGATGCAGACCAGCTTATCTCTTACTGCTTTATGAGGGCTGACTTACTTTGTGTTGCTGTTCAGCCGTTTCAGTTGTATCTGACTCTGTGACCTTCTTTGGGGTTTTCTTGGCAAAGATACTGGAGTGGTTTGCTATTTTCTTTCCAGCTTATTTTACAGATGAGGAAACTGAGGTAAGTGACTTGGCCAGGGTCACATAATTAGTTATGTGTCTGAAGGCAGATTTCAACTCACTTTTTCCCAACTCTAGAGCCAACACTCTATCCACTGTACCATGAAGCTGCCCACTGAGTTTCTGCCCTATTAAAATATGGAAGGCCACTTAGTATAATGGAAAGATATCTGTGCTAGAAGTCAGAGGTCCCAGATTCACATCCAAGTTTAGCTACTTACTCCCTGTGTGAACTTATGCATGTCATGCTTCTATGATCCCTTCCTGCCCAAGTCTATGACCTAACTTTACCTTTCAGTCTTTATCTGAATGAAAACTTGCTTCAGCCTGAACATTTGTGTGAATGATCCATAAGAAAGATGGTATTCTTGGTATAGTTCTTTCATGGTATTATTCTTTCTATTTGTTTTTGTTTGTTTGTTTTTTGTTTGTGGGTTTTGTTTTTTGTTTTGTTTTGTTTTGTTTTGTTTGTTTGTTTTTGCTTTTTGGAGGAAGGAGGGGAGGACATTTGGGGTTAAATGACTTGCCCAAGGACACATGGCTAGTAATTGTGATCACCTGTCTGAGGCTGGATTTGAACTCAGGTCCTCCTGACTCCAGGGCCAGTTCTCTATTCACTGCACCACCTAGCCACCTCCTGTTCTTTCTATCTGTGCCCCTGGGGCCTAGAAAAGAGTAGACACTAACAAATGCTTTTTAATTGATTGATTGATTAAAATTTTATTAGTCTGCCTACTTAGACTATCTCCTAAAACACTTGGAGCCTAGGGTGACCATCTTCTTGATAACAGATGGGTGTTGCTGTCTCCTCTCTCACACCATAGCTGTGGGACATGAGAGATCTATTCAAGGAGGAATCCCCACTTCTTACTACCTCTGTGATGGACCAAGTTATGCAACTTTTCTCGGCCTTAGTTTCCTTATCTGTAAGGGGAAGATGTTGGACTAATGATCATCATAGTCTTCAGCTCTAAATTCAGAGTGCCTTCCTTCTTTCTTCTCCTCACTAAAAGTCATCTGCAAAAAGCATTAAAACACCACCCTTGGCAGGGTGGGAGGGAGGGGAGGGAGCACCCTCCAAAGAGATCATTTTGGCTTTTAGCAAACCTCACATTGAAAGCCTGAGCATTGGGGGAAAAGGCAGCTTTGCCCCAGCCTGATTAGACTCCCAAAGAGTGCGCTCTCCATCTCTGCTGGATAGCAAGGCAGCTCACCTTACCTTCTTTCTCAGAAAAACCCTACAGCAACCAGTCTTTGATGTTTTATTTAAAGAAGCTAGCGCTTTGATAAACAACTCAACCAGGGTTATGCAGATCTCTCCCAGCTGTCTAGATGGCCCCTCATCTCAACCAAAAGCTATGGAAATCAATTCTCATAAAGGCTTATTCTCTCCCCCCACCACACACATGCCCTGAGCTTTATTTACCAGCCCTTCAGTCTCTGAGGATGTGAAAAACAGCTTGTGAGAAAATTGATAGAGAAGTCTGAAGGGAATGGGATGGGATTGGGAAAAGAAGGAATGGAGATGAATAAAGTTAGGCTGTGTGTGTGTGTGTGTGTGTGTGTGTGTGTGTGTGTGTGTGTGTGAGAGAGAGAGAGAGAGAGAGAGACAGAGACAGAGACAGAGACAGAGACAGAGAGAGAGACAGAGACAGAGAGAGAGACAGAGAGAGAGAGACAGAGAGAGAGAGAGAGAGAGAGAGAGAGAGAGAGAGAGAGACAGAGAGAGAGAGAGAGAGAGAGAGAGAGAGAGAGAGAGAGAGAGAGAGAGGGAGAGAGAGAGAAAACAACCTACTGCTCCCAAGCTAGTGTGAGTCAGTAATTGTTTTGGCCAACGAATATCATGCATCACGTCATATACATTAAAATTCATTACTATAGAGCAAGTGTTTTTAATTGGAGTCTGTGAGCTTTGTTTGTGTTTTGATAACACAATTTCGATATATTTCATTTTCTTTGTAATCCTGTATATTTCAAGCATTTAAAACATCACCCTGAGAAGTGGTACATCGTGTTCAGCAGTCAGAGAGCTCCACCAAACACATACATTAAGAAGGTCTGATCCACTGGAAGGAGGCTTTGATACTATTCAGCTCAGGCAGTGTGGTCACAGGATGCAGGGCAGTCACAGATTGTGAGCTATCAATGTGGTAACAAGGTGTTAATACCTAATAACACCATAACAAAGTAAGGTCTCTACTTATTTGAAACAATTTGATTGATAGGGCTACTAACTGGTGGCATGTCTGGGGGACTTAAATAAGAAAACCCTAGAGAGAACTAGCAAGAGTTGAGGCAAATATCAGACAGGAACTACCTGTGGAGAAGACGCCTTTGCAGAAGGAGGGGCTTGTTCACTCTTCACTCCCTTAGTATATCTACTTGTAGATCACACAGAATGAGATGATCCCATCCAGGAGTTGGAAAATCCATTCCAACAAGTTCAGGACCCAGGAGTGGGAGCCACAGTGACATATATTCCAAATGGTCATCGTTACAAAGATGCTATCAATAGAAGATGAAAACAGCTTCAAGGAGCAGGACCTTTTTCACTGTAAAGAAAGCTGGTTGTGGATTAAAGAAAAAGCTAGTCCTATAGATTCAATTTGTGGAGAGGATCAGATCATGAGAGCCCATCTAAACTACTCACATAGTTGAGATGCTGTGTCCAAGGAGGAGTTTAATGGTGATTTCACTAGGAGTGAAAGGGCCTCAAGGCCTATAAATACCAGAGGAGTAAGTTATTTTTGGCCACATGTGTCCTTACACATTTACCTCACAATTATTTTACTTTTCGTTTGGGCTCACATTTCTCTAAGAAGCTCCATGTAAAATTTAGAGGGAGGGGTTGTAATTAGTGTTCTTCCTTTGGCATTTTAGTAAATGCCCCTTTCCATGAGATAATTATGACTATTGGCTGACTGATAATTGGAAACACACTGCTGGGGGCACATGAGTTATATTGTCAGGAGCAGCTAACCACAGAATACCTCCTAGAGGCCAAGGGCAGCAGCCTTCCTTTGAGGACTTAACCCATAAATGTGAGAGCACATTGGGAGAACAGGCCAGCAGGGATGCCATATTATGGATGTAGACTAGGAACCCCTTATTCATGGACCTTTTAGAGGACACATTAAGTTAATGGCACATTTTGGGTGTTCTTTCATTTCTAAAAAGTCTTAATATGAGCCCCAACTGATGTTTTTTTTTTTTACTAGCTAAACCATCAGAAAAATGACATTTAATCTAATAGTACAGAAAAATAAATAAGGAGGGGCAGCTAGGTGGCACAGTGAATAGAGCACCGACCCTGGAATCAGGAGGACCTGAGTTCAAATCCGACCTCAGACACTTGACACACTTACTAGCCATGTGACTTTGGGCAGCTCACTTAACCCCAACTGCCCTTCAAAAAGCAAAAAAAAAAGAAGAAGAAAAAGAAATAAGGAACTCTTTTCCATCGCCACACGCTCCTCTTATAAATATCATCTCACACACAAACATGATACAGTGGGAGAGGAACCCAGAGAGAAGAGGAAACTCTATAAAGAAAATTCATCATAGTCACATATTTCTTGTGTGTGCCATTAGACCCCTTTGTGAAAAAGATGAAACTATTATTTCAGAATAAGGCCTTTAAAATATATAAATATACATAGCATTACAAAGGAAAACAATTGTATTGATGTACAATTACCAAAATTGATTTGAAAATTCCAGTCTTCAAGTTAAGGACCTAGACCTCACCAGAGTAATTAGCTTAACATAGAGATATGGCAGTCAGGTAAAAGACTTCATCTCCTTTGACACATTCCAACACACACTCACTTCTTAAAGAGGTCTATTCAATGAATGGGCCTTAGCTCACTCTAAGTGAGTACCTGAAAAGACCTTAGCTCAAAAGGGCCAAAGTCTCCCATTGCATCCTGAGTTGTCTCCAGTCATCCTGATGAATATCTGGGCACTGGATCCAGATGGCTCTGGAAGAGAAAGTGAGTCAGTTGACCTTGCACAGCTTTTCCTCACTCAAATCAAAGTCAATGATCATTTCCCTGATGCCATGGTACTCTTTGAGAATGAAGGACAAAGATGACAACAACAACAACAACAACAACAACAACAACAACACACACACACACACACACACACACACACACACCATATGCCAGAGATAAATGAGCTTAGGTTCAGGATTATACATTAGTCTAATTCAAATCCTGGGAAAATTTAATGATCTGTTTTGTCTGTTCTTGAGTGACCCCAAATTCCCAACTGTTTTCTATACATCCTAAGAAAATAAGGATGGGGGGGGGGAGAAGAAGAAAAAAACAACATAATTGACTTTAAATTTCTTAAAACTATGACTCTAATTTTCATTTAGAAGGTTGAATAGACTCCTAGATTATTTTTCTCAGAAAGAAATGCAGGGGGAGGCATTGATTAATAAAGTTTCTAAGATAGCATGTAGTGCTCATCAGACATATAACTGAATGCTACAGTACCTATGGTACTTCTCTCTAGCTTTGCCCCCTGGAAGCTTCTCCAGCATGGAGCATGGTCTCCCCCATTCCCTGCAAGCTGTCTAAGAGAAACCAGAATCCAATAGATAGAAACCAGTAGGGAATAGGCTATTCCCTACTCTCTTCCTTTTTTAAATGTTCTTTTAAGAGTGGCAGTTTTGATGTGGCTAGCACAGACCCGCTATTTCCGAGGTTAAAAGGTAGATCTAATGAGGAGGAATTTATTTATAGCTTTGCCTTTGGCACGATAAATTCCAGGAAATTTTTGGATTAAGCTTTATGACTTCATAGAAAAAAAATAACCTGCTGCCAATGTGTTTTTTTCTCCTCTTTTTAGTGAAAGCCTAAATAGGTGACTTTTTAAAATAGAACAATGTGGAGGCCAAGCGATTCAACTGGTTCTTCAGATTTGGCTATATCAAGTCCATCTATTTCAGGAGGCAGACTAACACTATGGGTGCTGCTAAAAAGATGGGCAAAACATATATCTTCTTGCCGAAGATCTTTGAGCCAGAACAATGACATTTTTATACCTCCTTAAACTCCACCCACCTTTTGTTTAATTCACCTATACCTATTGTTTTCTGACTACAATGGAAGCTAACCCTTGGTCCTGAATGTGATCTAGGATTTAAAGCAAGAAGTGGGATTGGGTTTATTTTTTTAATGAACATTTCATCCATGGAGTGCTGCTATAGGCCAGAATCTCATTATAATTTGAATTTTCTGGCTAGGCAGGAGCTTGAGTCATAATAGAAACAGGTTTCCTAAATTTTCCATTTTTCTCTGAACTGTGGCTTATCCCCCTTTGTGTCTGCTAGTCATGGTTTGGATTTTTCACTGCTCATTAGCACAAGACCAGGAAGAGGAAGGAAAGTTCAATTGAATCAACTTTGCTATCAAACATTTGATAATGTTAACTCAAAGGTTTCACGGGGACAGTCAATGATAGTGTATTAATAAAGAAAAAGAAAAAAGAGGAGAGGAAGGAGGAGGAGAAAAAAGGAGGAGGGGGAGGGGGAGAAGGAGGAGGAGGAGAAGGAGGAGGAGGAGGAGAAGAAGAAGAAGAAGAAGAAGAAGAAGAAGAAGAAGAAGAAGAAGAAGAAGAAGAAGAAGAAGAAGAAGAAGAAGAAGAAGAACCAGCAGCAGCAGAAGGAGGAGGAGGAGGAGGAGGAGGAGGAGGAGGAGGAGGAGAACAAGAACAAGAACAGGAAAGAGGAGGAGAAGGAAAATCCTAGACAAAAAGGAGACCCAAGTTTGGACCTTGTCACTTAAATTAGCTCAATATTTAACAAATACCTATGGCATATAAGGTACTAGGGACTGAGCAAAACCAACAACAAAAAGTCCCTGTTCTTAAGATGTAAACTGATAAAAAAAAAAAAAAAAAAAACAAACAATAATAATAATAGTGATAGTAATAATTTCTCAGTGCTCTAGGCAATTTTCTAATACTATAAATTGCGAATAAGATATTTACCTGCATTGGTAGAAGGAATTTCTCATCGGGAACTTTCCTATGCCAAGGAAATAACCAGTTCCTGTTTTTATTATTCATCTCAATTAGAACATGAAAAGAGGTATATTTAATTCAATACTCCAAAGAAACTATGACTTTGTCTGCCTGTGTATTCTCTCCACTGGATCACCTAACAACTCACCTTACAATCATCCATCCCCATTATCGTATCTGATTATTTCCCCTTTCTTTCTTTGAATTCTTTTTGAAGGATCCACATAATATAGAGGTTACCTTACTCCTGCAGCTTCTGATAGTGGAGGATAGGAAAGCAACACTCCAGCTGTTCATCAGCCATAATATTTAGTGATTGATATTTGTGCAAGCATTGGGGGCAAATGTACAGACTAGTACATTGCTAATCAAAGAGACAGTTTGAATCCCTCTGTGTTCCAGTTGGTTCTGTATGAAAGATTTCCTGTTATGAGGCTTTATGAACTATATAAACTTGTTAGAGATCTCTAATTAGTACCTATAGTGCAATAGAATGGAAACTCATTTAGGGCAGAGACTTTTTTTTATCTTTGTATAACCAATGTCTTTTCCACAGTAGGTTCTTAAATATATGTTTATAGGATCACATTAAAGAATAGGAAGGGGGATCTCCCAGAATACTTCATTTTTCATTATGATCAGAAAAGCAAGTGCCTTTTCTGAGCTTTGTAAGTTACAGTGGTTTGGTGGATAGAGTTAGATGTGGAGTTAGAAAATCTGAGTTCACATTCTACCTCAGACTCCTGCTGCTTGTGTGTCTTTGGGAAACTTTCTCAGCCTTACTTTTCCCTTCTGTGAAATGGTGATGATATTAGTAGCACCTACCTCACAAAATCATTGTTAGGACCAAATGAGATAATATGTGAAAATTGTTTTGCAGACAGATGTTAAAAAACTATATAAATACAAGGTGATGATGATGATGATGATGATGGTAGTGGTGGTGGTGATGATGATGGTGATGATAATTGTGATAGCTGTGGGTTTATCTAAGACCTAGTCTTCTCCCATCTCTCTTCCTTCCATATTTCAGATATCTCATGTACTCTTTAACTCTTTATTTTAACTGAGGATAGGTAGAAGTAAGAGAGAGGATATGAAGGTTGTCTATATAACAGGTGAAAGAGGTCAAAGGTTCCCCTATTGATAGTTTCTGATCTCAAAAAGAATGTCAAAATTACCTACAAATAAATGTTGACTCAAAGGATAGTGGCAGAGATAGTCTCTGGGACCCTATTTCCTAATCAAACTTGAAGCTCGTCTTTCAGACCATTGTTTTCATT
>WOXC01009074.1:0-217928 GCA_011680675.1 Gymnobelideus leadbeateri
AAGGGAAGGGAAGGGAAAGGAAAGGAAAGGAAAGGAAAGGAAAGGAAAGGAAAGGAAAGGAAAGGAAAGGAAAGGAAAGGAAAGGAAAGGAAAGGAAAGGAAAGGAAAGGAAAGGAAAGGAAAGGAAAGGAAAGGAAAATGTAGGGAGGCTAGGTGGCAGAGTGAGTAAGAGTGCCAGCCCCAGAGTTGGGAGGACCTGGGATTGGTTTGGGCCTCAGATACTTAACACCCACACAAAAAAACTGGCCATGTAACCTTGGGCAAGTTACTTAACCCCAATTGCTTTCAAAAAAAAAAGAAAAGAAAAGAAAGATATAATTTTTTTTTCCCAAGCAAGTTCTTGGACCCCCTGAAATTTATCCACAGACAAATGGATTGGTGGACACCAGGTTATGAACTCTTGCTTTAGAGGATAATGAGGCAGGGGAAAAAAAAAGTTATAAAGCTGTAGTGGCAACCACACTGTCATACCCAGGGTGGCTGCTAGCACAGGTTCTTAGATCTGCTTTACTAGGAAAGATAACTATTTAAGGGGTCAACAATCTTTTTAAATTATATTCACTAGTTCAAGGGAAAAGTCAGCGTCCTTAACTTCAAAGAAAATACAAGCAGAGAAATAAATACCAGCAGACAGGGCTCTGACTGCCTGAATCAAAGCAATATTGCTATACACTTTACATACATCCCTGGATCAAGAGAGCCCTTACATTTGAGCAGTCGGGAGCTCTGAACATATGACTACTCAAAATGTCAACCAGGGAATCATAAGCTCCTTCTCATAAGCAAGCCTCCAAAGCAAAATACCAATTCAGAGTATATATACACTTCTCATAGTCAGAAGGCATCACAACTCTTGTGACTCAGTGCCTAATTAGAAATTAGCAAAAGGTGTAAAAGCCTTCCTAGAAGCAAATTTCCCTTAAGCAAGCTTCCCTTATTGGGCTCCATGTGAAGAGTATTAATGGGTGGTGAAGACCTTCCCATTAATATCCCATTAACCTTACAAAAGCATGTCAGGACTTTTCCTCTCCTACCCCAAAAAAGAAATGAGAACACATTCATTCCCCAGAATTATTCTCTCCTTAGAATGCTTGCCTAGTCAGAGGACTGACACATTCCCAGTGTGCTGCTGCACTGCCCCTCTGGAAAGACTCTAAGGGCTGGTTGAAGAAGGAATATTATAATGGGTCCCTGGAATGACCATAATATTGTAAATAGTGGCCAAGATAAAGAATCTTTAGCAAAAGAGAAAACATAAGGGACTTTGGGTCATAACAAACAGTGAGATCACCTCGTTTAGGTAATTTTAGTCTATTCAATTCAACAAACATTTATAAAGTACCTAGTGTTAAATACCAGCTATGAGACACTGTACAAACCCACAAGGATTCAAGAAGAAAACAATAGAGTCCCTTAAGAAGTTCACATTTTATTGAAAAAATAAAGTTTGTTCATTGAGGGCAAGAACTATACCAGGGTAATGTTAAGTACAGTAAATAATCATTGGATTGAATATAATAAATAATAATAATTCATATTTACATAGAACTTCAAAGTTCTATAGAAAGTTTCATATATTATCCCAGACACAAAACAAGGTAAATGCTACTTTTATCCCCATTTTACAGATGAAGAAACTGAGGCTCCAAAGGTTAAGTGATTTTTCCAGAGTCTCACAGTTACTTTATATCAAAAGTAGGGTTTGAACACAGACCTTTATGACTCCAAACCTAGCATTCCTTTCTAATCCGGTAGGAATTGGGGGAGGGGACATAATAAAATAGTAAATTGGCATTTTAAGTAGAGTGCTCAACCAATAAAAGTTCACTTCCATCCAGTTTCCAATAGAACCTTATGTTATGAAATGAACATGGTATTGTAGGTCTAGAGCTAGAACAAACTTATAGATGAGGAAATGGAAGCCAAGGGAAGTCATAGGATCATAGGATTTATAGATGGCAGCTGCTCCAGCTATTCATCTTCTTTATCAACTGAGGACTGAGCAAGAAGAAATAGGCTTGATCTATAGCAAAGCTGGCTATAATCATCACTTTGCTTCAATGCTTCTTCTCTGTACTGTTCTCCTCCTCTGCAAAGTTTCAGGTTTGAACTAGTTCTCCAAAGTTCCTTTAAACTCTGCAATAAATATATAATCTAGAATTATTTGATGAAAATAGGATACAGGGTAGATAGAATGGGGAAAGATAGTTTCTAAAATGGGCAGTTAGAAGATTATATAACCTTGCTAAAAGGAGGTATAGAACTTATCCTGAGAACTAGGCTGGTCTAAGGTAGGAGTGATTCCCTTTTTTTCATGAGACAGGCCAGTTGACTTCCAGTGCAAAGGTGATGGAGTGAAACAAAAATTCACTGGAGCCTGTCCAAATTCCCCTCCAAACAATCATGTAAACCACCTCAGAACCAGTTTAGGAATGAGGAATCAAATTACCAACTCAGTCTCACTGGGGTGGGAGGTAAGCAGCAGTAACAGACCACACTGCTGTGGGGCCCTAAGTCCTAGGGCAATCCAAGTGGAGGGGTGAGGGGTACCCTATGTAAGCCAGCAGCCTCAGAAGCAAGCCAGAAGTCTAAGACCAGCAGCATAGCAAAGCACTATCCCCAGTGCAGGCAATCAGTGAGGCTCTGACTCCATAGCAAGCCTGCCGTGAAGTTCCACCCCTGGGTCAGGCCACCAGGGAGGTTTTGCCCCTATACAAGCTGTCAGGGAGCCTGCCACCTCTAGTGTAAGCCAGCAGCAGTGAAAACCAACAGTAAGGCTCTGAGTCCTGGAACAAGAAGCTGGGAATAGTGCAAGAAGAGAGCCCAACTCTCACATAAAAGTACAAAGTCACAAAATAGGCAGAAAAATAAGCACACACACACACACACACACACACACACACACACACACACACAAAACAACCCAAAGAACTTGACTACAGAAAGTTACTATGGTGACAGGGAGGATCAAGGCACAAACTTAAAAGAGGACAACAGTGTCAAAATGACTACATGCCAAGCCCCCTTCACCAAATAAAAATGTAAATTAGTTTCAGGCCCAAAAAGAACTCATAGAAGACCTTTAAAAGTATTTTTAAAAGCAATTTAGAGAAGTAGAAGAAAAATGAGAGTAATGCAAGAAAGTATAGGTAGTAAGAGAAGTAAAAAACTTGGTGAAAGAAACACACACACACACACACACACACACACACACACACAAACATGGAAAAACATTTAGGAAAATTCACTGAAAGTATTAACTCTTTAAAAAATAGAATTGGCCAAATGGAAAAGGAAGTCCAAAAGCTCACTGGAGAAAATAATTTCTTAAAAATTAGAATTTTAGGGGCAGCAAGGTGGTTCAGTGAATAGAGCACCAACCCTGGAGTCAGGAGGACCTGAGTTCAAAATCCAACCTCAGACACTTAACATTTACTAGCTGTATGACCTCGGGCAAGTCACTTAACCCCAATTGCCCTGCTTTCCCCCTCCAAAAAGCAAAAGACAAAACAAAAATTAGAATTTTGCAAGTGGAAGTTAATGACTCCATGAGATATCAAGATACAATAAAACAAAACAAAATAATGTAAAAAATTCGAAGAAAATGTGAAATTTCTTATTGTAAAAACAAGTGACCTTGAAAATAGATCCAGGAGAGATTTTTGTGTACATTTTCAAAAATAAGCTCATTGGACTAAGAGAGAAAAAAAGAATTATTGGACTACCTGAAAACCACAATCGAAAAAAGAGCCTGGAAATAATTTACAAGAAATCATCAAGGAAAACTGCCTTTATATCCTAGAACCAGAGGGCAAAATAGAAATTGAAAGAATCCACTGATACCACTTGAAAGAGATCCCAAAATGAAAATTCCCAGGAATAACATAGTCAAATTCCAGAGCTTCCAGGCAAAGGAGAAAACAGCCAGAAAGAAGCAATCCAAATATCCTGGAGCCACAGTCAGGATTACACAAGATTTAACAGCTTCTACATTAAAGAGCCACAGGACTTGAAATATTATATTCTGGAAGGCAAAAGAGTTAGGATTACAACCAAGAATCATTTACCTAGCAAAACTGAGTATAATCCTTTGGGGGTGGTAAGAGGGAAGGGATGGATGTTTTATGAAATAGAGGAGTCTTAAGCATTCCTAATTAAAAGCCCAGAACTGAATTTAAAATTTTGATCTTTAAATACAAGACTCAAGAGAAAGAGAAAAAGGTAAAAAGAAACAAGAAAGCAAAAACATAAGTGATTTAATAAGGTCAAACTTTATATTCCTATATGGCAAGATAATATTTATAACTTAAGAACTTTATCACTATAAGGGCATTTAGAAGGAGTATACATAGAAAGAGGTTGTAGATGTGAGGTGACTACGATGGGATGATATCCAAAAAAAAATTAAGCAGTGGGAAAGAAGATTACACTGGAGAAAGGGGGAAGGGAGAGATAGAATGGGGTAAATCATCTCACATAATAGAGGTACAAAAGAACTATTGCAGTGGAGGGGAAGATGGTGGTGGGCAAAGCTTGAACTTTACTCTCATCAGAATTGGCTCAGAAAGAGAATAATATGCACTCTCAGTTGGATATAGAAATCTATCTTAGCCTATAGGGAAATAAAAATGGACAAGGATAAAGGGGGGTACTGATAGAAGGGAAAGTGGATTGGGGGAGCTGGTGATCAGGTGTAAAACACTTGTGAAGAAGAACACGTTGAAGGTGACAGAGAGACAGAGAAAGAACAGACAGACAGACAGAGACAGAGAGAGAGACACAGAGAGAGAGACAGAGAGACAGAGAGAGAGAGAGGGAAAGAGAAAGAGAGAGAGTTGGATAAACAAGGGAAAATATGATGGAAACACAGTTATCATAACCATAAATGTGAATGTGATGAACTCATCCATAAAATGGACATGGATAGGGGTGGCTAAGTGGTGCAGTGAATAGAGCACCAGCGCTGGAGTCAGGAGGACCTGAGTTCAAATTTAGCCTCAGCCACTTAACAAAAAAAAAAAAAAAACTAGCCATGTGACCTTGGGCAAGTCACTTAACCCCAATTGCCCTCCAAAAAGCAAAAAAAGAAAAAAGAAAAAGAAAAAAATGGATGTGGATAGCAGAATGGATTAAAAACTAGAATACTACACTATGTTGTTTATAAGAAACACATTTGAAGAAGAGAGACACACAGAGTAAAGATAAGGGACTGGAGCAATTATGTTTTTTATATATTTATATAAATATTCATATATTTTATATATAAATATAAATAATATTATCTATTAATTATAATTCAAAATATTATGCTTCAGCTGAAGTTAAAAAACAAACAAATAAGGGTAGTAATTATGATCTCAGACAAAGCAAAAGTCAAAAATTGGATCTAATTAAAAGAGATAAGGACTTCCCAGTGAGAGTGGGTGACAAGGGATGAAGGGAATGGATCTGGAATTTGAAGTTTTAAAATTAAATCTTTCAAATATACATAAATACTATTATTAACACTATTTTGCGTGTAATTGATAGATAAGATGTGCAGGCATTGGGGCAAAGAGAGTCACCTTGCCCTAATGGAAAAGTGTAAGGGGTATGGGAGAAGATATGGGAGAGAGCAGATTGGATGAGGGGACATCCTGTGAGACTGCTATTCTGGGGTGGTGGGTAGGGGGAAAATGGGGAAAAAATTGTAACTCAAAATCTGGCAGAAATGAATGATGTAAACCAGAAGTTAATAAAGCATTTTGGAAAAAAAAAAGAGATAAGGAAAGAAATTGCTAAAAATATACCAAAGATAATGAAGTAGAATCCATATTAGATGTATATGCACCAAATGGTATAGCACCTACATTTCTAAAGAAGTTAAATGAGTTACAGAAGGAAATAGACAATAAGTACTAGTGGAGGACCTCAATTTTCCCTTCTCAGAACTAGATAAATCTAACCACAAAATAGACAAGAAAGAAGTTAAAGAGGCAAATAGAACTCTAGAAAAATTAGAAATGATAGATATGATAGCTCTCTGGAGAAAATTGAATAGGAAGAGAAAGGAATATATCTTTTTCTCAGTAGTACATGATATTTTCACAAAAACTGATCATGCATTAGGGTATTAAAAACCTCACAACCAAATGCAGAAAAACAGAAATATTAAATGCATCCTTTTCAGATCATAATGCAATAAAAATTAAATTCAGTAAAGGGCAGTGGATAGATTAAAAATTAATTGGAAACTAAATAATTCAGTCCTAAAGAATGAGTAGGTCAAAGAATAAATCATAGAAACAATAAAAAATTTCATTAAAGGGAATGACAACAATGAGATAACATAGTAACATTTATGGGATATAACCAAAGCAGTACTTAGGGAAAATTTATATCTCTAAACATTTATATCAATAAAATAGAGAAAAGAGCAGATCAATGAATTGGGCATGTAACTAAAAAAAAAAATGGGGGGCGGGGGAAATGAGTAGTGGAATTTTATTCTAAATTCTTTTAAAATATTTATTTGTTTACTTTTAATTTACAACATTCAGTTCCATAGTCCCTTGAATTTTAAATTTTCTCCCCCTCTGTCTCTTCCCCCTACCTTCCCCCCCATGGTGGCATGCAATCAAATACAGGATCTACAAATACCTTCACATTAAACATTAGTCAGGTTGTAAAGAAGGATTATAACCAATGGAGTGAACAATGAGAAGGAGGAAATAAAACAAAACAAAAAAAGAGAGAAAGAGAGCAAGTAATTTGCTTCAGTCTACATTCAGACTCTCGAGTTCTTTTTCTGAATATGGACATCTCTTTTCATCATGAGTCTTTTGGAGTTGTCTTATACCCCTGCATTGCTGAGAGGAACCCAGTCTATCAAAGTTAGTCATCACACATACATTGTGTCTGTAATTATATACAGACTGCTACTGTAGCAGCAAACACCCCGACATACCCAGGGTGGCTGCCAACACAGGTTCTTAGATCTGCTTTTCTAAATGAAAGCAACTCAAAACGGAATAACAATCTTGCTTTAATCAAACATATCATTTACCTAGTTCAGGGGGAAAAGTCAGCACCCAAACTTCAGAGTATACAGACAGGTTACAAGTAGAAGTTACAAGACAGAAATATTTCAAGTGGACAGGCCTCCAACTGTCCAACCATTACATCCATACCTAGTCAGTTACCAGAGAGGGAAGCATCTGGTAATCATCTAAGCATCTGGTAAAAACTCTGGGTTTTCAAAGCCGGGGGGGGGGGGCGAGGGGGAGCTCTCAACAGCTGCCCAGACGCTCATCTGGTCAAATCACACGACACTTTTCAAAGTGAGCCCCAAAACAAAGTCTCACATCAGGATTTATATAGCCTTCTCCAGGGTCAGAGAATGTAACAACCCTCTTGACCCACTGCCAATCAAAAAGTATCTCCTGAAAAACAAGCCTCCCACCACAGGCTCCATGTGCACTTAAGGCTATCAAAGGGCCTAGGGGCAGGGAAGATCTTACATAATACAATATTAGAAAGATGGCAACAACATAAATTTACATTCTCATTACATCTTCTCACTCAACATCAGTTTACATAAGTCTCTCAAGGTTATAATGAAGTCTGTGTGCTCCTCATTTCTTATAGCACAATAGTATTCCATTATATTAATATACTACAACTTGTTTAGCCATTCTCCAATTGATGGGCATCCCCTTGATTTCCAATTCTTTGCCACCACTAAAAGAGCTGCTATAAATATTTTTGTACATATGGGTCCTTTTCCCACTTCTATGATCTTTTGGGGGATACAACCCTAGAAGTGGTATTACTGGGTCAAAAGGTATGCACTTACTCATAGCCCTTTGGGCATGGTTCCAGATTGCTCTCCAGAATGGTTGAATCAGTTCACAACTCCACCAACAATGCATTAGTGTTCCAATTTTTCCATATCCTCTCTAGCATTTATCATTTTCCTGTTTTGTCATTTTAGCTAATCTGACTGATGAGATGTCGTATCTTAGAGTTGTCTTGACCATTTCTCTAATCAATAGTGATTTAGAGCATTTTTTTCATATGCTTATAGATATATTTAATTTCTTCCTCTGAAAACTATGTATTCATATCCTCTGACCATTTATCAATTGGGGAATGACTTGTATTCTTATAGATTTTACTCGATTCTTTATATATTTTAGAAATCAGGCCTTTATCAGAGACACTGGTTATAAAAATTCTTTCCCAATTTTCCACTTCCCTCTTTATCTTGGTTACATTGGCTTTATCTGTACAGAATCTTTTCAATTTAATGTAATCAAAATTATCCATTTCATAATACTCTATAACTCTTGTTTCATGATAAAATATTCCCTTCTCCATAAATCTGAAAGGTAAACTATTCCTTGCTCTCCCAATATCAGCCTTTATACCTAGATCATGCACCTATTTCAACTTGATTCTGGTATATGGTGTAAGATATTAGTCTCTGCCCAGTTTCTGCCATGCTATGTTCCAGTTTTCCCAGAAGTTTTTGTGAGTTCTTATCCCAAAAACTGGGGTCATTGGGTTTATCAAACAGTAAATTACAATAGTCATTGGCTGCTGTGTCTCATGTACCTAATCTATTCCACTGATCCACTACTCTGTTCCTCAGCCAGTACCAAGTAGTTTTGATGACTGCTGCTTTATAATACAGATTAAAATCTGGTGTGGCTAGGCCACCTTCCCTAGCATTTCTTTTCATTAATCCCCTTGATTTTCTGGACCTTTGGTTTTTCCAAATGAATTTTGTTACTATTTTATCTAGCTCTATAAAATAATTTTTGATAGCTTGATTGGCACTTGGTATAGCACTAAATATGTAATTTAATTTAGGTAAAATTGTCATTTTTATTATTTTAGCTCAACCTAGCCACGAGCAGCTTATGTTTTTCCAATTAGTTAGATCTGACTTTATTTGCGTGAAAAGTATTTTGTAATTGTGTTCATATAGTTCCTGGGTTTGTTTTGGCAGGTAGATTCCCAAATATTTTATAATGTCTACAGTAACTTTAAATGGAATTTCCCTTTCTATCTCCTGCTGTTGGATTAAGTTAGAAATATATAGGAATGAGGCAGCTAGGTGGCACTGTGAGTAGAACACTGGCCCTGGAGACAGGAGGACCTCAGTTTAAATCCAACCTCAGATACTTAACAACAACAACAACAACAAAAAACTTAGCCGTGTGACCTTGGGCAAATCACTTAACCCCAATTGCCCTCCAAAAGAAAGAAAGAAAGAAATATTATAGGAATGCCAAGGATTTATGTGGGTTTATTTTATATCCTGCAACTTTGCCAAATTTATTTGTTGTCTCAAGTAGTTTTTACTTTATTCTCTATGTCATCATATCATCTGCAGAGTGATAGCTTAGTCTCTTCTTTGCCAAATTTGATTCCTTCAATTTCTTTTCTCTTATTTCTACTGCTAACATTTCTGGTACCAGATTAAATAAGAGGGGTGATAATGGACATCCTTGTTTCACCTCTGATCTTATTGGAAATGCTTCTAGCTTATCCCCATTACATATAATACTTGCTGATGGTTTTAGATAGATGCTGCTCATTATTTTAAGGAAGATTCCATTTATTCCTATACTCTCTAGTGTTTTTAATAGGAATGGTGTTATATTTTATCAAAAGCCTCTTCTGCATCAATTGAGATAATCATATGGTTTCTGCTAGTTTTGTTGTTAATGTGATCAATTATACTGATAGTTTTCCTAATATTAAACCATCCTTGCATTCCTGGAATAAATCCTACCTGATCAAAGTGTATTATTCTCATGATGAGTTGCCATAGTATTTTTGCTAATATTTTATTTAAAATTTTGCATCAATATTCATGAGGAAAATTAGTCTATAATTTTCTTTCTCCATTTTGTCTCTTCCTGATTTAGTTATCAGTACCATATTTGTGTCATAAAAAGAATTTGGTAGTGTAAGGGGTGCTGTCAAGGGCTCTGAGGGGTCTGCATCCCATGGGCATGAATCCAGGCTGGGCCCACTATCTCAGGAAGTTTACTCTCCTGTTACTCATCCCCCATGCAAGGGAGGCTTAGAACATTTTGGTCATCCCTGAAACCCTGGCCACTTGAGTGTTATCGATAAAGTAGTGACGCATGAGATAACAAAGCAAGGAAGCGTTCCACAGGAGTAGCCTCCTGCAAAGTTGCAAGTTAGGTGCCTCATATAACAAACTATGTGAAGTTCCCATGAGAAAGTACGATGTCAGTGCTTCAGCTACAGTATGCAAACCCTAACACTTGGATGTTTATTTGAGATTTGCTTAGCATGCAATAAACAAAATCTTTACCTGGTCCACGAATTCATTATTCACGCTCTCATGTTTTGGTTGGTGTTGTGAGCACAGGCCACATGGTAGGATTACTTCTCCAGTTTTCTCAAATAGTTTGTAAAGTATTAGAATAAATTGTTCTTTAAATGTTTGATAGAGTTCACTAGTAAATCCATCTGGCCATGGAGATTTTTTCCTAGAGAGTTCATTGATGGCTTGTCAATTTCTTTTTCTGAGGTAGGGTTATTTAAGTAATTTACTTCCTTTTCAGTTAATCTGGGCAGCTTATATTTTTGTAAATATTCATCCATTCCACTAAGATTGTTAAATTTATGTGCACACAATTGGGAAAAATAATTCCTAATTATTGTTTTAATTTCTTCTTCATTGGAGGTAGATTCGACCTTTTCATTTTTGATACTCATAATTTGGTTTTCTTCTTTCTTTTTTTTTATCATATTGACTAAAGATCTATCAATTTTATTGTTTTTTTTTTCATAAAACCAGCTGTTAGTTTTATTTATTAAGTCAATAGTTTTCTTAATTTCAATTTTATTAATCTCTTCTTTCATTTTCAGTATTTCTAATTTAGTATTTAGTTGAGGGTTTTCAATTGTTCTTTCTCTGTCTTTTTCAGTTGCAGCCCATTTTATTGACCTCCATTTTCTCTATTTTATTTGTGTATGCATTCAGGGATATAAAACTTCCCTTAAGAACTGCTTTTGCTGCATCCCTCAAGTTTTGGTATGTTGTCTCCTTATGGTCATTCTCTTGAATGAAGTTACTGATTATTTCTATAATTTCTTGTTTGACCCACTCATTCTTTAGGATTAAATTATTTAGTTTCCAATTAGTTTTTAGTCTGTCTTTCCATGGCCCTTTGTTACATATAATTTTTATTGTATCATGACCTGAAAAGGATGCATTTAATATTTCTGCCTTTCTGCACTGAATTGTGAGGTTTTTATGCCTTACTACATGGTCAATTTTTGTGTATGTGCCATGTATTGCTGAGAAGAAGGTATATTCCTTTTTATCCCCATTTAATTTTCTCAAGTTCTATCATATCTACCCTCTCTAAAATTCTATTCGCCTCCTTAACTTCTTTCTTGTTTATTTTGAGGTTAGAGTTATCAAGTTCAGAGAGGGGAAGATTGAAGTCCCCCACTAGTATAGTTTTGCTATCTATTTTTCCTCCAATTCCCTTAACTTCTCCTCTAGGAATTTGGATACTATACCACTTGGTGCTGTATGTTAAGTAATGATATTGCTTCATTCTTGATGGTGACTTTTAGCAAGATATTATTTCCTTCCTTATCTCTTGTAATTATATCTATTTTTGCTTTTGCTTTATCTGAGATAAGGATTGATACCCCTGCTATTTTTTTTACTTTAGCTGAAGCATAATATACCGTACTCCAGACTTTTACCTTTATCCTATGCACATCCCCTTGTTTCAAATGTGTTTCTTGTAGAGAGCATGTTGTAAGATTATGATTTTTAATCCATTCTGCTATCCACCTCTGTTTTATGGGAGAGTTCATCCCATTCACAGTTATGATTACTATCTGTTTCTTTCCCTCCATATCCTATTCCCTCCCCATTTATGCTTTTATTTCTCACTTCTTCCTTCCCTTCCTTTAGAGTTTTCCTTTTGACCACCACCTCCTCAGTATTCCCTCCCTATCTCCCTATGCACCTCCCTTCCTTTACCTACCCTTCCCCCTTACTAGTATTTCCCTCTTACTGCCTGTATGGTATAATACATTTTTATACTTAATGGAGTATGTTATTCCCTCCTTGAACACAAAGGGATGAGAGTAAATTTCATACAGTGTTCTTCTCCCTCCCTCCTTTCCCTCTACTTTAATGAGTTTTTGTGTCTTTTCACATTAGACTCTTAAACTTAACTGATTATGTTAATCCCTCCTTGAACCAGAACTAATGAGAGTAAAGTTCATATGATGTTCATCTCCCTCCCTTCTTTCCCTCTATTATAGTATGTTTTTATGCCTCTTTGTGTGCCTCTTTTCTGCCTCTTCCTTTCCTTTTCTCCCATTACAATACCTTTGCACTCCTTACTAAGGTTTTTTTAATCATCAGACTCGTTCATTTATACCCACACGATCTATCTATGTGTATCCCTTTTAAATGTTGTGATAATTATGTAAATCTCAATATTGACAAGTATCAGCTTCCCATATAGAGATGTAAACAGTTTGCTCTTATTGAATCACAAGTTATATGTCTGTGTGTGTGTGTGTGTGTGTGTGCATATGTCTGTGTTTTCCTTGTTTACCTTTTTATGTCTCTCTTGAGTCTTGTATTTGGAGATTAAATTTTCCATTGAGCTTTGATTTTTTTTCATCAGGAAAGTCTGGAAGTCCCTTATTTCATTGAATGATCATCTCCTTGCCTGAAAGTTTATGCTCAGTTTTGCTGGGTAGTTGATCCCTGGTTGCAGTCCAACCCCTTTTGCCTTACAAAATATCATATTCCAATCCCTCTGATCTTTTAATGTAGAAGATGCTACGTCCTGTGTGATCCTTACTGTAGTTCCTTGATATTTGGATTATTTCTTTCTGGCTGTTTGCAATATTTTCTCCTTGACCTTATAATTCTGGAATTTGGCTACTATATTTCTTGGAGTTTTCAATTTGGGATTTCTTTAGGGAGGAGTCCAGTGAATTCTTTGTATAACTATTTTACCTCTGATTCTAGGACCTTCGGACAGTTTTCTTTGACAATCTCTTGGAGGATGTTCTCCAGGCTGTTTTGTTCATCATGGATTTCCAGTAGATCAATAATTTTTAGATTATCTCTCTTGGATCTGTTCTCCATATCAGTTGTTTTTCCAATGAGATATTTTAAAATTTTCTTCCAATTTTTCAATCTTTATGTTTTGTTTGACTGATTCCGGATGTGTCATAGAGTCATTAGCTTCAACTTGACTGATTCTAATTTTTAGTGAATTATTTTCTTTGGTTAGTTTTTGAAGCTCCTTTTCCATATGTTCAGATTTCATTTTTAGGGAGGTGTTTTCTCCAGTTAGATTTTGAACCTCCTGTCCCAGTTCACAAATTTTATTTTTTTAAGGATTTGTTTCCTTCAGTGAGAATTTTTTTTCATTTTGGCCAATATAATTTTTTAAAAGTTGGTCAATGGGGTAACTAGGTGGTGCAGTGAATAAAGCACCAGCCCTGGAGTCAGGAGGACCTGAGTTCAAATTTCACTTAACACTTACTAGCCCTATGACCTTGGGCAAGTCACTTAACCCCAATTGCCCTGCCTTCCCCCACTCCAAAAAAAAAAAAAAAGAGTTGGTCAATTTATCTTCTACCTCTCTAATTTGGATTTTAAAATCTTTCTTGAGCTCTTCCAAGAATGCTTTTTGGGCTTGAGACCAGTTCATATTTCCTTCTGTGGTGTCAGGTGTGGATATAGAGTTGATGGTGTAATTCTTCTTGTTCACAATAATAGGGTTCAATCATCTTTGGCTGCTTCCAGCTCATTGTGATCACATATTTCCTGGTTTTTAAAGTGTATTTCTATTTCTGGGGTACAGAGGGCTCTGACCAATGCTTCTCAGGCTGGGATCTAGAGGCCTGGTTGTTGATTTTGTGTGCTATAGCCTCTGTGTGTCTAGACTGAGGCCAAGGCCAGGGCTCTCAGTGTATCTCCTTGGTTACACTGAGGCTCACAGAGTAAGGTGTGGGGGACAGGTGGTCTGGCCATTTCAGGTTTCTGCCTCTGTGCCTCTGGGCTAGAACTTGGGCAGGCTTAGCAGCTGGCAGCCTGCTGAGCTGGTGTCTGCAGATTTCCTTGATTGTGCTAAGGCACACCTGGGCTTCTGGTATTAGAGCTTGCTGGCTCCACTCCCCAAGGCTTCAGATATTGTGCTGGTCAGCTGAGATGGGGTTTGTTGGGACATCTCCCACCCTTCACTTCAGGCTCTGCACAGCCTCAGTCACACCCTTCCTCTAGGACTCCCAAGCCTGCCACTGCTTCCACTATTTCAGGATTTTACACTGGGGCAATAATCTCTGGGTTTTCAGGGTCAGAGAGGGGGTTTAGACCAGCTAGGATTTACTTCACCATGTTGGCTCCCAGAAGTTCAGGTAGGTGATTTTTAAATATCCAGGCTATGGGATGGAAAACTGCTGGCACAGCCCTGTGTTTGTCTCTTACCCAGCTCCAACAGATCCTCCTTCCCATAGTGCCAAGGTGTGAGCATTGCCCTTGTGGTGGGTGAATCTGCTGACCAGAGTTTGCTCTGACACCACTGTGTTCTGGTCTCAGGTACATGCTGGTGCAGCCCCCACACTCTCTGTGCTCCCCTTGCCTAGTCCTATGTGTGTACTTTCTTGGACTGGAAATCTGCCATGCTCTATCTCCCAATGGATTCTGTTACTCTAAAATATGTTCAGATTCACTTTTTAGAGTTTACTGATGGAATTCATGGAGGAGCTCAGATGAGTTCCTACTTCCACTCTGCCATCTTGGCTCCACCCCCTAAAATTTTTTTTGTAAAAGAACAAATTAAAAATCCTCAATTAAACACCATATTAGAAATCCTGAAAATCAATGAAGAGATTAATAAAATTAATTAAAATAAATTAAATTTAAAAGTAAGAAAACCATTAAACTAATAAATAAAACTAGAAGTTGAGTTTATGAGAAAAAAAATAAAATATACAAACCATTTGTTAATTTTATTTTGAAAAGGAAAGAAGAAAATGAAATCAGCAGTATCAAAAATGAAAGGGGTGAATTCACCACCAACAAAGAAGAAATTAAAACAAATATTTGAAGTTATTTTGCCCAATTATGTTCCAATACATCTGACAATCTAAATTAAATGGATGAATATTTACAAAAATATGAATTGCCCAGATTAACAGAAGAGGAAATATAATACTTAAATAACTCCATCTTAGAAAAAGAAATTGAACAAGCAATCAATGAGTTCCCTAAGAAAAAATCACAAGTTCAAATGGATTTACAAATGAATTCTACCAAACATTTGCAGAATAGTTAATTCTGATATATAAACTATTTGGAAAAATAGGTGAAAGAGTCCTTTCAAATTCCTTTTACAAATATGGAGCTGATACCCCACAAAAGAGTGAAAACAGAAAAAGAAAACCATAGACCAATTTCCCTAATGAATATTGGTGCAAATATTTTAAATAAAATACTAGCAAGGGAGGATTGTGGGTAGATGGCAGACTACAACAGAAAATCTTCTGCTTTCCAAATTTCCTTCACGGAAAAAGAGAGGACTTTGCCTCAGAAGGTAAGTAAAGCAGCAAGAATAAACAAAAATTGGGATAAAGCAGTTGTTCTCTTAAGATAGCTTGAGAAGACCTGAAGGCAAGGGATGGAGGTTATAAATTAAAATTTTCAAGAAATTACCAAGGAAAATTGCCCTGATTCTAGAATAAGAAGTAAAAAGCAGAAATAGAAAAATCCACTGTTCACCATCTGAAAGAGATCCTATGAGGAAAAGGTACAGTAATATCATAGCTAACTTTCAAAGCTCCCAGGTCAAGGAAGAAGCATTAGAAGCAACAAGAAAAAGAAATTAATATCTTGGAGCTACAATAAAGATTACACAAGACCTAGCAATTACCATACTGAAGGACTATAGGTCCTGGCAGTACTATAGAGCAAAAGAGCTGGGGTTAGAGCCAAAGGAAACTTAGCCAGCAATGTGTACTACTGAATTAAAAAAAAAAAAAAGGAATATTTGATAAACAGACTTTCAGATATTTGTGATAAAAACAACAGAACTTAATGGAAATTTTCATGTATAAGATCAAGGATGAATATAAGGTAAATATTAAAGACCAATTATAAGGGATTCCATAAGGTCAAATTGTTTGTTTCTTATATATGAAAATGTTATCATTACTCTATCATTATTTGGGTAGTTTAAAAGAAAGGTTTGGACTGAACTGAGCATGATGGGGTTATACTAAAAAAAAATTTTTTTTTAACTATGTAGAGAGAGATAAAAAGGAGTAATTATCTCATACAAATGAGGCATGAGAGAAAGAATTGCTATAGAAGAAGCAAGAGTAGGGCTAAGGGTGAATAGTGCTGAAAGCTTACTCTCAGTGGGAATGACTTAGAAAAGGAACAACACACACACATGCGTATGAGGATAGTAATGAAAAAAAAAGGAGGGAAAGACACAAGTAATTATAGCTTAGAATGCAAATGGGAAGTTTACCCATAAAACAGAAACGAATAGCAAATTAAAATTTTGAATTCAACAATATGTTGCTTTCCAGAAGCACAATAAAAATGAAAGATACACACAAAAATAAAATAAAGGACTAGAATAAATTTATTTTGTAAAAAACAAAAAAGCAAAGTTAGTAATCATTGATCTCAGACAAAGTTAAAGCTAAAATAGACTTGATCAAAAGAGAAAAAAATAGGGTATCATCAATAATATTAAATACTGTTTTAGAACATTTAAAATAACTAGACAACATAAAATACCTAGTATACTTGCCAAAACAGACACAAAAACTACAAGAACATCAACAATTTTATGCAAATAAAGTCAAATTTAAATAATTAGAGAAATATGTGTTGTTTACGGGTAAGGACAATATAATTTTAAAATGATGATTTTACCTAATAAATCTATTTATTCAAAGCCATCCCAATAAAATCACTAAAAAAATTATCTTACTAAGTTAGAAAAAATAATAACAAAGCTCGTTTGGAAGAACAAAGGTCTGAAATTTCAAAGAAATTGGGGGGAGATATAAAGAAAGGAGATTCAGAAGGATCAGACTTTAAGGCAAGAACTTTGTTGAAGTGTAAAATGAATGGTTTCAATTATTTTAAATTTAAATTTTCTTATATAAATAAAAACCAATGTAATCAAGAATAGAAGGAAGATAGAAAATGGGGGGAAAGTTTCATATACAATCTCTCAGATAGGATGTGATTGTGTTGGAATATTGCTATGTTGTAGGCAATGATGAACTGATTAATTTAGAAAAATATGGAAAGACTTGGACCTTTGAAGAAAGATGTTATCGACTTTCAGAGAAAGAGATGACAAATGGAAATATACATACTATAGTCTCACATATGTGTGTATGAATGTATATGTATAAATGTGTGTATTTATAGATATCTGTGTACATGTATATGGGTGTGTATATATATGTATTTATAGATAGATAGATAGATAATGTCCAAATTAAATTGTAGCCTTCTTTAGGACAGGGGATCAGGAGAGGGAGGAGAAAAAAAAATAAAGCAAAAGTGCACAACAGAGAACAAAAGAAAACCTACAAGAAAGCAAAGAAAAGCTGAGTAGCTTTGAAAACAATGTGCAGTAGTTATTAAATAAAGTTTCTGTGAAATGGACATTTATAATTTTATATTGAATACTCTCATGTTATGCTGTGCACGTGGAAATGGTTTTTTTCTTCTTTTTCATTCAAGTTTAAAATGAATAAAAATTTACCAAAAAAATATACTAGCAAGAAAATTATAGCAATGTATCACAAGGATCATACACTATGACCAGGTGGGATTTATACCAGGAATGCAAGGCTGGTTCAATATTAAGAAAACTGTCGGCATAATTGATGATATCAATAACAAAAACAAAAATCATATGATAATAGATACAGGAAAAAAAAGCCTTTGACAAAACACAATGTCCATTCTTATTAAAAACACAAGAGAGCATGGGAATAAATGGGGCTTACCTTAAAATGAAAAATAATATTTATTTAAAACCATCAGGAAGCATCATCTGTAATAGAGATAAGCTAGAAGCCTTCCTAATACAATCAGGGGTGAAGCAAGGATACCCATTAGATCATCATTATTATTCAACACTATACAAGAAATGCTAGCTATAGCAATAAGAGAAGAAAAAGAAATTAGAATAGGTGATGAGGAAACAAAACTATCACTCTTTACAGATGATATGATGACAGAGAATCAAGTAAAGAAACAACTTGAAATAATCGACAATTTGGATACAAAATGCAGTCTATATCATAGAAAGGAATATTCTTCCATATCAATGACACTGCATCTTCTGCAATTCTGGTCCAAGTCATATTGTAGAATTAATTTTAAAACTTGATGTATCCTGATATCTGGTTTATTTCTGATGCCTATTTTCTTAAAGACAGTGTCACAAAACCTCAAAAATGTTAGGCCCACACAGACTATTGTTAGTTAGACACTTCAATTCATAGGAAAGAACACCCAATGGAGAGTTAGAATCATGTCTCATTTTTATTATTGCCTCACTTTGGGGTAAGTTGCTTCCCTGGACCTTCATTTCTTCATCTTGCCCTACTTTCCCCCATAGGAGAACATTAAGAGGATACAATAAGCTAAAAAAAATGAAGAATGCAGATGAGGATGCCTATGATAGTGAAAAGGACACTGGATTTCCAGTTAGATAGATTTAGGCTCAAGCTCAGTCACTTGCCCAAAGTCACTCAGGCACTAAATGACATAAGCAGGATTTGAACCCATGTGCACTGACTTGAGTACCAGTTTTTGTTCCACTATTTCTATATCTTCATCAAAATTTAGACAGGATTACAGAACTCATGATATAGCCCATTACATAAGCTCCTCAGACTCTTTAATGATCTAAGACTTGAAGCAGAAATTAGATCTAGGTCTATTATCCTGGACAGCTAGGTGGTACAGTGGATAGAGTGCCAAGCCTGGAGTCAGGAAGACTCATCTTCCTGAATTCAAATCTGGCCTCAGACACTAGCTGTGTGACCATAGGTAAGTCACTTAATCCTGTTTGCCTCAGTTTCCTCATCTGTAAAATGAGCTGGAGAAGGAAATAGAAAACCACTCCAGTGTCTTTGTAAAGAAAACTCCAAATGGATTCATAAAGAGTCAGACATGATTGAAAAATGACTGAACAATGATATTTGCAATACCCACAATAAGAATATAGAATATTTTGAAAAAAAACCTCGTTGCAAACACTAGTTAATGTCAACTTTTCTTCTGAAATTATCTCCAATTTTATATACACATACGTAAAATAATAAACTATCTATGTATCTTATTTATACAGTTGTTTGCATGTTGTCTCCTTCATTAGTCTGTGAACTACTTGAGAGCAGGGATTGTACCTGTCTTTCTATATTTTAAAATTTGAAAGAATCAGTGATTTAATCAAAGGGAATTCTTTGATTGATACTGTAATTTATTCATATGTTCTCATCATAAAAAGCAGGACTGATCATATCACCCTCTTCCCACACTCAATAAAGTCAGTGACTTCCTGTTGCTTCCAGGAGTAAATACAAAATGCTCTGTTTGACCTTCAAAGCCTTCATAATGTAGCTCTGTCCTACCTTTGCAATCTTCTTACACCTTATTCCCCAGCATGTACTCTTCATTTCAGTGACACAGGCTTCCTGGCTGTTGTACAAATAAAATATTCCATTTCTTATCTTAGGGCATTCTTTCTGGTTGTCCCCCTTGCCTGGAATACCCTCCCTGCTCAACTCTGACTAATGACTTTCCTGGCTTACTTTAAATCCCAAATAAGATCCCACTTTCTATAGGAATCCTTTCTCAATCCCTCTTAATCCCAGTGGCATCTGTTTATCAATTCTTTCCTATTTTTCCTATATATAGCTAGCTTTGTATATATTTGTTTTCATGTTGGCTCCCCTGTAAGATTGTAGTTCCTTGAGGGCAGGAATTCTCTTTTACCTTTTTGTTTCTCCATATTTGTTCATATACTCCCATGTCTTCTATAGAGGAGCTACCCAAGTACTGAAGGCTTTCTTCAGGTTTCTTAACATTCCACACCAGAGACACAAAATATCCAAGAATAACACCAATTCAGAATAGAAAATCATTTCTACAAAGCTTTGGAGGAGGATGGTAGAAGATTAAGGGCAGCATTAGCTCACAAAATAATTCTAGGGGTACCAGTGCCATGTTCCAGATGTCCACTTATAATCTTTCAGTCTAGATGAATGGCAGGCCCAAGGCCTAGCATAGTTTTATGCATATAATAGATGTTTACTAAATGCTGTGTATGTGGTATTTTTTTTTAATTTAAGCTACACTGGGATTCTATAGGGCAGAAGTTCTTAACTATTTATGTCTCTTGAATCCCTTTGGCAGCATACTGAAAACTTTTTTCAGAATGTCTTCAAGCATATAAAATAAAGTGAACAGAATTACAAAAGAAATAAATTATATTAAAATGTAGTTATCACTATATTAAATAAAAACACAAGTTCATGGACCATAGGCTAAGAATCCTTACTGCAGAGAATATCAAGATGTAGAAAATTTATACATTTGTTAAACCTCAAACTCATTTTCATTAACACAGGGTTTTAATCAAGGCACACTATTTTCATTAATAACAAAACAAAGATTAGCTTTGACAAATGGATTGTAAACAAAATCATAATGAACACATTTGCTAATTGTTTTTCTTCTTTGATAGGATTAGACAGTATTCAGTCTTTCTCTACAATAATGATATATGCAATTACAAATGAATGCAGCATAAAGTTGTGTTCAGCCCTGAAGAAATAGGAAATAGTGAAATATCCCTGGACTAAGAGGGACTGCTAATCAGGGAAAGTTCCCTAAAGGGGGCTGGTTGTGTGTTAGAGTATGTTACTAGAGGTGCTACAGGATGTTGTAACCATAGTGTATGTAGTGAGAACTCTCTGGTTTCACTCTCCCAGAGCAAAGATGGTTATAATTTCTCCTTGGGATTCTATGCTCAGGGTACCCCTGAAGACTTGGAGTATTCTCTTTTGTAATGTCATTAACTCAAACCCACATTTTGGGTATATTCTTCTCACTGATTACTAGTAACCAACATCTCAGTTCCATTTAACCAATTAGCATCAATTAACTTTTATAAAGGATATTTACCGCAAAGATATAACAAGATCAAAAGTACAAACATTTCCACTCAGCACCTTAAGCATACACTCTTCCCTCTACCACCATGGTCCCTGGGAAAAATAGTTATACAATTTCTGCTTAGTATTGGTCACACAAAGTCCATGTTCAAATGTAACATCACTATTGGGTGAGGCCCCATTTTAGCTACAGATGGGTTCTGACAGGTTTTCCTCATGCTTGGATGCTAAGTTGGCTGGCTGAAAAATCTATTCTAGAGTCCACTCACAGACCTCCCCCAAAGCAAGGAATCAAAGCCCATATTCACCAAGCCACATGTTGCTCTCAGATAGGGAGGGCCTAAGGCCATTCTTCTCAAGGCATTTTCTCTCATGAGAACACCATCAAATAAAGACGTGGGACAAAGCATGGGACAGGGACTAAGTTGAATAGCACCTTTTGGATATAACTTCAGTTCTGGCCATATAAACATAGTTAATTAATGAGGTTCCTCTTCATCATGTGGCAAGAGACTGGAACCAGTTGAAAGAATGTATGTACAGGTACCAAAGACTCTCCAATACACTTCTATTATGTGTCATTCATCATGACTCTTCTATATTAGCGGCTATCTACAAATTCTCCTAAGGACTAGGCTTAGGCCCCCATTGCATGTAAAAGTAGATTTGAGACAGAGAAGCTGATTAAGAGACCACTTTAACAATCTAGGTGACTATGGGAGTGGGAGTGTATTGGGAAAAGAAAAAGCAAAAGGCAGCAATAAGATTTTTAAAAGAAGCAATATTTACAATCTAATGATAAAAAAATTAAAATGCTATGGATGGGAGAGAAATATAGTCTATGTAAAATATAATGAAAGCTTAAGTGGGCAGCTAGGAGGTGCAGGATAGAGGGCTGGAAGACTCATGAGTTCAAATCTGGCTTCAGATACTTGGGCAAGTTGCTTAACCATGTTTGCCTCAGTTTCCTCATCTGTCAAATGAACTGGAGAAGGAAATGGCAAACCACTCTAGTATCTTTGCCAAGAAAACCCCAAATGGGGTCATGAAGAATTGAACATGACTGAAAAATGACTGAACAACAAAAATAAAGGTTTAGATTGCTTTGTTGACAGTTGTACTGAAGGGAAAGTGATAGATTCTAAAGCCGTTTGGGAGATAGAATCAACAGAACTTGGAATCTGATTGGAAATTAGAGGTGATAAAAAAGGAGAAATGACCACCCCTACATAAGTGAGTTTTGTTTGGTTTAAGGCCATCCATAGATAGTAGATTTTATAATGTAATTGAAAGGCTCCTCCCACCTCTAAACATCTCCACCCAGGCACAGTAGCCTTAGAGAGTTATTCCTTTGGTTTAAACATTAGCCTTTCCAATTCTGTGTTTTAAAATGTAAATCCACCTGAAAGGAACAACACATTAACTCACCAACAATTTACCCATGGTATGGTGGGTTCCCTGAATTGATGAAGAATTCCCTGATGATCTTTGGGACATCATAGGATATAAAGATGGAAAAGACTTTAGAGATCTACATCATCTCTCTAGGCTTCAATTACTTCATCTACAAAATGAAGTAAATGACCTCACTGCTATCTCCTCGATCTAATGGACTATGAATTTAAAGTAAAAACAACAACAAACTCAGATTTGGGAATATTTGAGAAGAGAATAGCACTTGGTCTTCCAATGTCTATGTCAAGACTGCCAAATGGAGGGGGAAGAAGAACTGCACAAAATTTGTATTCTGAATTGAATTGCAAGACTGCCTATGTTGGTAGGGAGGAGGGATATGATATGCATTACTGTGGAAGTTCAAGAAAGGAAAGCAAAACATCAAAACCTTAGGCAGCATTTTGATGAGATTTTGCTGACTCTCTGTGAGGGCTTCAGACTCCACAGCGCCTTTTCCTCTGCACTTGAAACCACCATCTTCCTTTTTAAAACTGACTAGTTCCCCCAGCAGAGAAAGTCTGTAGTCTAGCTGCTGACTTGATGGAAGGGTGCCAAGGACAGAAGACAGAGTTAAACCTCTACAAGGTAAGGCAGGCTACCAAGACTGCACAGAGATTTCCAAACAGAGCTTTCAAATGGCTCTGCATGTCCTGCCCTGACCCTTCTAGAACTTTCTCTGGCTTCCTCTGCCCTATGGGTTCATGTCCAAATACTTCGTCCTGGCATCCAACTCATCTATGCAACTTTTTCCCCTCTTCTCCCCAGCACAAAGCTCCAGCTAGATTTGTCTCTCTGGCATACTCCATGCTAATGCCCAATTCAGGATCAAAGAATTTAAGGCTGAAAGAGATCTTAGAAATCATTTCTTCCAACTTCCTCATTTTATAGAGAAACAAAGTACATCTCAGAGAGATGAAGCCATTTCTCCAAGGTCATACATATATTAAGGAGCAGAGACAAGTTTTGAATTCTGGTCTTCTGAGACCAAATCAGCTGCTTTCTACTACCCTCTTTGTTTATGCCATTTGTGTCCCTGCCTCTTCCCCTCTAGGATTTAAAATGGCTTGTTGCCAATCAAGTTCAAGCTATTCTTTCTGGCATTTAAAGCCCTTTAAAATTACTAATCAATCTTTATCTGCCAGTGTTCCTGACCATGTACCATCTACTCTAAAAAAGGTGGTCTTGTCATGCTTTCCCCAAAATATGTGCTTATTCCTGCCTTAGTTTCTACTACTTAATCAACCTGAGATTCCCTCCCTCCTGCCTTCTGCCTTTCTCATCTTACCCATCCTTCAGGACTCAGTTCAAGTCTCATTTCCTTCATGAAGTGCTCCCTGACAGGCCCCTTGCCAAAATGACCTTTCCTACACACTGACTCCCTTCAGCACAGTCTGACTTATTTCTTCTGTGTATGGACTATACTTTCCATAAGATAGTGAATTCTGTGAAGGTAGGGACTGTATCTTATATTTGCTCTCTACCCACATAGCTTTCAGCATAGGGCTAGTCCCAGAGTAGGTGTTTACTAAATTTTTAAGTACAAAGATTCCTATGGTCTAAAAACTCATTCCCATTTTCATCTAATAAGTTATCCTGGACCTTTCTGTGAGAGGATGGATTAAAGGTGGAAGAGAGAATTCAATAGAACTGTTCAACAACTTAACACATTATATTCAGGGCTATGCTATTAATTTGTGGAACTGGTGTAAAAGAATTGGGGGGAGGGAATTGGGGAGAAAGTGTAAAGAGAACTGAATTAGGAATTCAGAGTCCCAAGTTCCTCATCCTGGGTCATCTCCAGTCATTCTGATGAACATCTGGCCACTGGACCCAGATGGCTCTGGAGGACAAAGTGAGGCTGGTGACCTTGCGCAGCCCTCCCTCCCTCAAATCAAAGTCAACTGCAAGTCATGTCATCATCTCCCTGATGCCATGGTCCTCTTCAAGAACAAAGGACAAACACAACAACAACCTCTCTTAGGATTCCTAGGTTATCTCAAGAACCATATGGATGGCATGTGGATACAGTTGAAAGGTAAGATTAAGTAGATTGATTGATTTATGGTTAATAGAGAGATAATAAGATAGATTAAGCTTAGTTAAAAGAAAGTCAAAGAAACAATCAAGTCATATGTTACCCCCTTCCTGAAATTTTTCATCCCCCCTCATAGTTACTATTTTCTCACTCCTCAAATTATTCGGTATATGTTTATCTCTTTATATGTTGTAAACACACACACACACACACACACACACACACACACACACACACACCAGTAGAAGGAAATCTCCTTGATTACAGGGACTGTTTTGAATTTGACTTTGTATCACCAGGGTTTAGTCCAATGCAAATAAAAGAGTGTGGCATAGCTTTGCAGAATAGTATCAGAAGTAAAACTGAGATTTGTAAGGAAATCTAAAAACAACAAAAAGGTATGAGGTTTTTATTTTTTATTTTTAAATTAATAAGCATTTATTTTCTCATTTTTCATTTTTAACATAAATTTTATTGGTATTTCTTGTTTTTATATTACTTAAAATTCTACCTATAAAAAGGGGGAAAATTTGAAAATCAGCATAATTGATCAGTCCTTTTTTTTTAATTGGGAAACATATTCAATGCCCCATACCTGTGAAACTCTCACCTCCATGAAGCAGTTGAAGCAAATATCTTCTCACATTTCTTCTTTGTGGTCATGCTCATTTTTTTTGCAATTTCACAACATTATTTTCAGTTGTTTTGTGGTGATTTTATTCTTTTTGTTTATATTGTTACCATCACTGTATATATTACTTTCTTGACTGTGCTTACCATACATCATTTTGCGTCAGTTCATGTAAGTCTTTCCGTGCTTCTCTGTATTCCTCATATTCATCATTTCTTACAGCACAGTAATATTCCATTACATTCCTGTACTACAATTAGCCATTCACCAATCATTTCCATGAGCAGCTGTGCTTAGTTTTCATATCATTCTTTCCCCCAGGATAAGCTGATCACCTGAAATCATATAATCATGCAGATTGACTCAGTTTTTAATACTCAGCACCTTCTCAACTCTCTCAGTTGCCCCTTTCCTCTGACTGGAGGAATGGAGAGTAGAATAGTCAACTTTTCCCAAAGCTTTCCTTTAATAAAAAGCTCAGAACTTTCCAGATAATTCTATATCCATCTGTCTCTCTGCTTTGGTTTTGATTTACAGAACAACATGGCCTCCACATTCCCCTGAATTCCCACTCCTTTCCAGCTTCCTTTTATAATATTGTCTTCCTTTATTGGATTATAAACTCCCTGAGGAAAAAAGAGTGTCCTTTTTTTTTTATCCCTACTGCTTAGGACAGTGCCTGGGATATAGTATGTGCTTAATAAATGTTTTCTTAATGGAATTGAAGTCAAGGGGCATAGAAATTTTTATTAATCTATTTGTATAATTCCAAATTGCTTTGCAAAGTGATTGTACTGATTTGCAACTCCACCAACAATGCATTAGTGTATCTGTGCTTCTACAATTTCTCCCACATTGACTATTCCCAATCTTTTGTCATCTTTGCCATTTTGTTCGCTAAGAAGTGAAACCCCAAAGTTGTATAAACTTTCATTTCTCTTCTTATTAGTGATTTTTTCATATGATTGTTAATAATTTGCAATTCTTCATTTGAGGACTGTATTCATAGCCTTAACTATTGCACCAGAAGCATTTTTTTCTCTCCCCTACCCACACACACACCTTGGGGGGCAGGGAGGGAGGAAAATAAAAATGAAACCTTTTTTTAAACAAATATATATTCAAACAAAACAAAGACCTACATTGGCAATGTCTGAAAATGCACATGGCATTCTGCATTCTGTGTCCATTACCTGTCAGGAGATGGACAACATACTTCATCATCTGTCCTCCAAAACTGGTGTTTGTCACAGCATTAATCAGAGTTTTTGAGTTTTTCAAAATTGTCTTTACAATGCTGTTATTATATAAATTGTCCTCCTAGTTCTGCTCACTTTACATTAGTTTATCCTCCTATCAATTCTACCTTCAAAACATCTCTTAAACATGCTCTCTTCCCTCCTCTGACACTACTATCACTCTGGTGCAGGCCCTCATCACATCATGCCTGTACTATAGCAATCACTTTCTAGTTGTTGTTGTTTTTTTTAAAGAAAGAAAAAAATATGTTTTAATCTATACTCAGAGTTCATCAGTTCTCTCTCTGTAGGTGGTTAGTATTTTTCATCATGAATTCCTTGGCATTGTCATGATCACTCTATTGTTTAGAGTAGCTTAATTCTTCATTGTTGATTGTCTTTAGAATATTGCTGTTACTATGTATAGTGTTCTAGTTCTGCTTGCTTCACTTTGTATCAATTCATATAAGTCTTCCTAGGTTTTTATGAAACTATCTACTTTGTCATTTCTTACAACATAGTATTATTCCATCATCATCATAAATCATAACTTGTTTGGTCATTCCCAAATTGTTGGTCATCCCCTCAATTTCTAATTCTTTGCCACCACAAAAAGAGCTGCTATATTTTTGTATGGATGGATCCTTTTCATTTTTCTTTTATTTCTTTGGGGTATAGACCTAAAAATGGTACCAATGGGTCAAAGGGTATGTAGTTTTGTAGTCATTTGGGCATAATTCTAGATTGTTATCTAAAATTGCTGAACTGGTTCACAGCTCCACTAATAATGTATCGTTGTACCTATTTTTCCATATTCCCTCCAGAATTTGTCACGCTCCTTTTCTTCCATGTTAGCCAGTCTGATAGGTATGAAGTGGTACCTCAGAACTGTTTTAATTTACATTTCCCTATTAGTGATTTAGAGCATTTTTTTCATATGACATTCAATACCTTTGACTTCTTCTTCTGAAAACTGCCTGTTCATATTCTTTGACCCATTTATCAATTGGAGAATAGTTCCTATTTTTATAAATTTGTTTCAACTCCCTATACATTTGAGAGATGAGTTCATTTATCAAAGAAGCTTGTTGTAAAAAAAATTTTTTTCACAGTTTCCTGCTTTCCTGGTAACATATAGAAATGGCAATGTACAGAAATGCCAATGATTTGTTGGGTTTATTTTATATCTTGCAACTCCTCCTGGCTTCCCTCAAGTCTCAGACAAAATTCCATCTTATACAAGAAGCTTTTGCCAATCCCCTTTAAAGCTAGTGCTTTCTTTCTAAGATAATCTCCAGTTTCTCCTGTATTCATCTGATTTGTACCTAATGATTTGCATATTGTTTCCACCATTAGACTGTGAGTACCTAGAGAACAGGGACAGCTTATTCTCTTTTTTTTTATCTCTAGAGTTGAGCACAGTGCCTGTCATACTATAAGTATTTAACAAATGCCTGTTGACCAACTAATTGACATACAAGTCTTCCCAGGATTCTCTGAAACTGACCTTTTCATCATTCCTTATAGCCAAGAATATTTCAATATATTCAGATGAGGAGGGGTGATTTAAAAAATATTTGAAAACAGAGGAGGCAGAAGAAGGGAACAGAGGCACTCCTTGGCAGTAGATGAAATAACAAATGACAGAAGGAAGGCAAAATTTCTTCACTGTTATTTTGTTTTCATGTTTGGAGGATGTTTGAACTAGAAAGGACAGAGCAAAAAATGGCTACAAGGGAGTTAAAACTCAAGATAAGTAAAGACATAGTAGTTGCCTTTTATGGGTTTAAATTGTGACAGCTACCTTACCAATATTCCAGGGTCCTAAAGGAATTAATTGATGAGATTGGTGAGCTACTGTCAGTAACCTCTGAAACCCTAAGGAGAATGAAGAAATTTGTTAGGACTTGAGAAGGGCAGTTATCACAGTTTTACAAAGAGAAAGGAATGAAATCCACAAACTATAGACCACTGCGATTGACTGATTCTTGTCAAAATTCTAGGCATGTTACTCAAGATGCAGTTAGTGAATATTTAGAAAAGAAAGTGGTACTTGCTCCAGATATAGCTGGTCAAGATTTTAGCAAAGCCTTTGATAACATCTCACACTTTTTTTGTGAACAATGTGGAGAGATTTTGGTGATATGAAAAATAGTTAGGTAGATTAGGACCTGGCTGAATGGCCAGATCCACAAAGTAATAGTTGATCATTCAGTGTTATCTTGGAAGTAGGTGTCTAGTGGAATATCCCAGGGATCTATTCTTAGTCTTCTGCTATTTAACACCTTTAGCAATAATATGTATAAAGACATAGGTGGCATGCTTATCAGATTTGCAGGAAATACGAATGGCAAAAAGCTAGGAAGATGTATTAACATATTGGAAGGCAGAGTCTCAAAAGAAATTAATAAACTGAAACTTCAGGTCAATAACCAAATCAAATCAATCTGTGCCAACTATGTCACAGGTATCGTGCTAAGCTCTAGGTACACACACACACACACACACACACACACACACACACACACCAAAACAAAACAAAACAAAAAAGACAAACAACAATAACAAAACTTCCTGGCCCTACTCTCAAGCAGTTCATAGCTTAATAAGAGAAACAATGTGCAAATGACTACATGCAAACAAGATCTACACAGGATCAATCGGAGAGAATTTTAGAAGGAAGGTACTAGTGTGAAGAGGGATGAGAAAAGCTTCTCTTAGAAGATGGGATTTTAGCTGAGACTTAAAGGAAGTCAGGAAGTAAAGAAGAACATTCCAAGCAATGAATGAAAATGCATAGAGTATGGGAGATAGAGTGTGTTGTGCAAGGAACAATAAGTCTAGGCCAGTGTGGCTGGATCATAGAGTACATGGAGGAGAGTAAGAAATGGGGAGGAAGAATAGAAATATCTATTAAACAGAAATGTCTAATAAAAAAATCACCTACCAGGTGATAAGCACTTTAAAAGTCAAACAGAGGATTTTATATCTGATGCTGGAGGTAACAGCGAGCTCCTGAACTTTACTGAAGTGTTACATAGTCAGACCTAAGTAGGAAGGTTAGTTTGATAGCTGAATGGGGAATGGATGGAAGTGGGGAAAGACTTGAGAAAGGGAGACCAACTGGATAGCTATTGCAATTGTTCTTGCCCTCTGTACTCAAAGAGGACCAATGATATCACAACATTGGGGTCAAGGTACAGTGTATTCGACTGTAGTTGATCAGTCCAGTTCAAAATTGGAAGGCTCTGCCACAGGTCAAGCACAAATAGTCCATGTGACTGTTTGGGATGGAAATACCTCTAAATTGGCACATTTCACATTTCTTTTGTGCACTATGATTCTGTGTTGCTCATAGAGCACGGCACCTTCTTTGACTTAGGCATACCATTCTGGGTGGTCCTGTGCCAACATACCCCATGTCTCACAATCAATATTAAAGCTTTTCAGAGACATCTTGAGAGTGGCCTTGAACATCTTCTCATCTCCATGTGAGCCCTTGCCTTGAGTTCTCCATAAATAGTCTTTTGGGTAAATGTACTTTTCACAACCTCCTTGAAAGGATAAGGATGACTCCTAGGAGTCTTTAGACCACATTTCATGAGCCACTGGACTATACCATAGCTCTAACACTCTATCCACTGTGCCATATTGTTTCTCAATAGTGTGATATAACTGACCAAAAAAGCTAAAATTATCTTAACTGTGTTTTTTTAAAGGTGCCGTTTCCAGAACCAAGGATGTGATAGTATTGCTCTATTATTTCCTGGACAGATTGTCTCTGGTGTATTGTGTTCTTTTATGGGCCCAACATTATTTTTAAATTTCCTTTTCTACTCTTCCTCCCCATTTGTCTGTTATAAATTTTACAAGCTATCTTTCAAATGTAAATCTTAGTTGTATCTTTTTTTCTGAGGTTAAGTGGAAACTATGCTTTAGAAAAATTTGGTCTATTTCTTAGTGGACATTTAGAACCCTGAGTCTGTGCTCAGAGCATATAATAAAATCTGATTTTAAAATGTTTCTATGTGATGATAAATGAGATTAGTAGTAATACCTGTCAGCAGATCCTTGGATACTTCCATAATAGGAAGTTTTAAAGACACAGTCTGTTAATAACTACATAGCCAAAGAAAGAGGTTGTTGCCATCCATGGTAGGAGAATGTAGGATGTCTTCTTGCAAAAGCACGCTGATTGCATGTTGGGTGACCTGGCCACACTCCAAATCCCTGTTACATAATCATGCCTTTTTAAAATCATTTTTCTTACTAATATGATCTATTATGTGCATTGTCCTTGTATTGAATCAAATCCTGAATTTCTGAAATAAATCTTAGTGGTCATTATGGATATTCTTCTTAATATGTGGTTATAACTTCTTTGCTAATATTTTTGTCCAATATATTTGTTTTTTTCCTCTCAGTCTCTCCTTGATTTTGTTTACAAAAACCAAAAGACTTTGTTTAAATAACACAAAGATATCGGAAGAATCCCTTTCCCCCCATTTGTGAACAATTTATATTATATCAGAAGCAATTATTTCTGGAATGGTTAGTAGAATCCCCTTGACAAATCACCTCATTGGGGAGTTTCTTTTGGGAGTACATGTGGGCAGCAGACCCAGTGGGCCTTGGGTTGCAGGACATCTTCTTTGGGAAGCTTTACTGCCAAGGGACCATCGATTAGAACGGGATGAACTGGCTCCCTGAAGTTCATCAAGAGTGAGAGCCAGTCATGGGGGTTGAAAGATGACCCATCTACCCCCTCTTAGGCCTCTAGCTCCAAGGTTTCCTTTTCTCCCAGGGCCCATGTGCCTTCATTCTAGAATTCACAGAAGGATCTACTCTGGGCCCAACATTTTAGGAAGAACAATGAATGATAAACTGGAGTATCTCCAGAGGGTAACCAGGATGGTAAGTGGAATCTGACCCTATGAGGACTGGTTGAAAGGGCCTAATAGGGATCTTGGAGCAATGGAAAGAGTACTGGCTTTTGAGTGAGAGGACCTACATTCAAATCCTGACCCCGCTACTTGATAGGGACATGACCTTGAACAAATAAACCCAGCTCTTTGTTCTATAGTTTCCTCATCCATAAAATGATGGGATTGACTAAGAAAGCCTCCAAGGTCTCTCTTCCAAATCACAATTGATGATTTTATGATTCTGTGCACTTGTCAGGCAGTCAGATGGAAAAGAATTAGACTTATTCTACATGGCTCCAGAAAGAACTAGAACTTAGAGTTGTTGAGAGGCTGATTTAGATTTAATATTTTAAAAACAAAAACAAAAAACCTCCTAAAAATTAGAGTTATCCAAAAGAGGACTTGGTTACCTTGGAAGGCTGTCCCTCTTTTTCTGTAGGCTGAACTGAATGATCTCTGAGAGCTCTTCCAGACTCTTTTTCAATTCTGGGACATAAATGTGAGCTAATATTATTACCGTTATAACACCCATATTCCACAATGTCAGAGATGGAAAGGACTTGAAGTCATCTAAACCAACTTCTCAGGGACTCAGTTTCCTAATCTGAAAATGATTGGGCTACATGACCCGCTTAAGATCATATAGCGCATAATTGGCAGAATCTAAAATAGTGATCTTCTGGATTTAATGCCAGCACTCTTTTTACTACATCAGATTTTCTCCCTCAGCCAATACACTGGTGCCTTGCACATAGCACATCATAGGATTATAGGTTTAGACCAGAAAGAGACCTCAGAAATGAGCAGTCATTTAGTCCAACCTCTTAATCTTACAGATGAGAAAACTGAGGCCCAGAGAGGTTCAGCGATTTGGCCAACTCATACAGGCAGATGTTTAATACAATTAGATGGATAGAAGAACAAATTAATGGTCATGTGGAGCAGGGTGTGGAGGCTTCTCAGGGTCCCTTAAATAAGGTCCCACTGAAGACTGTGGATCCCCCCCCCCCTTTGCATTCGGCATAGTTAGGAATTGAAATCACAGAGATTAAATAACATTTGTTGGAAGACTGGAACAGTTGGGAGGGCTCACGTTCCAGGTTCTCTCTGCCTTACAAGCCATCACCCCTCTCCTCCAGCTGCACGTCTCCGCATCACCTTCCTTCTTGAGACACAAGGGGGCGCTCCAGGGTTGCAGCTCAGCCCCGTTCCCATTCTGCCTGCTAAGTGGCAGTCTAGAAACGTTCAGTACCAGCCTCTTTGCACTTAAAGGACGGACGGAATTAATTCAGCCCTACATGTCACTGCGATTGTTACAAACGCGCTGCATTATTCAAGGCTTGCCTCAATTTACTGCTTCAGTCAGCCTCTTTGCTTCAGATACAAATGCTGCTCAGACAGCATCTCCCCCAGTCCCCAGACCCTCCTCTGCTGTATTAGAATCTGGGTAACACGTTTTAGAGAAAAGAACCCCTGGTTTGGCTTCACAAGACCTGGTCTTGAATCTGTCACTTTAAGCCTTAGGGTACAGTGGAAAGACAATTAGATTTGGAGCCATGGGACCTGAGTTCAAATCTTGCAAACTACTTTTTTACCTCTGTGACCTTGGGCTTGTTTTCTCATCTGTAAAATAAGATTGAACTAGATGGGGTCTCAGGTCCCTTCCAGCTTTAAAATCTATTGTGGCCTTGGGCGAGTCACTACCTGACTGTGAGCCTGGAGTTTTTTCTTTTGTAAAATGAGGGTGTTGGTTGACTCACTAAGGGCCCTTCTTGCTCTAAATCCCAGATTTGGACTCACACTCTCTCTAAAGTGCTCCCAACAAATGATCATGGGTCTCTGTTTTAAATCTTCAAGCATCCGGAGGCAGCCTGTTCCAACTTGGAACTCTAATTCTTCAGAAATATTTCCTTGCATCAAGGTCAAAATCTATTTTGCTGCACCTCCCACCCATTGTTCCTACCTTTACTTTTTAGCAGCAATTCTTAACCTGTGGTCTACAGAACTTCAACTTATCTGTCGCTAGATTTAGGGAGTACATGAATTTTATATATACATATATAGACACATGTATAATAAAAAAGATAATTGCACATGAAACTGTAAATCTATTATGTACAAGTTGTTATTCTTTTTTGTTTGTTTGTTTATTTGTTTTTTGCTTTTTGGAGGGGGGGAGGTAGGGCAATTGGGGTTAAGTGACTTGCCCAAGGTCACACGGCTAGTTTTTTTGTGTTTTAAGTGTCTGAGGCCCAATTTGAACTCAGGTCTTTCTGACTCCAGGGCCGGTGCTCTATTCACTGCACCACCTAGCCGCCCCCGTTATTCTTTTTAAATATGTAATAAAGTTAATGTGTACATTTTTCCCTTTTTTCTTCCCTCCCTCCATAGATTGCTACCATTAAATATAAATGTATATACATGTGTGTTTATACACATACCACACACATGTGTGTATGTATGTAAAATTAATCTATACATCTATTAGTTCTTTCTCTGAATTTGGTTTTTAAAAGTATTTTCATAACTGTATTTCAATAAAATTGACATCCCTTGAAATCCTATATCTTTTTATTTTATGCATTTAAAAACATTATATTTGGTTGTCACCAAACCAGAGGAGTCCATGACACACACAAAAAGATTAACCTAAAGATCCCTGCTTTCAATCCCTAGAGTCTTACATAGGGTGGGGCCACTGAAAGTCATGTAGTCCTCAGGGAGCTAGAAAACACTGAGTTTAGCACCTAATTAGCAAAAATAATTAAAATAGGAATCCTTAGTAGCTTATTCTCCCATGAGATTGTAACCTATGTGAGCTCTACAATGGACTGGTTCTGCCTACTCCCCAGTGCCCATGCCCTTTAACCTGAAAGTGTCATTACTATTCTCTTTCTGGATTCCCCACTCCCAACCTTGTAGATGTTTTGTGACTTTCTCCAGGGCAAAAGTTGCTATATTTAGCTCTGCCAAGTCCTCTTTCACAAGTCAACCCTTCAAATAATTGAGTAAGTCCCCCAAGTCTTTATTTCTCTAGGCAAAACATGCTCCCTTCTCCTGGTCCAGCATTTGAAACTTAAATCTATTCATAAATTAGATCTAGATGTTCTTCCTTAAAAGTGCCTAATTTGAAGAAATAGAGGGATGGATCAGTGGAATAGGATAGGTACACAACACACAGTAGTCAATGATTATAGCAATCTAGCGCTTGATAAAACTGAAGGCCCCAGCTTCTGGGATAAGAATTCACTATTTGACATAAACTGCCAGGAAAACTGGAAAATAGCATGGCAGAAACTGGGCATAGACCAACATCTAACACCAAATACCAAAATAAAGTCCAAATGAGTGCACAATTTAAATATAAAGGCTGATACTATAAACAAGTTAGGGGAGCAAGGAATAGTTTATGTCTCAGATTTATGGAGAATTGAGGAATTAATGACCAAACAAGATATACAGAAAATTACGAAATACAAAATGGATAATTTTGATTACATTAAATTGAAACGTTTTTGTAAAAACAAAATCAATGCAACTAAAATTAGAAGGGAAACAGAAAACTGGAAAAGAATTTTTATAACTAGTATCTCTGATAAAGATATCATTTCTAAAATGCATATAGAGAACTGAGTCAAATTTATAAGAATATTGTAAATATTGCCCAATTGATTAATGGTCAAGGGATATGAACAGGCAGTTTTCAGAGGAAGAAATTAAGACTATCTATATTCATATGAAAAAATGCTCTAAATCACTATTGATTAGAGAGATGCAAATCAAAACAACTCTGAGGTACCACATCACACCTATCAGATTGGCTAATATGACAAAACAGGAAAATGATAAATGTTGGAGATGTAGGAAAATTGGAACACTAATTCATTGTTGGTAGAGCTGTGAACTGATCCAAACCATTCTGGAGAGCAATTTGAAACTATGCCCAAAGGGCTATAAAAATGTGCATACCCTTTGACCCAGCAATACCACTTCTAGGGCTGTATCCCAAAGAGATCATAAAAATGGGGAAAGAACACATTGTACAAAATTCTTTAGAGCAGCTCTTTTTGTGGTGGTGAAAAACTGGAAATTGAGGAGATGCCCATCAATTGGGGAATGCCTGAACAAGTTGTAGTATATGAATGTAATAGAATACTATAGTGCTATAAGAAATAAGGAGCAGACAGACTTCAGAAAAACCTGGAAAGACTTATATGAACTGATGCTGAGTGAAGTGAGCAGAACCAGGAAAACATTGGACACAGGAACAGCCATAGTGTGAGAGAACTGATTTTGATAGACTTAGCCCTTCTCAGCAATGCAAAGACCTAAAACACTTCCAAAGGACTCATGATAGAAAATGCTGACACATCCAGAGAAGGAACTATGAATGCAGAGTGAAGCAGACGATTTTCTTTTTTTGTTTTGTTTTGCTTTGTTTCTCATGGTTTCTCCCATTCATTATAATTCTTCTATGCAACACGACTAATGTGAAAATAGGAATGTATATGTAGAACCTATATCAGATTGTATGTCATCTTGGGGAAGAGGGAGGGGATGGAGGGGGAGAAAATTTAAAGCTTATGCAAGTTTGTGTTGAAAACTAAAAATAAATAAATTAACTTAAATATATGTGTATATATATATACATACATATATTTTTAATTTGAAACCTATATATATATAGGTTTCAAATTTTAAAAAAAGTTCTTAATTTGGTGGAACAAAAATATTGTAAAGAGTCATCTCCCTCAGGGCTGGGAAGCCTGAGAAATTATAGATGGATATTATATGAGAGAGAGAGGGGGGAAGAAGAGAGGAGGGGAGAGAGAGAGAGAGAAGAGAAAGACAGACAGAGACACACACACACACAGAGAGAGAGAGAGAGAGAGAGAGAGAGAGAGAGAGAGAGAGAATGAAGATTAAATTATATCTAAATTATATCTAAAATCCCATCTAGGTCTAAGATTCTTTGATCATCAGCATAAGTCTTTAGAATATCATGGCATTCTAAAAAGAAATATTTATTCCTGTCCTCTGAGGCAAGGGTGAAGAATCTTAATTTTGGGTGGGGGGTGGGGTCAACTATGCATTTTTAAATCTTACTTTGATAATTTGCCTCTATATCACCTGAATTTATAAATATATACCTTCTCTCTCCCCTATAAGCAAGCCATCCCATGTAACAAAGATTTTTTAAAAGCAGTTCAGCAAAATCAGTCATTAACCATGTGCAATACTTGTAACCCCTTTATACACATCAATATATGCAATATTTCACACTCATCTTCCCCTAGCTTTTCAATAAAAGGAGGGAGGTATATTTTCCTCAGATTTTCTTCAGGTCAATTATTTATATAGTGGTTTATAACTTGTATAGTGTTTAGTTTCTTTTTTGTTGTTCTTGTGTACATTGTTATAGCCATTGTATTTATTGTTTTCCTGGTTCTGTTTACTTCGGTCTGCATCATTTTATATGTCTTCCTATACTTCTCTGAATCCTTTATATCCATCTTTTTTGTGGCATAGTAATATACAATGACATGAACGTACCAGAATTTAGTTATTCCTCAGTCAATGTCTTTCTAATTTGTTTTCAGTTCTTTACTGTAATCTGGCTTCCACTCAATCCTGGGGTGGTTTTGTGAAGGACAACCTCATGCTGCTGCCTATGAGAAGGAAGACATGGCTTCTTTTGATTGAGAGAAGACTGAGCAATGAGAACATCTACCAACAGAAGGTTGATCTTCCAAAAAACCACTGTAGCCTTGGGAGGAAGTTGTATTTTACTAACACAAAAGAGTTGCTATGAATATTTTGGTGTTTATGGGACCCTTCTGTCTTCAATCTCCTTTGAGTCATGCCTAACAATAAGATCCGCTGTGTATTCTTTTGAAAAAAAAATAATGACAAATATTTCAAATGACATACTTTTTAAAATTAATAATTAAGAACCTTTTAAAAAATGTCTTCCATAAGCTCAACAATATTTTGAAAAATGTCCAAACTCCTTATTGTCAACATTTAAGGAAAGAATGGGAAATTGAAAAGAAAAAAGGGAAATTGAATGGGAGAAAAAAGAGAAAGAAGGCAAAGGGGAAGAAGAGAGGATAATAGATAGGGTCATATGAAAGAGGAAAAGCAAAAGAGTAAGGCAAATAATTGATCTGCCTGGTCTGAAGTTTATATTAACAACAGATAAAACAATCTTGTCAAAACCTACTGTTAATGTTGGCTATGAATGTCAGAGAGTTATCATAGTTATAGATATATTAACTAGCTGATCAACCAATTTTCATAGTTCTTCAAATGTTCTTTATTCACATGCATTCAGAAGCTTAAGTCAGAATGAGATTTCCACAGCAGAAGGAAGAAAGAAAAAGAAAGAAAGAAAGAAAGAAAGAAAGAAAGAAAGAAAGAAAGAAAGAAAGAAAGAAAGAAAGGAAGGAAGGAAGAAAGAAAGGAAGGAAGAAGAAGGGAGGAAGGAAGGAAGGAAGGAAGGAAGGAAGGAAGGGAGGGAGGAGGAAGGAGGAAGGAAGGAAGGAAGGAAGGAAGGAAGGAAGGAAGGAAGGAAGGAAGGAAGGAAGGAAGGAAGGAAAGAAGGAAGGAACTTTTCCATCTGGAGAACCTCATCTCTCCCAGGGACCTGGATATTTGTTCTAGACATAGCACACCTGTGTTTACCTCCCTACTCCTTCAAGCAAGGGGGCGGGGGGAAGAAACTCAGTGATTCTAGAGTTACAACTCATGCCTGCGATGAATATTTCCTTTTCTAGGGTCTTATACAGTTTCCCAAGAATTATAACATCTTGGATTGGAGTCTTCTCCAAAGAGGGAAAGAACTTGGGGTTGTTAGAGAGTCCTTCCTCTCTCTGACCATGGATCTTCATGCTTCATAAAACTCCCAGTATGACTTGATGACATGGTTTGCTTCTCTACTTTGTTGTTCTATGCCTTTTTATTTCTCAGTTTAGTCACTTCTTTGGTATTTAGAGCTGGAGATTCTTGCCATGTTGACCTTTCTTACCCCTTTTGTGCTCTGTCAATATACTGGTGTAGGCTGCCATGTTACCCTTCTCTCTTGCTGATATTGTCTCACCCTCTCCATCCCATCAAGGTTTGGAGGCTCTATTTGCTCTCCTGCACTGACGTTCTTGCTACTTTCATTTGCTTCATCTTCCTCAGGAAATTGTTATAATTCTAATAATGAGTTAGCTGGTTTCCACCTTCTGGGGAAGGGGGCAGAGTTTTTAGAAGTTGTATAGCTTTTTGCATAGTGATCTCGGAACCAAAACTACCATTTACATTGTTTTAATGAGAACATTCATTGGACCCATGTGTCTTTTATACATACTTCAATACTTAAGGAAATTGATTTTATTAGTGTGGACACCTTCCATTGGTGCAGACTGTAACACTTTACATCCCTGTAGATGGTTCTTGTGGGTTTTATCTTTTTTTGGAACACATCTGTGATTTCATTAGCGTGACAAAGTCTTCATGAAAACAAAATCCTCTACCCTTAAGAACTGTAATCAATGTGAAAACAATGGGGGATTGGCAAACTACACAACCTACCTTCCACCACAGAGGTGGTAGATTCAAGATCCAGAAAGAGACATACATTTTTGAAAATGGATAGTGTGGAAAGTTGTTTTGCTTACCTATGTATATTTGTTACAAGGGTTTCTCTTTTAAATTAGGGGTGAGTGGTAGGGAAAGAAATAAATGCTCATTAATTTAAAAATAAGCTGTGTTTCCTCCAGTTTAGGGGGCAGTAACTAGCACCTCCATTTTCATTTAAACACAACCTTAATTGGATTTTATAAAGGTATAATTATTTTAAAGATATAATATAAAGCACCTATATATATACATAATGCCCCAGCACGTCAGGGCATAACCCTTACTCAACATCTTGCCTCTGGGAGCAGGAGAGATTGAACTCATAACTTAGCTCAGCAGCTGCTAGATAGCATTGATCCCACCCAGTTCATGTCCAAAAGGTGGCATCTCTACCATAAGTGTTTTTCCACTGGACTGGGTTCCAAAGGCAACTCCTGAAAACTAGTTCTGACTCTTTGTTTTTCAGGGCATAGATGTGATACTGTCTGCAAAACTCCACCTAAATCCTTATTTCTGCATTCCTGTGGCTCACTTTCCTCATCTTTGAAACTCCCAAGATCAGAAACCCTACTCCTTGCTGGGAGAACTAAAAAGAATGACCCCAAAAGGCCAAGTAGACCCTGTTTCTCAGGGACCATATGACCTCACAAGAAAATGAAAGCCTCATGGCCCTTCCTCTCCTTTACAGCATCATCTCTTCACTGATTGGAAACAACAAAGTGAAGAATAACCAAGAGAGAAGCAAAGAGAAAGCTGCTCCAGCTGAAAAGCCAGCCAAGGAGTTTCCCTTCCATCATGTGGTTTAGCTGACCACAACCAGTTACAAAAGCAGAGACAGTTACAGGAGAGGATCCTATCTCTCCAGGGCATTTCCTTTACATTTCACCATCGTTCTCAGGAGGCAACTCTCTTTTGTTTGCCGCTTGGAGATTCCATCTGATGGAGGTGGTACAACTACACTCCTACTACATTCCAAGGGGGTCTGGACCCTCATTATGAAATAATAATAATTATAATAATAATAATAACAACAGTAACAACTATTAACAATTAGTAACAACAATAGCAATAACAGTAATAGCAGTAACAGTAACAGCAATAATAATAATAGTGACAACAATATCATTAATAATAGAAACAAGAATAATAGGTAAAACATCATTGATAGCAATACAATGTTCTTCCAATGCCAACGTGAATCAGCTCTTATTCTGTGATTTGTAGTCTTAGAGACTTGCCCCTGACCTTAGGTGGGCTTGCCCCTCATGTATGACTTGCCTAATACAATTAATCAATCAACAAGTATTTAATAAATTCCTACTATATATCCAGCGCTGTACTATATACTGGGGACAACGATTTTTAAAAATGAAGCAATCCCTGTTCTCAAGATGCTTCCATTGTACCAGGGGAGATGTTTTGTTTGTTAAGTCATTCTTGTTGTTTGTTATATGTTTGTCAAGTCATTTTTCAGTTGTGTCTGACTCTCCATGACTCCATTTGGGGTTTTCTTGGCAAAGATACTGGAGTGGTTTGCCATTTCCTTCTACAGCTCATTTTAAAGATGAGGAAACTGAGGCAAATAGGGTTAAGTGACTTGCTCAAGGTCATATTGCTAGTGTCTAGATTTTGAATGCAGATTTTAACTCAGAAAATTGAATCTTTCTGGTTCCAAGCCCAGTGCTTTATGCACTGTGCCATAGCTGCCCCTATAATCTATCAAGGGAGGTGACATGTGTAGATAAGTATTTTAAAAGTAAATACAAAGCACTAGTAATTATTGTAGCTTAAAAAAAAAAGGCAGTACCTGTAGCCAACCTTCTGGAGAGAAACTGTTCCAAGCTTAGTTAGGCTGATACTCAGACAATAGCCAAGAGGCTCATCTTTACAACTTTTGCAACTTGGTTAAAATCTGGGAAACATCACATCTACATGAGGAAGAAGCATCAAAGGAGAGGGGATATTTTGTAGGCAGCCGAACTATTATCAAATCAGATCATAGATTTGGAGCTAAAAGCTCCTAGAGACCATTAAATCCAATTCCTTGACAGATGAAGGAACTGAAGCACAGAGAGGTTAAATGACTTGCCCAGAGTCACACAGCTAATAAAATGTCCAGGGCAGAATTTGAATGGAGGTCTTCATAATGATTGCAGTATGTTCCTCAAGCAGTAGAGAATACTTCCTACTTTTACAGCCTCTGGAAGAACTTGTTCATTCCCACGTTGCATGTGTATGTGGAGAATGTTTTTAAGGCAGCTAGGTGTTGTGGTGCATAGAGTGCCAGGCCTAGAGTTAGTAAGACCTGAACTCTTTTTTTTTCTTCCTTTTTTTTTTTTTTTTTTAAATTTTGCTTTTTGTTTTGTTGTTTTTTGGAGGGCAATTGGGGTTAAGTAACTTGCCCAAGGTCACACTGGCTAGGTTTTTGTTTGTGTGTGCATTAAGTGTCTGAGGTCACATCTGAACTCAGGTCTTTCTGACTCCAGAGCCGACGCTCTACTCACTGCGCCACCTAGCCGCCCAGTAAGACCTGAATTCTAACCGAACCTCTGATACTTACCAGCTGTTAGAACAAACCCACTCAACCTCCGTTTGCCTCAGCGTCCCCATGTGCGAAACGGGAATAGTAAAGTACCTACCTCCCATGGCTGTTGTGAAATTCAAATACATAATAATCCCAAAACGTTTATAAGTTTGTGTGTGCCTGAATGAGTCGTTTGCTTAAGGAAGGATAGAGCCGGATGGCATAATAAAAAGAAGAGAAAATGAGAAAGTCCCCACGAATCATTAGCTCATCAGCAACCTGTGAAAAGACAGTGTGATCTTGGCCACGCCCCCCAAGATTCCGGCACCTGCACCTATCCAAGTGGCCATCGCATAGCTGAACTAAGTCCCTCCGTTAATGAATACTTGTTATTTCCCATTTCTCAGACTTTGTTTCTAGCAGGTGCTTTGGACTCCATGTTGCTAACAAGGTGCTTCCCAGGCCCAGTCTTACTTTGAGTTCTCTATCACTGGCAATTAAAGATTTAGCAAAACTGAGTGCATTTGCGTTGTCATCAATTAGCGAGGATGCAATTAATTAAAAATGAATGTCCTCCCCCAGGTGTGTAAGTATTTCCAGCTGGTATCTATCTTGGCATTTTGATGGCTCTTTATCATCTAAGATGAAATGATTGTTATTCTATGAGATTCTCCCTGACTGACAGCCAAGCAACCCCAAAGATTCTGGCCAAATCCCAGAAGGGTGAGGGAGGTGGGTGGATTCATTGCCACACGTCAGGATACCCTCCAAGGTCATTGTCTGTGTCTGTCTCCAGCAGGAACCCCTTCCCCATTCTGATTCTGGAAAGGTTTTCGAATTGAACTGGACAATCCCTCAGGAGCAAATTGGAATTCTGGCTGTATCTGTGTTAGGGAAGCATATTAAGCATATTGTGTGATTTGGGGGAAATGGTGTAGAAGGTAGAAAGACAACTGGCTGTCGTGATGCAAAGAACATGACCCTATGAGTAAAGCATAGGTCTAATACCAGCTCTGCCACTAATTTGAATTTTTAGGCAAGTCATTACCCATCTATGGGCCTCAGTTTTCCTATTTGTAAAATGAATATTGTAATTTGTAAAATAAATAAATTGGATTAGATGATCTCTAACATCTCTTTTATTTCTAGATTTTTGTAAGTCTATAACCCTATAGAGAAACCTTGTCCCATGGTCACCAATGCCTTCATATTAATATTCCTTCTGATTTACTCTCAGTCTATATCCAGGGTCAGTCCTAGGCAAAACAGTGTAGAAACACACATTTATATTTGCTATCTAAAGAGATCTCTTTTCAAACACACCCTCACAGTGGCATCCCTTGATGGCAAATATAAGCATCTACAGGGCTCTTACATTCTCTCCTCTCCTCCACCTTCTGCTCTTGTCCCATGAAAATTTGCTTTCAGGGAGACATGCAAAAAATAGTCACTCTCAGATGTCAATGACTAAAAGCACTTATTTCAAAAATATTACTTGCAAGTGCATTATATGCAAAACATTGTATGAGGTCCTGGGAGGAAATAAGAAAATGAAGCTTTGCTTGTGTAATGAGGGCTTAGGAGCATGCTCAGATCACTCTACTTCTGGGAGCAAATATCCTAAGTTCCTATACCACATGGGTGGGAGTAGCTTCCTTCAACTGGCTGCATAGTTGGTATAGGGTGCATCTTAAAACTACCAGACTGAGACAGGCTTACTCTCTTTCCTGTGCACTCTTTTCCCTGTGCAGATTTCTGAAAGTGTGAAGATCCTGTTCATCCATAGCTCACCATGAATTGAATTAGTAATGGGGGAAGGGGTTCCTTCCTTTGCTCTCCTTTTTAAACCTTTGGCCCTGAGAAATGGGTTCAGAGTATTTCTGTTTTTTCTATTTCATTCATCTTCAGTGTCTAGGTGCAGACAGTAATTTCTACCAGACCTGTAATTGAACCACGGGGACCTTGAAGTCAGGATTCCAGACAGTATGTTACAGTCAGGATACCCCTAAGATACTATTATTCCTTTGACTTGAACTAAAGGAAGTACTTTAGACTTGGAACCTGGGACTATGCTATATAGGAACTGAGTTAAGCTGTGAACCTAATCCTTTTCCCCTACCTAGAGTATAAGTGTTATTGTTGAGATTTTGGGTTTTGTTGTGGTTTTTTTTTGGGGGGGGGGTGTTGAGGTGAGAATTATACCCTATGTATTGGAGGGCATGTTTATATATTTGTGGTTTACCTTTGAAATAAATATTCCTCTGTAGAAGTTAATCTGACAATTGGTGGCTAAAGGAACTGGGGGACAGCACACCCATCTCTACAATGAAGAAAGCATCATTAGAGGGAGCTTGAGCCACTGACAGAGAGCCTACATACCCCTAGAGCCCCTTAAGGGTACCAGAGAACCTTGGGGGAGGAATAAAATGTAGCACCTAGCCTTTAGTCAGGGAAGGCCAGGGTAGTCACTATTAAATTTTACTTCAAGTAGTTTTCAATATAGTATGGCTACAAGGTGATAATACACATGTGAGGAGAAAAATGAGTTAGGTACAACTATAGGAATACAAGACAAAGGCTTTGAATTCTATTTTATCCACCATCTTACTAAATGGAACTCCAAGGTTCTGAATGACCTTGGAACCAGTGGGCAGTAACATCATGGGAACAGAAAAGAATTTACTTATCCCAACTCAAATATCAGGCTGGAGTGAGAAGTTGCTGCTATGGGAAGCAAAGACTATTCCAAAGACAGATATGACCTGAGGGTTTTTCACTGTACTGGCTAAATGTGTCTGTGATCCAATTCACAAAAGAGTTGGAAGAGTACTAGTGCACAATCACAAAAAGAACTCTTAAGTACTCCCCAGTCAGGAAGAGGCTGTCTAGCTAGTTCTATGCTGAACATAGAACCAGCAGACAGCAGAAGCAACTCAGTAGAGTGTTAAAAGAAGCAGGTCAGCAGAGAATCAATTGAAGGCTGTTGGGCATCCCAACAGAAGCCATCATCAGCTTAATAGGTGATATCAGTAACTCTTTGGAAGAGCAGAACATTGAATAGGACAGCATATATATATATATATATATATATATATACATACATATGTTCTCTGCTACAGGTGGCATAGGAAGTGTGCCCCCTATATAGAGAGAAAAAAATGTATCTTATTAACTAACTAGATATTTTAATTAAGTGTTTTGAGGCAAAATGCATCCCCTAATTTGGGCTTGTAACGGGATGACATAGGTAGAATGTTATAGGCATTTTAATAGATGATGATGCAAAGTACTTCTTAAACATGGTTTCAGGAGTCCACATATGAGGAAGACCTGAGTTAAGCACACATAATTGTAATACTAGGCAGGTATAAAATGAAATGTTGCCAGACTTCCAAGGAAGGAGAAATTATTTCTGTTTCGGAAATGAGGAAAGATTTCATGGAAGAGGTAGGATGTGAGCTGGGCCTTGAAGGACAAACAGCATTTAGACAGGGGAAAATGAGGAAGAAATCTTTATACATTTATGGGGAGAAGCAACACAAAGCAAAGCAATAGAGACAGAAAATTAATGGGGATATTCAGGGATCTAGAAATTTAACTTAGTTATTGGGTACATGAAGAGAAATAATGGATATATGACTATAAAGGTACATTGATGCCAGATTAAGAAGGGCATTGAATGTCAGACTAAGGAATCTGAACTTTATTCAGTAGGCAATAGAGAGCCACTAAGTGTTTGAGCTTAAGATCAGATGAAGAGAGTTATACTTTAGAAAAATTATTCTGTCAATGGGGCTGGATTTACTGGAGGGAAAAGATAACAGAAGCAGGAAGATTTGTTAGGGGACTAATTTAGTAATCTAGGTGAGAGGTCAGAAGGCCTAAATTAGGGTGACAAGATGATAGTACAGAAAAGGGCATGGATTCAAAAGAAACTGTGGACAGAATCACCTTGGCAACTGATTGGCTGTGGGGAAAAGCAAAAGATTACTCCATGGTTTCTAGATTGAGGGAGAAAGGTGCTGTTATTAAATATAGAAGAATCAGGAGGATCAAGTTTAGTGTAGCAGATGATGGGGTCAGTTCTGAAATGTTTAATTTAAGATGCAAAGTGCTGTAAAAATTGGGAGGAGGCTGAAGGTTTCCAGAGAGGGGAAGGGGAAGTAAGAAAGCATTTATATAGTACCTACTATGTTCCAAGTACTTTTTACAAATGTTATCTCGTTTGATCCTCACAATAAAACTAGGGGGTGAGGGATAGGAGTTGCTATTATGTTCCTTATTTTATAGTTGAAGAAACTGCAGCAAACAGTGATTTAATGGGTTGACCAGGGTCACACAACTAGTAGGTGTGAGACCAGATTTGAACTCAGTGAATTCCTCACTCCAGGCCCAGTTCTCTCTCTATCGACTCCATCAGCTGCCCAAGAGATATACTGTTGGGAAGTTTGGGAGAAACATCCTGGCCAAAGTTGTATATCAGAGAGTTAAAAGTCAAAGTCAATGGAATAGATGAGATAACTAAGTGAGGGAGTATCACTATCTCCTCCACATAGTAGAGATTAGGGGTGCAGCGCTCCTGTGATCTGGAAAATCCAAGTAAAAATTGTTTGGCCCTGCCTTTGCACCAGAGAATAAGTGCGATTTTTTTTTCTTTTTCTTTTATAGGGTGTCTACAGTAGTTTATTATAAAATTTGGGTTATTTGGTCATAGACACTTCATTATCTGCTGGCCTTCACTTGTCCTCTGAGACTTCTGCAAAACTCCCAAAAAAATTTAATTTCTTATGCTGACTCACCATATAGTGAAACCACAATGAGGAAAGTCTCAATGTGGAAGGGATAACTGTAGAGAAAAGAGAAAAAAACTGAGGACAGAACCTTAGGGAAAACTTCTATTTAGGGGACAAGATGAATAGGTATTATTGGGGTTGTCTAAATTACAGTGTCTTCCTCCCAGGAATATCTGCATTTTAAGAATATGAAAGTCTTAAATTTAAAAATATGATACTTCGACTGGAATTTTAGGCCTTCCCAATGCTCAGAGGTGGTGAACCCCTAAGGGAAGTAATGAGAACCAAGACTAGAAAAACAGGTTGATGAAAGATCAAAGAGGACTTTGTGATGCTGAGAGAAGGAATTTTGACTTGAGCTCAACTTTGCCTCCAGACTAGAAAGATCCAACACGTCAGGATCAGAAGGTGTAACTTGGGCTCTATGCTTTCCCACTCAGGTGCTGAGAGCCCAGAGAAGATAAGGAGACCAGAGAGGTCAGAAGGCACAGTTAAAAGATATCTGCTCTGTTCTTCTTGTCCTCTATGTAGCCTTCTTCTGTGTGCTCACTCCCTCTATGGGAGATAGTTAATCAGCCAATCAACAAGTATTTACTAAGTACCCACTGTGTCAGGCACTGAGCTATCATACCCTATGGATACAAATATAATGAATGTCTCTTCTCAATGACATAATATTCTAATGGAGATCTTAAGTTCTGTGTGTATGTGTATAAATGTACATATACACTATTATATATAGTATATAGTATAATCTATACATTTTGTATAAATAATATGAGCATATATAAACCATATTTTATATATGTCATATTATATTTTGTATATCATTTACATGATATATTGATCTGCAATATATATCATATGGTATATAACATACTATATAATGTTTATATATAAATAATATAAACACATATAAACAATATTATTAATATTAACATAGAAATTGTTCACATACAAACAATATTGTTGCTTTTGGTTGTTTTTCAGGCTTTTCTGACTCTTTAGGACTCCTTTTGGGAGATTTCTTGGTAAAGATACTGCAATGATTTGTCATTTCCTTCTCCAGCTCATTTTACAGATGAAAAAACTGAGACCAGCATGTTTCAGTGACTTGCCTAGGGTTACACAGCTTGTAAGTGTCTGAAGTTGGATTTGAACTCAGGTCTTCCTGACTCCAGGTCTAATGTTCTATTCACTGTGTCATTATATATCATATCATATCATATCATATCATATCATATATTGTATCATGTTGTATCACATCGTATCATATCACATCACATCATGTCACATCATATCATATGTGATTGAATGTATGTGATATAATGGGATCTATGGCTATATTGTGATATATAATTATTCTATATTATTGGATATGTGATATGTAATATAAATAATGTATATCTATTGTTTATGTACATACATATATGTGAAATATATGTACATATATGTGTATGCGCATATGTACATTTATATACACACACAGCCCTTGCCATTTTAAAGCCCTAACTAAACTCAAATGCTTCTCAAACTCAGGGTCCAGCAAGGAGTTAAAGTATCGGAAAATATTGGATCTGTAAACAACTAAAGAAATAATTTAATTCCGTGCCCTTATGCAGAAATGGCGCTTCTGTTGAAGTACATTATTATTCCTGCATGTAAAAGTATTTGGATTTGGAATTTGGGGCCCTAAGTTTAAACCTTGCCTCTGACTCTTACTGCCTAGCTCACCCTTATTGTAACACAAGAGGGCTGAACTCAAGGAATTCTAAGGTCTCCTTTATATCTAAAAGTGATCATCTTTTTTAAACCAGTTGCAGTTCTGAAAAAGTTTTTTTCTTCTCTCTCGAACCACCTCCTCCCCATGAAAATGAAAAGAACAGGAAAATAAAAGGTCTAGGGGAGGGCACTTGCCTGATTCATCAGAGAACCTCAGGAAATGGAGAAAACTAGTAGCTTGTGTCAGGCAAAGGCATAATCAGTCATTAGATCCAGAGTACATTAATCATCTTCTCTCTTCACATGAGCTAAAAGCCAGAGGAATCCCTGAGACAGGAAATAGGACATTAGTGGGAAAGTCAACAAAGTGCATGAGCTTTTGAAACAGTGGAGTCATGTTGTTTGTTGGAAAAGTTGAAGTAATCCATATCAGCTTGAGAGATAACTGGAAGGAGTTAGGTCCACATGATAACCTAGGATAATACATGAAGAAGTTAAGTTTGACAAGAGGAATAAAATCATCCTTAATAATCAGTAGGGAATATGCTTCAGACAAACCACATAGAAGAGGAAAAATAGATGAGGAACAAGGATAAGACTTCCAAAGTGCTGGAGTCATAGGCAACTTCCACTAGGAGCAAAAGAAATGACTTTATGGTAGAGAAGGACACCCTTCAGGGCATCAGGTTATATGCACACTGGATGAATCTGTGGTGCTGAATCTATGGCAAATTACATCCTTAAAGAGGAAACCCATGCTGAGATGATGATGATGGTGATGATGATGGTGGTAGTGATTGCTGATGATGGTGGTGGTGATGATGATGATGGTGGTGGTGGTGATAGTGATGGTGATGATGATAGTGGTGGTGGTTGATGATGATGATGATGGTGGTTGATGATGATGATGATGGTGGTGGTGGTGGTGATGATGGTGATGATGAAAATGATGATGATAGCTATTATAATAAAGCATTGTAAGGTTTGCTAAATGCTTTCCAATATCACATTTGATTCCCATAACAACCCTGGGAGGTACAGGAGGTACAGGTACATTATCATCATTTTGCAGATGATGAGACTGAGACTGAGAAATATTGAGTAACTTGTACAGCACATACAACTAATCAATAGCCAAGACAGGATTTGAACTCAGATCTTTCTGACTCAAGGGCCAGCTCTCTAGTTATCTTCCTTCTAGGAGGGAAAGCTAATGAGTTCAGTTTTGGATATGTTAAGTTTGAGATGTCTTTGAGACATCCAGTTGGAAACATCCAGTAGGTCATCCATGTGGTACTGATGCAAAGGAGAAATACTTGGGTCAAATATATAGATCTGAAAGTCACCTGTATGGAAATGATCATTAAACCCATGGGAGCTAATGAAGTCACCAAGAGAGATGGTGTTCATAGAAAAAGAAGTGAGCCAAAGTGAGAATTTATGAGCCATGCCCAGAATTTAGAAGTAAGAGATTGGGCTGAATTGCCTTTGGGATATTTCGTGGTACTTTTAGTGACTCTGAACTTCTCAAAACAAAGCCTCATCCTTTTTAACATCAATATTCTTCTGATGATTCTATAAAGCTCTGAGTCATGTAATGACATAGTCTCTAAAGAAATAAAACTCTGAGTGACCCAAAGGGCAAATGGAGAGAAACGTGAAGCCTGTGAGAAGTTTGTTGCATATATTCTGTGCTTAAAACCCTTGTCACCCTGAGTGTTTGCCAAGGAATGGAGGACCCATTTAGGGAAGAGAAAAATATGCCCAAAATTACCCTGATTTTCTTGGGTGGGAGAAAAAAACTAACCTGAGAAGCATTACAACAGGACCTCCACATTTTTTTTTTAAAGCAATTGGGGTTAAGTAACTTGCTCAAGGTTACATGGCTAGTCATTATTTATGCGTGGGTGCTCATTTTCTGAGGCCGGATCTGATCTCGGGTCATCCCAACTCCGAGGCCGGCACTCTTACTCACTGCGCCACCTAGCCGCCCCTTTAGGGCAATTGGGGTTAAGTAACTTGCTCAAGGTTACACGGCTAGGTTTTTGTTTGTGTGGATTAAGTGTCAGAGGCTGGCTCTGAACTCAGGTCCTTCTGATTCCAGGGCCGGCACTCTATTCACTGCGCCACCTAGCCGCCCCAGGACCTCCACATTTTGCCCAGCTCTTCATAGCAGGACAGAGCTTCTGACACTAAAGTTACAAATGCAAAGAAAGAATAGGTTAGTATATAAGATAGTATTTTCTGACATGTTCTCTATTACTCTCTCTATTTGTTATTTAAACTTTTCCCCCTACTTACCTTTTCATATATATAGATCCCTTCTTCCTCACTTGACTATAAACTCTTCGAGGCCAGGATTGAGCCTATTTTTCTTTATATCAATCATAGAGCATACCATATTATTTTGCACATGGTAGGCATTCAAAAGAAATTGATTCTTATTTTATAGAAGATAAGTCTTGATGGGACTTAGAATAATAACACCTAGAACTTTAATGCTTTAAGATTTGCACAGCCTTTACAAATATTATCTCAGTTGATTTTCAAATAGCCCTGGGAGAGAGGTGGTATTATATCCTCATTTTACAGATGAGGAAACTGAGACAAACAGAGGTTAAGTGATTTACCCAGGGTCACACAGCTAGTATGTATTTGAAGCAGGCTTTGGGTTTACTAAATCATGGTGAGGTGGACAGATTGCAGTTAAGTATAAATATCTCCCTTTGTAACAAATAGTCTAAGTGATTTTTAAAAGTGGTTGTGAAAGACCAAAAACTCTGGACACCAAATATCAATCCCATTTTGTTGCTTTTTTCTGGAACTCTCCATACTACATCCACTAACTGGAGGTGAGGGTGGGGGCAAGGTGAAGGGCAAAAGGAGGGGGTAGCCTTCCTCCAAACAATACCTAGTGTTTCCTTGACTGATATCAGAGATGTCACACCTGAGCTCTTGAGCCCAATCTAACCTCCCACCATAAAAACCAGGATACGCCTGAAACTAACACTTGTCAACCATGAGGGCCCCTGCTGTACAAGACAAATTGAATGGGATTTCCCACATATCAATAAGGCTGAATCTGGGTGTACAACGTCCAAAAATGGCCTGACCTCTCCATGGAGACCATCAATGACATATGTTCAGCCCTGAGGATCAGCTTTGCCTCGAACAGGGAGAGGAAAGCCACAGTACCTAAATCTTTTAATGCTTGGCAACCCAGTCGTATCCCCTCTTCATTGATTGTTCCTGTTTTGCCACACCCTGTCCCCTCTCCCGGGGGTTTCATTTTAGGCCTTTCATTTTAAACTTCTTGTGCAGTAAAGTAGAATAATAAAGACCTATTCCTTTATTGTTATTAGTCCATCTGTTTTTTGGGTTTTTTTTGTAAAGTCACCTTCTAAACCCCATAACTGTTAGAATAGCCTAGGACAGAAGGGCATCTGAACAGTTAATAATAATTCACAATACTAAATAGTATTTTTTTTGCTTTTTTTTGGAGGGCAGTTGGGGTTAAGTGACTTGCCCAAGGTCACATGGCTAGTAAGTGTGTCATGTGTCTGAGGCTGGATTTGAACTCAGGTCCTCCTGACTTCAGGGCCGGTTCTATTCACTGTGCCACCTAGCTGCCCCTCCAATTTACCATCTTACATTTTAAGTAATAGTCAAGCAATCCAAATGCCCCCTTCTACGATACTACCCTTCTGGACCTTAACTTAAAATAGACGAATAAAAGAAAATCAGAAGCCAGGGAATGGAATACAGAGGATGGAATACATGCATTGTTCTGGCATCTTGCAAATATAATCCAAAGGTTTGTTTGCTTATTTTTAATAAAAGGAGAAGCATGGAGGAATAATAAAATAATAAAACTGCCTATTAAATGCAACCACCAAGCTAGATACCCTGTGGACAAGTAACTGCTAAAATGAAAGAAGACGATACAGCATGTTCATTGATCACCTGGGAATTTAGAGGAGCAAAATCTAAGAAGAAGCAAACAAAACTCCCATGGCCTCAATTTTCCACAAATTTCCAAAGTCTTAGAAAATAGAGGAGTTAATAATTAGGATAATAGTCTACAATAGAAATTTTGACTGCAGAGATATATCACTGATATTTTATGAAATAAATCAAAAGCGTGATTGGTTATGGATTGATATCCCTGATTCAAAAGGTGAAGAGGGGTGAGACAGTAGCATCATATATGTGGCAATATAGTTGAGGAAACCCAGAAAGCAACAGGGGGAGAAGAGCATTTTGATAAAGAGCAAAGGGGAATGGTTTTGGAAGACTCCGAAGGTCATCCTAACTAAGCCCAGGTATCTGAATAGCTCAAATGATTTGAACATTGGACAAGGGGAGAAAGGAATTATAAAAGAATATTGTTTTACTTAGCTTATCAGGAAAAAGTTACTGAACACAGAAAGCAAGGACACATGTTTACCATTCTGAGTCTTTTTCTGATCTAGGTTGGTTGAGTGCCAATATCTTTCCTTGTCTCCCCCTTTTTTTTGAAATAGAAATGACATTTGGGAGAGTAGCAAATCCACAATCTGTAGCCACAGGGTAGGAAACTTCCTTGATTGGGAGGGGGTAGATTTATAGGGTCAGGTGGATGCTCTTTAGACCACATCTTTACACTATCATTTTGAAACAAAACATTTATGCTCTATTACCAAGGAAATAGGGAGCCTACTGACCATCGACACTCTCAACCTAAATGTCTTGTTCTATAGGATAAGGATCTCCTCCTTTGAAATCCTATCCCCACCACAGCTTAGGAATTTCCTTCCTGATATCCCACTTGCTTCTTTCTTTGAAATGTGTATGAATGGCATCCTATACCTACATAGCCATAGCCTGCCACAGAAATAGAAATGGTGTTACTGTAAAATTGACTACTCTGGCCCAAATAAGAGAAAAAAGAAAGATGCTCCCTGATTTCAAGGAGCTTAGATTCTAATAGGGAAAGATAGCACACAAAAGGCAGCTACAAAGCAAGGAGGTGGGCAGTCTGTGAAGATACAGGAGAGGGCAATGGTTTTGAAGTAAGGAAACAGGGCTGGAGGGAAGGTGGGATAAAACTCTAGCTTCATCCCTTCCATAACACGGAGGCCACAAAATAGATGGCATATGATACCTAACAAGCAGAGGAAGCAAAGTTACTCAATCCTTATTTTTCTTCTATTTTATTTGCCAGAGATAAGATTGCACTGGAAATAATGAAAAAGTTAACAGGAATAACTCCCAAGATAAAATTTGTATGCCTCTCAGAGAGCACTTGTCTACCCTTGATGAATTCAAATCATTTGCTCCAGACTTAGACATCCTTGAGTACTTAACAAAGTAGTAATTGTGATTTCTGAGACACTTCCAGTGGTATATCTAACTAAGCATGGAGAACAAGAGAGGAGGTCCAGAAACAGAGTCTGCAAACTATAGACTAAGTTTTTACTTCAATTCCTGAGAAGATTATAGACTGTATAACCAAAGTAATGATCAGCGAACATCTAGAGAAGGATGAATGATTACAGAAAGCCAGTGATCACTATCAACAGTCATGCCAGATTAGCCATATTTCCTTTTCTTTTCATAGGGTTACTGACCAGGTAGAGGAAGTTATAGAAACTGTTACCAGATCTTAGCTAAGCTAAGCCAAGATCCTTGCAATGAAGGGTCTCATGTTACTCTTATAGAAAAGATGGAGAGAGATGAACTAGCAGGGGTGGGGAACCTGTGACCTTGAGTCCACTCGTGGCTTTCTATGTCCTCAAGTGTGGCTCTTTGACGGAATCTAAACTTCACAGAATAAATCCCTGTAATAAAAGGATTTGTTCTGTACCAGTCAAAAGGTCTCACCAAGGACCTAGAAGTTCATATGTAGCCTTGAGGCTGCAGGTTCCCACCCCTGAAATAGATCATAGTATAAAGATAGATTCAGAACTTGTTGAATAGGTGGACTCAAAGATTGTTATTGACTCAATGTCAGCTTTGGTAGGGCAGTGTAGTGGGAAGAGCCCTGAATTAGAATCAAAGGAATTGGGTTTGCATCCTGACTCTTTCAGGCAAGGTTGCATAATGGTACCTGGGCCTCAGTTTACTCATCTACAAAGTGAAAGAGGTTGAACTAAGTGACTTCCAAAGTCCCTTCCAAATCTTAAAATTCTAAAACTCTTTGCTAAAGCTCTTCTGCTGTTTCCTTTGTTGTTGTTCTTCAATTATTTCAGTCATGTCCAACTCTTTGTGACCCATTTTGGGCTTTCCTGACAAAGACATTGGAGTGGTTTGCCATTTCCTTCTCCAGTTCATTTTACAGATGAGGATCTAAGGCAAACAGGGTAACTTATAAGTGACTTATCCAGGTTCATTTCTTCTCTAGTTCATTTTACAGATGAGGATCTAAGGAAAACAGGGTGACTTGTAAGTGACTTATCCAGGGTCACATAGCTAGTAAGTGTCTGAGGCCAGATTTGAACTCAGAAAGATGAGTCCCTGACTTCAGGTCTGGCAGTCTATTTACTGTACCACCTTTCTGCCCATGGTCCTTCCAGTAAAGTCCAAAAATCTTTGCTTAATCCTATACTATTGAATATTTCTGTCAACGACTCAAAGGCATAGATATCATGTTTACAAAATTTTCAGATGATAGAAAGCTGTGAGGGATTGTTAATACTCTAGAAAACAGTCAGAACCCCAAAAGAACTTGGTAATCTAATAAGATGAAATTCAATAAAAATAAATGTGCAAACTCTTACATTTGGGGTCAAAAAATCAGTTTCACAAGTACAAGATAGAGGAAACATGATTCAGACTGTAGTGTTTTACAAAACAATCTGGGAGTTTAGGGGACCTGACTTCAAGATGAGTCAGAGTATAATGTGTTAGCCAGAAATAGGTGATGTGGTTTGCAGATATATTGAGCAATAGTTACTTCCTGAATTAGGAGATGGTAGCCCAACTGTATCATGACCCTGGTGAAACCATTCCAAGAATACTCCAGAGAATACTATAATCAATTTTGGCCACCACAATTTGAGAAGGACATAATAAACTATAGAGCATCTAATGGAATGTAATAAGACTGGCAACAAGAATGATATTGAGTTCCTCCCACGTGAGGATTAGTTGCAGGAACTGGGAAGGTTTGGCCTAGGGAAGATAGAGTATTAAAGGAAACCCATGATAGTCTTTCAAGGGTTATCATACAAAGGAAGAGTAGTCCTTATTCTATTATCCCCAGAGAGAAGAACCAGGAGTTGAGGGTGAAAGTTGGAAAGAGGCAAACTTGTTCTTTGATATAAGAAAAAACTTCCTCTTAATTACAACTATTAGTAGAATGGATTTGCCTTGGGGAATAATGGGTTCCCCCTCATTGGAGGTGGGCTGGATGGCAGGCACCCTAAATTTCCACAGATGGTCACATGTTTAAAAGGTCATAGTGAGTATCCCTTTCCAGGAATAGATGGTTGCAAAAGTCCCTTCCATCTCTAAAATTATGTAATCCTGTGAAACGCTACCTCCTTCACGAAGCCTTCCTCATCATACTCTGACCCAGTCTGATCTGTCTTCTCCTAAAAGCTACATCCAGTACTGTGTAAACAATTTAGTCTTTTGATATCATCATGTATTTCTCCCCGGTTGTTTCATACACACACACACATATGTACCTTGTCTCTCCCAATTTGCGTTCTCATGTATCTCACACAGCCTATGTAGCAGCATGATATGGAAAAGACAGAAGACTCAATAAATAATACCTGTTTAACTAGTTATTGATCAGGGAAAATGGCAAGTACAATAAGCAAGCTAATGCTTAGAACTCCATTTGATCATCCCTAAGGTAATTTGAAGATTGAGTCAAATGTGTGTGATCTTTAAAAGTTATGGCATCGCCAGTAGAAGATGATTGATGTGAGGATGAGAGTATCCTGGATGGACAAAGGATTTCGGGGTAACTATGAAGACTCTCTACCAGTTACCCACTCAGTTGTAGGTGCTAAAGATAGCCAATGTTCCTTCTCCAGCACTGTCTCCTTCCTTCCTGACTCATACCTTTATGCATAAAGCATTGGAAATATTTGAATGCTTTGGTTAACAAGGCATTCCTTGTTACCTTCTGCCAGGCATCAGGCTACCAGAGATTAAGTAGAAACAGAGATAATTATCTTGTGGCTAGCAGATAATTGGGCAATTAATAAATGCTTTTCGATGATAATATAAACAAGAGCCTAGAAATAAGATTTGCTGTAGATAAGCAAGAATACTTCCTCACATTATTGACCCAACTATTAGGATCGATTATTCATCAGCCTGTTACCTAGTAGTATATATATATATATATATATATATATATATATATATATATATATATGTGGCTGGCCTTCAGTGAACATTAAATAACAATTTAATAGAGATAATCATCTAAATCAATTAATAAAGTATTCCATAAATGTTTCTATTTAGCTATTGTAGCCTTTTCTAATTGTTCCTATTAATCTTCTAATAAAAACTCCTTATAGTTTCCTTGTATTATCTGTGTAATCAAAACAAGATTTTCTTTTATGTTGGCTCATATACACCTTGTTCATAAATTCTATACATGTATGTGTGTATAGTATAAGCAAGGTGTCCCAAAAGTCTTAGTGTAGTTTTAACGGCTAAAATAGTAGCCATTAAAACTAACTAAAACACATGTATAAACTATAACAAACTGCTTACCATTTTCAGAAAGGGCACAGGAGGAAAGGAGGGAGAAAATTTGGAACTTAAATTTTTTTAAATAAATGCTAAAAATTGTTCTTAATATGTAATTGGGGAAAATAAAATACTATTTAAATTTTTTAAAACTAATTAAAAGTTATTTAAGGGACACCTTGCATAAACACAAAACAAGGGGTCTTTCTTGGAGGTAGTGTGGATGTGAAGCCCCTGAACTATTTTTAGAATAGCACACACTTGGAATTATTTCTCCAGTTATAAGAAGTCTTCAAGGGCCTGAGGGGATTTCCCAGGTGATCAATCAGCATCTATCCACAATTGATCCCAGATACAACTTGTCCCCTGAGTTTACACTTTCAGGCCTTTTCCCCTGGCTTTGTTCACTTGCTCTTTTGGGGCTTTTCAGATGTTTGGGGAGATATGAGGGCAATGATCAGAGAATAAGATCTAGTGTGAGAGGAGAGAGGATACAGATGAGATGTCATTATCCAAGGAGAAATTGAATTTTCTTTCTTGGAGTTGGAGTGGAGGGAGAGAAGATAGGGAATGAATACTTTCCCAAAACTCATTTTCTGACTGGCCAGCAACCAATAGATAGAAAAATTCCCCCTGCACAGGGAGAGATTATATCGTATTGACAATGCTATTGTTGAGTTATGTTAAAACTCAACAGGACCTCCTCTTTCCCTATAAAGGGCAATGAAATATTTCCAATATTGAGCCATTGAAACTCTTGCATGGAATTCTCCTTGTAACCTGGAAGATTTATGTGAAAGTTGGCTAGCATTAAAGTTTGTGGCTGTAGAACAGTTCTTCTCTCATGGAGTTCACAGGACTGTATAATAATAATAATAATAATTCACATTTTTATAAAGCTTTAACATTCACCAGGCACTTTACATACATTATCCCATTGGATCTTCACAACAACTCTGTGAAGAAGGCGCTGTCGTCCCCATGCTACAGGAGAAAAAACTGAGGCTTAAAGAAATGTAATGACTGCATGGTCACACAGTAAGCAGATGATTTGGGATTTGAACTTAGGTATTATTTCTGAGCCCAAGTCCAGCACACTATGCATACTGCCTCTAAAAATGAATGTCACATCCTTAATCTGGGACCTTGTTAGTCCTATACTCTAATCAATTGTGCTAACAGCTCAGAATGGAAACAATGAGATATCTACCCAACATCTGGTTCGACCTCTGGAAGCTGCACAGAGAGAGGACTCTTTACTCTTCATTGCTGAAGGTTGAAAGTAATATGGCTTTCAAATTATCCTTTTAAATGTATGGAGCAGTGATTTTTAAAGCTGCCTCAATCTATCTTCTTACAACATAGGATTTGCATAGTTCCTTGGAAGGAGAACTCAGCTGTTTGTGATTTAGGGATTTAAATTGGTTTTTAATTTACAAGAAAAAATCCTCTTGGTCTTTGAGCATGGGATCTCTTAAAAAATACTGCTTAACTTGGCGAATTACTCTCCGAGGCTACTGTGCATTTGGTTAAAGACTTTCAGGATTTCCCCATAACTCTGTGAGGTCTGTAATAGCTGCACTAACTCTTAAATCTCCCTCTGACTAGTATGCTGCTATCCATTCTCATTTAGCAGATATGCTCAGAATTTATGATGTGCTCTAAAATTTTCTCCAACTCTAAATTTCTTCCACATGGGGCTTAAGTTGTTCCCATGCATTGATGCTCATTTAACTAGAGGACATTCTCTGAAATACCAACAACCCTCTTCCCCAAATCCAGGTAAAAACTTCTGTCCAGAGCCCCCAGTTCAATTGGAATGACTGTGTTCAGAGTAACTTCCAATTTGGATTCCTAGGATGATAGAATCTTAGATCTAAAAGGAATCTTTTTTTAAATTTTATTTATTTCTTCTGAACTTGGAAAATAAAGCAAGCATTTCTATAACATAGTAGAATAGGGGAGAAATGTACATCTTGCTATTCCTTTTAAATATATAATAAAGTTATCATGTAATTTTCTTTTTCTCCCCTTTTGCACTGTGCTAAGTACTAGGAATACAAAGCTATAAATGGAACAGTCCCTTCCCTCAAGGAGCTTACATTCTATTGGGGAAGGAAAAAGGTACACATATAAGTATATACAAAATACAAATGAAGTAATATATTATAGTTTCCAGGGAGAGGAATGGCACTAGTATCTGGGAGATCAGGAAAAGCTTTGGTAAAGGTAAAGAGCCTGAACTCGTCCTGAAGAAGAAAAGAGATTATTCGAGGAAGAAAGGTGAGGAAGTGATACATTCCTGGCACTGAATGACAGCCTGCAAAAAGGCATGGAAATAAAATGGAAGGCTGTGTATGAAGAATGGTGGCTCAATTAGGCCACATCAGGGAATAAGTAAAGAGGGGTGATGTATAATAAGGAGGGGGAGGCAGATTGGAACCAGGTTTTGAAGAGTTTTTTAAATAAAATTTTATTTTTTTCTCCAATTACATGATAAAAAAATTGGCAGCATTTTAAAAAAGTTTTAATTCTAAAAGTTATCCTTCCCATCGTCCCTTCTTTCACCTCCCTGAATCAATAATTAATCGATATAGGTTATATATGTGTAATCATATAAAATATTTTCATATAGTCACTTTGAAAGGAAAGGAGAAAAGGAGGAAGGAAGGAAGGAAGGAAGGAAGGAAGGAAGGAAGGAAGGAAGGAAGGAAGGAAGGAAGGAAGGAAGGAAGGAAAGAAGGAAGAAAAATAGCATGCTTCAGTCTGTATTCAGACAATATCAGTTCTTCTGGAGGCAGATAGCACGCTTCATCACGAGTCCTTTGGGATTGTCTTGGATCATTGTATTACTAAGAATAGCTAATCATTCACAATTCTTCATCATACAATATTGTCGTTAATGTATACAATGTTCTCCTGTTTCTGCTCACTTCACTTTGTATCAGTTCATGTAAGTCTTTGCAGGTTTTCTGAAATCATCCTGCTTGTCATTTCTTATAGAACAATAATACTGCATCACAATCATATACTACAGCTTGTTCCATCATTCTCCAATTGATGGTTTGGTAAGTTTTAATTGTCAACCTCTAAGGTTTACATTCTATCCTAGCTGCAATAAGTAGCCTCTGAAGCTTGTTGAACAAGAGAATGACATGGTCAGACTTGTGCTCCAGGAATATTATGTGGGCAACTACATGGAGGATAGATTGGAGAGCTTGAAGATTGAAGATAGAGAGACAAATTAAGAGGCCATTGCAAGAGGCTAGGTGAGAGGCAATGAGGCTCTAAACTGGGATGATAGTTTGTTTAGTAGAGAGAATGGGACAGGCATAAGAGATGTTGTGGAGGTAAATCAGTAAGGCTTAGCAAGCGAATGACTATGTGAAGTGAGGAATCAAGGATGACTCCAGGGTTTTAAATGTCAGTAACTAGAAGCATGGTAGTGTGCTCAACAAATATAGGGAAGTTAGGGAGTGAGATGTGGATTGGGACAGGAAGAGATAATGAAACCTGTTTTGGAAATGTTGAGTTTGGAGATAACCAAAAGGCAATTGGTAATGTAGGAGTAATGATCAGGAGAAAGACAAGAGAGCCATCAGAGTTTGAAAGCAGAGGTAGCCAACTCTCTGAGGGTCATTCAGAGCTTGATGCTTCCCTAAAGTTTTTTTCAGTGCTAAGGTAAAGCATATAACTACAAGAGCTATAGAGTAAGAAAGTGCCAGTATCTGGTCTTTATCACTAAATGGGGTCAGGTGCTTGGACATCAGTGTTCCCAGTAGTTAAACTTGATAACCAAATGAGTGTGTTACCTTTTCACATTTTTATTGTAAGAGCTTTGCTAGCCACTAGCATTTCAAATCATCTTAGAAGTTATTGTTGTTCAGTCATTTCAGTCATGTCCTGACTCTTTGTGACCCTATTTGGGCTTTTGCTGACAAAGATAATGAAGTTCTTTGCCATTTCTTTTTCCAGATCATTTTACAGATAAGGAAACTGAGGTAAATGGAATTAAGTGACTTGCCCGGGGTCACACAGCTAGCAAGTGTCTGAGGTCAGATTTGAACTCATAAAGATGAGTTTTCTTGACTCCAAGTCTAGCACTCTACCCACTGCACCACCTAGCTTCCTTTCTTAGAAACCTATTAGGTCACAACATTTGCCATAACCATTCAAATTTCCCAATAATACTTTCCTTTTTCCCCAGTTAGTGATAGCTGCTCCTGATCCTCTTATCACTGGACTCAGAGAATACAAATATCTACACATTTTGAACACATCCTGAATTTGTATACTTCTTCCTCACCTCCTTAAATCTTACCCAACCTTTATGGCTCAACTTAAATTCCTACTGTTAGGGACTCAGATGCCTCTCTCTCTAATCTCCATTATTCCCCAACCTCTGAATTCACTGGTTCATCCCTGAGCAACCTTTTATCCCCTGTTAATATTCCAAGGGACTCAAAAATGCCACTTCAATTATTAAACCTAGAACAGCCTACAGAATGTGAGAGCCACTGGCCCCTTGGGTGCATATATTTGTAGCTATCAGTCAAAGAGCTCTGGGCTTCAGTAACTCCCAGAACTCAGTCTGTCAGGTCTGGCTCCACTGTACAGGTCTGCACTGAGGTGCTTCTATCTCTATTCACTCAATTCCTGTCTTCTACCTCCTATCTTTCTCTGTTCATCCATAATAAATGCTACTACCCACATAGTCCTCAATTCTCTCAACCCCTCTTCTATAATCATTAGGGTACCAGCTAGTCCAGCTTACTCTACTATGAAATAACCAGTTTCAAGGATTCATCCTACTGTGGAGGATAAGGGATTACTCATAATAAGGCAATTGGTAACTTTAACTCCACTCCTCAACCCTTTAAATTTTTTGTTTTTATATAACTTTTATTTTAAATTTATTCTTCCCTTTTCAGTGAGCCTTGTCTTATAAAACATAAAAGTAAAAATAACCACCACCTCCCCCCCCCAAAAAGATAAAGGGGAAGCAGTTCAGCAAAATTTACCAACACATTAAATGACTCTGACAGCATATGCAATATTTCATGCCCATAGTCTACAAAGAAATGAGGGAGATACATTTTCTCAACTATTCTTCTCAGACAACTTGGTCATTAAAATTATACAGCATTCAGTATCATGTGGGGTTTGTTGTTCTTTCTATTATTTAGCATGGGGAAATTTTTTTTTCCTTGTTCTGATTACCTTACTTTGTATCACTTCATATAAATCTTCTCATATTTTTCTGAATTCCTCATATTCATCATTTCTTATAGTATAGAAATTTCCCATTATGTTCATGTACTACTATTTATTTAATCGTTTACTAATTGGTAGGAGGCCCTCAACCCTTGTATGTATCTTATCCATGAAACCTCCCCTGATTACTCTAGCAGTGATCTCGCCTTTTTATAACTATCCATAAGTCTTAGGATAGAAATCACAAAATTAAGCATTTAGCATCATAGGATTTATAGTTAAAAGGTATATTAGAGGTCATCTAGTCTTAATCACCTCATTTTTCAAAATTAAACCTTTAGATTGCATTCTTGTTTTCTGTGTGCCTTTTCTATCCACCTAGAGGGAGCTACAAACTCTACTCTTCCTATGATTCCTTCCCCACTTAGGTGGGAGTGGGAGTTCAATATAACCTTACTGATTAAATGAATTTTCTCCCCTCCCAACAAAAACATAGTTTGTTCATTGTCTTTTCCTCCCATTGCCTCATTATCATTAGGTCTCAGTGGCTAATGTCTTTCTGGTCTTGCATCTTATACTTTGCTATACATGGCATAATATGTGTAAAAATTAAATGTTGAATATTTCTTCTAAGAAAAAATTGGGATGAGAACCACAGATTTAGAAATGAATCCTTAGAGACATATAATATAATTCCATTCCACAGATAAATCAGGCACAGAGAGGTGATATGACTTGTCTAAGGTCATACAAACAGCACCCAGATCCTCCAACTCCAAATCTGAGACTCCCTCCAGCAGGAAGTCAGTTAGGTGGCACAATGGATAGAGCCCTGGGCCTAGAGTCAGGACCTGAGTTCAAATCCTACCTCAGATACTTGCTAGTTGTGTGATCCTGAGCAAATCACTGGAAGTCTGTTTGCTTCAATTTATTCATCTGTAAAATGGGGGTGACAAAAGAACCTATTTCCCAGGTATGGTTTTTGTTGTGGTAGTTTTTTCTTTTGATAAGGTAGGGTTCACTGGAAGGGGAAGAATATATTTAGAAATGAAGGTGTTACAAATATTGTGAGGATCAAAAGAGATAATACTCATAAAGTACTTAGTATAGTGGCCTAGCACATAGTAGGTGCTGTATAAATATTAACTATCGTCATCATCATCATCATCACACCATGCTACCTTGATGACAAACTAGAAGGTAGCTATAACTTCTTTCAGAATTACAGAATATCACAAGGGAATTAATGAAAAGAAATGCAAGGGAAGGTGGCCTAGTTATACCAGATCTTGAATTATATTATAAAGCAGCAATCAACAAAACCACTTGGTACTGGCTAAGAAATAGAGGGGTAGATCAGTGAAGTAGGTTAGACACACAAGACATAGCAGTCAATGATTATAGTAATCTACTGTTAGATAAATCCAAAGACTCCAGTTTCTGGGATAAGAACTCACTATTTAACAAAAACTTCTGGGAAAAATGAAAATAGTGTGGCAGAAACTAGGCACAGATCAACATCTTACACCCTATATCAAGATAAAGTCAAAATGGGTACACAATTTAGATACAAAGGCTGATACCATAAGCAAACTAGGACAACAAGCAATAGTTTGTCTGTCAGATTTATGGAGAAGAATTTATCACCAAACAAGAGATAGAGAATATTATGAAATGTAAAATGGATGATTTTGATTACATTAAATTGAAATGTTTTTGCACAAACAAAGCCAATGCAATCAAGATTAGAAAGGAATCAGAAATCTGGGAAACAATTTTTATAACAATGTCTCTGATAAAGGCTTCATTTCTAAAATATATAGAGAACTGAGTCAAATTCATAAGAATACAAATCATTCCCCAATTGATAAGTAGTCAAAGGATATGAACAGGTAGTTTTCAGGACTATTTGGGAAAATTGGAGGAGTCCTACAAAATTCTTTTTATGATACAAATATGGTACTGATAACTAAATTAGGAAAGCCAAAACAAAGAAAATCATAGGCCAATTTCCCTCAAGAATATAGATGCAAAATTTTTGAAGAAATTAAAGCTATTATAGTCATATGAAAAATGCTCTAAATCACCTTTGATTAGGGTAATTCAAATCAAAACAATTTTGAGGTACCACATCACACCTATCAGATTGGCTAATATAACAAAACAGGAAAATGATAAATGTTGGAGATGTGGGAAAATTGGAACACTAATGCATTGTTGGTGCAGTTGTGAACTGATCCAATCATTCTGGAGAGCAATTTGGAACTATGCCCAAAGGGCTATAAAACTATATGTACCTTTTGACCCAGTAATATCTCTCCTAGGGCTGTATCCCAAAGAGACCATAAAAATGGGGAAAGGACCCACATGTACAAAAATATTTACAGCAGCTCTTTTTGTGGTGACCAAGAATTAGAAATAGAAGGGATGCCCATCAACTGGGGAATGACTGAACAAGTTGTGGTATAGCAATGTAATGGAATACCATTATTCAATAAGAAATGATGAGCAGGCAGACTTCTGAAAAACCTGGAAGACTTGCATGAGCTGATGCTGAGTGAAGTGAGCAGAACCAGGAGAACATTATACACAGTAACAACAACACTGTGTGATGACTAACTTTGATAGACTTACATCTTCTTAGAAGTGCAAAGACCTAAGACAACTCCAAAAAGACTCGCAATGGAAATACCATCCAAATCCAGAAAAAGAACTATGGAGTCTGAATACAGATTGAAGCACACTATTTTCTCTCTTTTTTCTTTTTCTTTTTGTTTCTTCTTTCTCGTGGCCCCTCCTATTGGTTCTAATTCTTCTTTACAACATGACTAATGTGAAAATATGTTTAACATGAATGTATATGTAGGGCCTATATCAGATTGCACATCATCTTGGAGTGAGGGGAGAAAAAGGAGGGGGAGAAAATTTGGAACTCAAAATCTTATGAAAGTAAATGTTGAAAACTAAAAATAAACAAATAAATATTTTTAAAAGAATTATAGAATATCAGAGCTGGAAGAGATCATAGAGGTGATCCGGTTCAACTCTCTTATATTACAAATAAGCGACATGAAGGCTAAAGGTCACACAACATTAGCTTGTGGCAGAAGCAGAAGTTTCTATCCAAGTGACCTCCAGGACTCTTTCTCCAATGCAGAGCTCCCTCAGTTATTAATAATATGCCCAGACTTAATAACCATAGGCAAGTTGGTTCCCTCTATCAAACATCAGGACTAAAGATTCCCTGGATAGGTGAACCCACCAAACAGCCCTCCTCCCCACCTTTACTTCATTTTTTCTAAGGGTGCAAACCCCTACATCTCAGAACTGAATGAAAAACATTTTATGTTTTCCTTATAGGAGGGGCTGGGGAAAGGGAGAAGGGCCATGATGACAGGCCACCAAAATGTATGACAATCTCTCCTTAGAGTGTGCCTGATTTCCTAGGGCAGCTCTCTCTGAGATACTTAAAAGCCCATTTTTCCTCCCCTGCTGGGAGTCTGAGGCACACTCCACACCAGGAGGGGCTTTCAGCTGCTTTCTTGGTTGGTTTCCGGTCTGTGGTTTTCTTCATTCAGTAGATGCATTTTATTCACTAATGGCTCCTCCATCTTCCCCATCCCCAAGGGTTTATTGACTGGGTTAGCAGATCCCCTTCCCAATTTCTCCAAAGATACTTTACTAGTCACTCTACCCAAGGACTTCTGCACTCCTCTAGGGCTAGGTCAATGGAGTCTGGGAAAAAAGAATTCCAATTTCCAGATCACAAGACTCCTCAGCAGGATTAGCCTGGTGCATAAAAGACCTTCCACATCTCATGTGGTCACTACAACCGGGTGAGAAATTAATAAATACAAAACCCTTAAAGAAACCTTGTCCCAAAATGTCTACTTCATTGGTCCTAGCATGAAAGCAGGAATTCCTGCCTGCAATCATTGGAATCTGTCACTGAAATTTCGTGGTATAAAGAGAGACAGACAGAACATCATAGAGCTGAAAGTGATCTCAGAGTAGTTGATCAGATCAACTACTACTTGAAAAGGAATCCCTTTTACAACATATAACCTAAATTGGGCAGTCAAGAACTCTGAGTTTTAGTCCTGGATCTGCCATGTTATCATCTGGAAATTATTTAATTTCTCTGCAACTCTGTCATGTGGGGATAATTATTGCTACATAGTTGACTCCTGATAAATGCTTGTTGATGGGTGGATTGATTGATTGATCATCTTCCCCACAGAGTAAAACAATGATAAACCACTCTCCGAGATTATGAACTCCTGTGGGAAGGAATTACTTTGATTTTCATTTTTTATCTCTTCCTATTCTAAGTTCCTAAGTGGAGTTTCTTGAATACAGTAGATTATTTTTCTTTTTCTTTTTAAAATGTATTTATTTTTAATTTCCAATATTTACTTTTATAAGATTTTAAGTTCTAAACTTTTCTCCCTCCCTCCCCATGACCCTCCCCAAGATGGCACACAATCTAATATAGGCTATACATGTACAATCATATTAAACATATTTCCACATTAGTCACATTATAAAAGAAGAATCAGAACAAAAGGGGAGAGCCATGAGAAATAAAACAAAACAAAGAAAGAAAATAATATGCTTCAATCTGCATTCAGACTCCATAGTTCTTTCTCTGGATATGGATAGCATTTTCTATCATAAGTCTTTTGGAATTGTCTTAGATCATTGCATTGCTGAGAAGAGCTACATCTGTCAAAGTTGGTTATTGTGCAATATTGCTGTTTACCATAGATATTTAATAAATGTTAAATGGGATGGAATGGAATTGATTGGGAACCAGGAGACCTAGTTTCCTGACTAGGTATGTGACCTTGAGGCAGTCACACCCTCTCTGGCTTTGTTTCCTCATTTTATGATGTGGCTAAATTAAATCAAGAGTTCTTAACCTGAGGTGCAAAAGACAATGTCAGGGAGTCTATGAACTTGGATAGAAAAACAAGTTTTTATTTTCACTAGCCTCTAAGCAGAATTTAGCATTTCCTTCAATTATGGATGTAGGCAACAAACCGCAACAGTGTTAGCAGTTTGTTTGTTTGTTGTTTGTCCTTCATTTTCAAGGAGGACTGATGACATCACAGGCAATGTCTTGACTTGCATGTGAATTGGATTCAAGTGAGGCAGAGTGACATAAGGTCATCAACCTCACTCTCTCTTCCAGAGTCATACAAGTCCAGTGGTAAGACAAAAGTCAAGGTGACTGGCAATGCCCTAAGATGCAGTGGATAACCTTGGTGTTTTTGATGTCTAACCAACTGTAAGTACTCCATAACACCTGCTTCAGCTTCCTTCTTGGCCATTGGACCCAATTGTTTTCATCCACCCATTCCACCAGAGGAAAGTCTTCACATGCTTGGGTAAGCACACTCCTGACGGGTTTGAGGCCTGTCAGTTACCCTCAACCTGGTTTAGCCCATCTGCCAATTTGGTTTTACCAGGTGTGACCACTGCACATGCTACAGCTTCTTGGAGCCATAGGTAAGAGTTAGGTGATCATTGGGGCAGCTAGGTGGCGCAGTGAATAGAGCGTCGGCCCTGGAGTCAGAAGGACCTGAGTTCGGATCCAGCCTCAGACACTTAACACACACACAAACAAAAACCTAGCCATGTGACCTTGGGCAAGTTAACCCCAATTGCCCTCCAAAAAAGCAAAAAAAAAAAAAAAAGAGTTGGGTGACCAGTTGGACACCAAAAGTGGGTAAACAACCCTGAAAAGAGCTCTATAAGTCCCCAGATGAAAAGTACTAGTCATCCCTTCTATACCCCAATATTAGCAGTATCTATGACATTCTCACCAACAGAAATTAAAGATATTTTCGTATCACATTACACTTTCTTACAGATATCTTGAAATATCATTTGTGTTCATTGTTTCTTCAAAATTACTTGGTTAATAGACCTGACTGCTAGATGATGCATGATCATAATCTTTGCATATACAGATGTTCATATAATATAGCTAAGAACTAGGATCCACAGGCTTTACCACACTGCCAAAGGAGCACATGATACGAAAAAACAAAAAGTTAAGAAACCCTAGACTCAATTATCTCTAAGGCCATTTCTAGTTTGGAAATTCTATGACTTAATAGAATCAACATTCCATAGAATGAAGTGGAGAAGGCACTAGATTTGGTATGCGAAAATGAGTCTGAATTTAGGCTCTTTTACTTAACATTTGTATGATCTTGGACAATTCACTTCCTCTCTTTAGAGCTCAGGTTCTTCAACTATATGTACATATATACATTCAGTCCCACGGTGCTTGGAAATAAGAGAGCCTCACTTATTAGAAGAAATACCCTTTGGATTATGTCTCCCAGAAACCTTTACAGCATAATGATGTCACCTAGCACATACTCATGGATTCATACACACACACAAACACCTCTTCAAAGGAGTAAGAGGAAATATATTCTCATAACTCCTCTTCAAGGCTAAGCTTGTTATTCATTATTTCACAACATTAATTTTTTATTTTCCCAAGCATTCTGATTATTTTAAGGAGATAAAGCAACTGCTTTTATTTTGCTTTGGAGGAGTCGGCACGGTATAAACCCTGCCTGCATAGCAAGACCAATGAGGGAGACATTTTGGAACAAGGTGTATTTAAGGATTCTCCATGTGTTCGTCTCACTTACTAGAAGAAATTCCCTTTGGAACATACCTCCCAGAAAAGTACACAGAATGATTATGTCACCTAGCACATACTCTGACTAGGTAGGCAAATTTTCAAAATACCTGAACCTCTTGCCTGTTATAACCTCTGTTCCTTGCCTCACATCAGGAAATTATCTACACTCTTTTTTAAAAATACCATGATGAGGGGTGGCTAGGAGGCATAGTGAGTAAGAGTGCCAGCCCAGAGTCAGAGGACCGGGATCCTTTCCTGCCTCAGATACTTAATACCCATACATAAATAAATAACTAGCCGAGTAACCTTGAGCAAGTTACTTAACCCAATTGCTTTAAAAAAAAAATACCATAATGAAAGGTTCCAAGCCAATCAGTGTAGGTATTGAGTGATAGCACCAAACTGTAGACCAATGGTGGCAAGAGTAAGGATTGGGGGGGAAAGGGGAGAGTTCTGAAGAAAATTTTCTATGTGGAGCAGGACAGAACATGGAGTCTGTCCATATAAACATGTACCCTTATCTGTATAAAGGGGGGTGTGCTGGCGGTATTGAGAGAGTTCCTTATCAGTTTGATGAGTTCCAAAATCAACCTGATGAGATTATAAGGAATAGGCCATATTTTGGAAGTACCTGAGTGTCTTTTCCCCTTAGTTATGCCCATTGTACCTTGCTGTTAGACCACAAAGAACTCCTGGTGATTAACTGACTAAGACTCATGGGACAGCTTTTGTCAAATGAACCACCCACCTCTGTGGTCTATAAAAGTGAGCTGCGAGATGAGATCCCTCTCTTTTTCACCTTCTTTTACCTTTTACCTTTACCTTTTTTGCCTAAGAAGAAATAGGCTGTGATCCCATGTAACCTGAAGCTTGGTGATATGGACGATGCTCCTAAGTACCAACTTCCTTTAAAGAAGAGGAATAATTTTTAATCATGTAGGCAGTATGGTCCTGGAATATAGCCTTCTGATCAGAAACAGGAGATTTCCTGGGCAGTATCAGATTTGGCAGAAGCCTCATGATTAATGACAAGTTTGAGATTCCCAAGTTCAAAAGGTTAAAGGACTAGACTTCTTTAGAGAAAAGGAAACTTCCTGGGACAATATGTTCCTTGGAGAGAGAACATTGTCCACATAGTTGTGGCCCATCGTCCTACTTGGAGAACGTCAGTGAGGTACTCAGACAGAGACAGTACAGGTGTAATGGAAAGGGGATTCAGTAGTCCCCGCAGCATGTTTACTTTTGGCAGGGAGTTCGAACCACAGGGTGGTGCTATGAGTCTTGGAGAGATGGTATATGGAGCGATAGTAATGATCTTAGGGTGTGAAAGAGAGGCTTGTATGGCATAACTTTGAGGAAAGGTTATTGCTAGTCAACTTGGTTGATGTCTGGGCATAGGTGTTCCTTCCTGTGGCCTGATGACATTTCAGATATGCATATACATACATACAGAGACACATATATACATGTATGTATGTATGTATGTATTTGTGTATGCATGTATAAATGTGTGTATATATGACACACAGGAAAAAACATGAATGGGGTCTAAAATATGTAGAGAATAGAGGAGTTACTCATCACATACACACATGCAAATAGTATGCCTATGTGTCTGTTTTGGAAAAAGTACTATGTGATAAATATGTTGGTAAAAGTCAAATTCTGGTATTAGCTGAGATGTTAGTAACCCAGACCCTTCAAATGTATTTGGGTCCAGAAGTCAGGCTGCTAACCTTTGTAACCCTAAGTGTTTAATGAGGATATTTAGTCTTTGTATTTCAAATTAGAATTAAAAGAGTGTGTCTCCATTAAAGGGTATAATGCTCTAAAATCTAAAAGAGAAAACTTTTTCTTGGGTGTGGAAGGAATTCAAAGTAGCACATTTAGAGCAATAGAAGTCTCCATAAGGAGGTAGTACTTGATTTGGGCCTCAAAGTATGAATACCATTTATAAAATCTAGAATAGCTTATTCTCTTTTTTAAAAAATCTAGATTTTGGGGGCGGCTAGGTGGCGCAGTGAGTAAGAGCGCCAGCCTCGGAGTTGGGATGACCAGAGATCGAAACCGGCCTCAGAAAATGAGCACCCACACATAAATAATGACTAGCCGTGTAACCTTGAGCAAGTTACTTAACCCCAATTGCTTTATAAAAAAAATCTAGATTTTTTATGATATTTTTGTTTTTGCCTCCACTAGATTTTCCCCAAATCCTTTCCCCTCCCCTCTACCATAAAGTCATTGATATATCAGGTTTTATTAAAGAAAAAGAAGAAAAAAATACCCAAAACATTGAAAAAATCTGATATTATGTGCAATGTTCTACACTCATGGGTATGTACACACACACACACACACACACACACACACACACACACACACACACACCCCCTCTGTAAAGAAGTAGAAGATATCTTTTTATACCTCTTCTTTGGAGTTAAACATGTTCTTCATTATTTCCCAACATTCATGTTTGATTCCCAAGCAATCTGGTTGTCCTAAGGAAATAAAGCAGTTGCTTCTATTTTGCTTTGGAGCAGTCAGCATGGTATAATTAGCCTTGAAGTTAGAAGACCCGTCGTTAAATTCCAGCATGGCCCTCAACCCTGCGAGACCTTGAAAAAGCCATTCAAAGCCCTGAACTTTAGCTTCCTTGGCCTTAAAGTAGGGAGAATAACAAGATGTAGCCCACAGCCCTGTAGTTGCTGTGCAGATCAAATAAAGCGATTCAACTCAACGAACAGTTATGACATGCCTATCACTATGTGAGAGACAATATACTAGGTGATGGGAACCTAGTCCATGCACTCAAGGAGCTTATATTCATCTGGGGTGGAATGGGAGACACAACACGTACAGAAATAAACAAGTGTAATGTATTATAAAGACCTTTCAAAGAATGCCAATGACCAGAGGAATCAGAGGCGCCTGAGTCTTGTTTTGAAGGAGGTTAGGGATTCTAAGAGGCGGGATGAGGAGAGAGTCTGTTCTAGATAGGGGGAGCACTTAAGGCAGGAGGTGGAACACCACATTTTGAAAACAGCTAACGGCCAGTTTGACTGGAACAGAGAATTATGAAGGAGAATAACGTAAAATAAGAATAGAAAGGTAGAAGGGAGCCTGATGGTGATGAGTAGGGGCAGGGAACCTGCAGCCTTGAGGTCACATGTGGCCCTCTAGGTCCTCAAGTGCAGCACTTTGACTGAATCCAAACTTCACAGAACAGATCACCTTAATAAAAGGATTTATTTTGTAAAGCTTGGACCCAGTCAAAGGCCACACTCGAGGACTTAGAAGGTCACATGTGGCCTCGAGGTCACAGGTTCCCTACTCCTGGTGATGGGCTTTAAATGCTAGGCTGAATTTTATTCAGATTAGAAACAATAGGGAGCCACTGAAGATTTTTGAGTGGAGGGGAGGGAGGAGAAGATGTGAGCAATGTCAATGCACTAGGTAAATGTGAGATATTATTATATCAGACATTCAATAAATGCTAAATTATGCCAGTGGTGCAGACATGTCCCTGGGAGTGTTGATCCAAATGCTTTTTCTTAATCCTCCTTCTGAGGACACTGTGCTCTGAACAGCTTAATAACAATGCCACTCCTGCTGCCTTTGAAGGGTCATGACCGATGAAATTGGATGAGTTTTACCCCTTCTGCTTTCCCCAGTGTCAGACACCATGGCAGTTCCCAGAATGACTGAGAATGCCTACATTCATAGCTTCGTGGACCATCTGAGGGACACAGTCAATCAGAGAAGATAGGACCAAAAACATTTGTTTTGATGGTACCCTGAGATTCCCCAACAGCAGCAGTCCCTCCCACCATGGGAGTGTGTGTATAGTATTGAGTAGTGACAACCAGGCCCCATGGTGGGATGATTAACAACTCCTTTGGCCAGACCCCCATCACAGTAAAATGTGTACCAATTAATCAAATGTAAGTGCTCTTTGCTGAAATGTTCATCTGTATCGAGTGGGTTCTAACATTCATCGAAGATGCTGCATAGAAGGTCTAACCTTTCCCCAGGAATCTTCTGGGAGCAGCTGCTCATTTGTATACCAAACACACCCGTGAAAAGGACAACAGACCATAATTTAGCCAGGGTTGCCTCTCAAAGCTGGTTTTGCTATCTTGATGGTGAGTTCAGCGTCAAAAAAATGACTTCAAAATGAGACTGTGAAGGGAGCAACCTATTAGCATTTGCCATGGGAAAAGCAACTTGGGGGGAGGGAGTGAAGATCTTTTCCCTGAAGTAATCTATTGCCTAGTCCAGGGGCCAAGAGCAGGAAACAACTAAAAGCTAGCACTTAACAGCTTTAATGTTTGCAGAAACCCTTTACACATTATTTCATTCAATCCTCAGAGCAACCCTGTGAAGTAGGTGTGTTATCATCCCCATTTTACATATGGGGAAACTGAGTCTATGAAAGGTTAAGTGTTTTTCTCATGCCACACAGTTAGGAAGTACCTGAGGTAGGATTTGAACTGAATTCTTTCTGGTTCAAAGCCCATCACTCTATCCTTTTGTCATCTGGCTGTCCCCTCAGAACAATGGCATAAGGATTGGTGGGAGGTGAGGATATATAGTCTGCTAGAAGAGCATGGGTCTAGGGCCCAGGAGACTTGGAATTTAGTATTAACTCTGCCTTGTAACTATATCTGTAACCAAGGAAAATAGTTTAATTTCTCTGAGTGTCAGTGTCCCAGTTGGTGTATACCCATATACACAGACAAGCAGACACACACACCTCTTATAAGACTATGGTGAACTCCAAATGAGATGATGAATGTGGAAGTGTTTTCTCCCCAGAGAGAAAGTAGGTTCCCTGAGAGCAGGGACTAGATCACTCTTATTTTGTATCCCCCTTATTCAGCATAGTACTTGACTGCTAACCAGAACTTAGTAAATATTGGTTGATTGATGCTCATTCATTTGAAAGGTTAAAAAGCATTATTCAAGTATGTGATTATAGAACAGAGAAAAGAACAATGGGTGACCAGAAATGAGTGGGTTGGACCACTTGATCCCCAAGGTCCCTTCCACTGAATAGTTTGTGATTCCTTAGTATCAGTTCATTAAAAAAATAAAAGAGTTATGCTTTGTTTTTATGTAAAATGCAAACCTATAAAAGGGGAGAGGGACAGGCAGCCCTGATGGGATGTCAGCCTATGGGAATCTAAAGGGAATGAATTAATTCTTCTGTCATTGTTTCCCATTTATCTGACCCAGATTAACCTTTGTACATTTTTACTGCATGGAGGAGGGGGGGGGGACAAAAAACCTAAACTAAACTAATGGTCTAGAACTGGTAACATACTTAATCCTTGCTCCCAGTCCTTCTGTCTAAGCTATCTTTGACAACAGTAAAGGGAACAGGTCAAGAGAGGGGATGAGGAGCAGAGTCCAGGACATCAAAACCCGAGAGACTAGGGATGCTGCTAGAGCTCAGAGAGAGGCACATCCCAAGGATTCAGAGGTGTATTCCTCTATCTGCTTCACCCTTGGCCATGGGATTTCAGATCTAGGAGAATTTTGAGATCACTGTACATTTTACAGATGAAGGAGACTGAGGCCCAGAGTGAGTGAGTTATGTGTCCAAGGTCACATGGTTAGTGGCAGAGCTAAGACTAGACCCTAGAACCTAGATCTTGTATTGTTTCCACTGTCTCACTTCTTTATACCCAGGGCAAGTAACATGAAGCACTCCAGGGAGAGGAAAGCAGAGCCCAACTGGTCTTGGGCATGGGCAGAAGGAGAGAGGAAGAGAGAGGAATACGACCTCTAGGTCCTCAAGTGCAGTCCTTTGACCAAATCCAATCAAAGGACCAGACTTGAGGACCTAGAGGGCCACATATGGCCTCAGAGTTGCAAATTCCCCACCTCTGGTATGGCATCTGGCAACCCCCCATGTTAATTAATTATATTTGCTAACTAGATGTTACCTTTAGTTGTTTCCGCACTGTCCAAGGACTAAAAGATCTATAAGTATTCTCTTAATTTTGCTGCCATGGAGCAAAGCTTCAGTTACTCTGCCCTCCTTATGATGAAATCTGCCTTCTCCATAGCTTGTCACCAAACTGTTAGAGCACAGAAAATATCCAGAAGTTTTTTGGGCAACAGCAAATGCTAAAGATCAAAGGAACAAAACTTTCTAAAACCAACTTTCTTTTCATTTTGAAAGACAGCATTGGTTGATTGGTTTACCAATTATGTAGTGTATCAATCAGTAAACATTTATTAAATGCCTATTATGTGCCAGGTCCTATACAGGAAGACCTGAGTTCAAACCCTGACTCAGATACTTACTAACTATATGACCCTGGGCAAGTCACTTAATCTCCATCTGCCTCACCTGTAAAATTAGTATATAATAAAAGTTCCTACCTCTCAGGGTTGTTGTGAGGATAAAATGAATTAATCTTTGTAAACCACTTTGTAAAACTTAAAGAGCTGTATCAATGTTGACTATTATTATTATTATTACTAGGACCTATGGGTGCAAAGATGCAAATACAATAAATGAAACAACCCCTATTTGCAAGGGGTTTACTTTTTTAATGGAGAAAACAATGAGATAGATGAATGAATGTGTGTATAAGTATACATATACTGTACAGAATAAATATAAAAATAAATGCGAATAAATTAAAAGTAGTTAAATACAAAGTAGTTTGTGAGTCAGTTAAGGGGATCAGAAAAGGCTGCATGTAGAAAATGGTACTTGAGTCACATCTTGAAGGAAGAGAGGAATACTATGAGGAGCTGTTGAGGAGTACATGTATTTTAGGTATAAGGGACAGTTAATATAGATAGAGTCAGGAAGACAGGAGTTCAAATCCCACCTTTGATAGTTACTACTGGGCAATGATTAGTCTCTCTGAGCTTCCATTTTTCTCATCTGCAAGTGGTGAACTGTAAAAACACCTATCTTACAGGTTGTTTTAAAGATCAAATTAAGTAATATATGTATAGAACTTTGTAAACCTTAAAGTATTCTATAAATATGCTTGTATTTAAATAAGAGCCTCAGAACAATCAAATTGAGTTGACACTATAATCCACTCAAGTCAGGATTTCTGCATCTAATGGGGGCCAGGCATAGAGAATAAATAGGAAAGGTATTGTTGGAGAGTATAATCTTCACATCAGTTTAAAGCTAGAGAATTTCCCCCAAATACCAAATTTCCCTCAATAGTCTGTTATTGATATTTCACTAATGTATTGGTTTAAATCAGATTTGAACCAGGATCTTTTCATAAAGCCTGTATTCCCACTAGGTATAATGAATATCTTCTTTGTCCCCAAGTCATACTTCCTTTTGTTTCCCTTAAATAGAACTCAATCAAGTTTTGAGTTTTGTTCCTGATAAATATCAAACTCTCTTATTTGCATCATATTATTTAAGTTTTGGAGAGCTTCATTCTTCTCTGTCTCCCATTCATAGTTTCAGAAGAATTTCAAAGACCACCAGTATTCTGCTTCTCAATCTGAATTTGTCCTTCATGAGATCTCTACAATAGTCATCCATGTCCCTGGGGCCAATATCTACCCTTCTGTCCACTACCACCAGCAGACAAATCAACCCACAGCTCTCATTGTTATCACAGATCCAGCTGTGGAGCTTAATCTCATTTAGTCATTCATATCATCATTTATTTCATAAGTATTTATCCATCATCTAGTCTGTCTCCAGTACTATTGTAGGTACCTCATGTGGGGTTTTTGTTGTTGTTGAGTCATTTTTCAGGCATGTATGACTCTTCATGACCTTTTTGGGGGCTTTCTTAACAAAGACACTGGAGTGGTTTGTCATTTTTTTCTTGACCTTATTTTACAGATGAAGAAACTGAAGCTAACAGAGTTAAGTGCCCAGGGTCACACAACTAGTAAGTGTCTGAGGACAGATTTGAACTCAAAAAGATGAGTCTTCCTGACTCTCTATTCACCATACCACCTAGTTGCCCACACAGGAATATAAGGATACATACATAACCCAGGCTCCTGATAGAATTTGGAGTAATGTGGAATTAAAGAGCTGTCCTGATTTGTGACATATGGACATTCCCCTGTATCTTATAAGAGGATGTAAGGATGACACATGATGAGAGTGTTGCTATGTTTTGAATATTACTAAGGAAGAAAAATTGGCATAGTAACATTTGGGACATTGCCCTGCCTGTGAATTCCTAAGCCACAGTAGGAAGTGCTCCTATACTCAGTGATTTCTGTAAGATTTTCTATTTTTCATAACTAGATCTCCTTCTATCTAGACATATTTTTACACTCTGCCACCCTGCCTTGTTTTCTTCAGCCAGAGCTGCAATTAGTAAACTTATACTCAAGTTAAGTAGTATGTAACACCTCGGAGAGGGGGAAGCAGGACAGGGTTAAGCTTGGAAAGAGCAAGATGTCAGGACAGGGGCAGGGCAGGGAAAGAGGAAGTACACACATCTGATAGCTTAGTATTTTAATTAATTATACTCAAATTAAATTATAATTTCTAAATTGTCATTTCTGAGGCTCCAACAGCATGATGTCTTCAAATACTTCTGAATGGATTTTTGAGTTTAAATTCTATGACAGCATAAGAGATTCCTGAGGGAATAGTAGGAAAATCATGATTCAAGGGTGAATTAGTGGATGTGGATGGCAGAAGGGAACCGGGAAGAGAGTATGACACCTAGGCTTACTCCCACAGATAAAACAAAGAGATGGTCAAAAGTAAAATAGGTTTAGATGATCTCAAAGGTCCCTTGATAGCTCAATAGGCCCATGAGTTGAATTTTTCTGGTTCTATTTTCTAAGAAAATGCATCCTTAAGAGAGCTGAATAATCCCATGGTCACTGCCATAGGGCTCAGCAGAGATACTGCCATGGGCTCTGTGAGAAAAAGGTAGAAAATGAAGTCTAGATTCTTAGGAGAAAATTAGGCAGCTACCAAATAAGTAAATCAAGGATCTACAGCTGGAAAAGGATGGAAACCAGTAGCTTACTGGAACAAACCAAACTCCAGGGTGCCAGAAGCAATGCAAAGAACTTCTAGAAGGCACATGAGCCAAAGAATGTCTTCCTGCCCCCAAAGCCTCCAGTTCCTTCCCCCTAAATCTGGATCTTAGAATGGGAGAACCATGGCCCATCCTTCCTATTCTAGATATTACAGTTCATAGTAACCCATTGGGGTTTGATTATTGGTGATTTCTCCCAGGGAAAATGACATCCAGGAGAAAGATCACCAGGAAACTAGCACAATACTTTAAGGTTTGTAGGTGCTTTACAAATAATATCACATGTAATGTAGGAAATATCCCCCAGAGCTCCCTTGCAGGTGAGAGCTCTGAGCACAAGCGAACTTCTACCTCTTCCTTTGCATCTAACTTTGACACAGTACCCATGGGAACTTCCCTTTGGGTTAGTCTTATGGGATACACTTTAACCAACTTCTCTCTCAGAAGAAAAACAAAGTCCTGCTTTTAGAAGAATTTGCTCAGGAGCTCCTCCTTTCCATCTAGAAGAGTCTCAAACTCATGATAATAAAAATAATTATTCAATAATCATTAACATTAAAAATACTAGTAATAGCCAGCATTCATCTAATGCTTCAAGGTTTCAAAGGATTTTTATATTTGTCATCTCATTTGATCCTTAAAATAACCCTGTGAAGTACTTGCTGTTATCATCATACCCATTTACAGATGAGAAAATTGGGGTTGAGAAAGGTTAAGGGACTCACCCATGGTCACATAACTAGCAGAGGCAGGATTCTTGCTCAGGTTTTTCTTAAGGTAGTTAGGTGACACAGGGGACAAACAGAGTGTTTGCCCTAAAGTTGGGAAGTCCTCAGTTGAAATTCTCCCTCAAACACTAGCTATGGGACCCTGAGCAAATCATTTAACTTTTCTTAGCCTCTGTTCCCTCACCTTTAAAATGGGGACAATAGCATTAACCTCAAAGGGTTGTCATGAAGGTCATATGAGCTAATATGGGCTAAAGCCTACCATTTCCAACCTTTTGTTTTTGTTTTTGTTTTTGTTTTTGTTTTTGGAGGGCAATTGGGATTAAGTAACTTGCCCAAGGTCACATGGCTAGGTTTTTGTTTGTGTGTGCGTTAAGTGTCTGAGGCCGGATCCAAACTCAGGTCCTTCTGACTCCAGGGCCGACGCTCTACTCACTGCGCCACCTAGCCGCCCCTACCATTTCCAACTTTAAAGCACTATGTAAATGGTAACTATTATTATCTTTCCTGACTCCAAGGCCAACGCTACCCATTACATCACCTAGCTGCCTAATTGTCCCGCTCCTTCCTGCTCTCCCTTCCCCCTATAGACTGCTTGTGAATGGCTTGTAGCAGAATGTTCCTGGATAATAGTTTTGGAAAGGGTCTGGGGAAAGAGTAAATCTTCACAGTTCTGTAACAATGCACTTTGAAGTCACTTAGAAGGGTGATGATGAAGGGTAGCACTGAGAAGAAGCTGGGGGCATTGAAGACACACTTCAACAACTTTCTAATTTTGCTAAGAGTTTGCCCTGACCAGAGATATCAAAAGATCACCATGTGAGGCTAAGGAAATATACTGAAAAACACCGTCTTGAAAGACAACAAATGAATTTTCCTGCTTAAAGAAAAATAAGGCTTTTAATCTCTTTCCATGGCATCCAGGTGGGAAATACCTAAGAGAAATTTCTGGTTAAAATTGAGGTGGAGGACTTCAGCCAAGGCCAGAAGGAGAGGCATAGGTCAGGGAGAGAGGTGTTCAAATGAAAAGCTTTGGACAATGGGTTTCCCAGAAATGAACTCTCATGGTAAACCCCAACCCACCAGAGCTTCCCTATCCTTGTCTTCTGAAATCAGAGAGTGAGCTGTGAGGTAAAATAAACATGGAATGATCCCAGAGATTTCATGAGAATATAAGTAGATAAAAGCAATAATAACAGTTGTCATTTACATAACATTTAAAACTTTGCAAAGAACTTTACAAATGTTTTCTGTTTATCTGCATGACAACCCTGTAAGTAGGTACTATTATTAGCCCCATTTACAGATAAGGTAACTGAGATATGCAGCAGTTAAGTGACTGGTCCAGGGTCTCGCAGTGTAGGTTTGGATTTGAATTCAGGTTTTCCTGATTCCAGGTCCAGTGCCCTTTCCACAGTGCCATTTTTCTCCTCTAGCAAGGCAGAGACTCCATAAGCAAGACTCCAGGGAGCCAAAAAGCAAATCCCTATACTTCTTTCACTGAATATTCTAGCAATGTAGTAGACAAGATAATCTAGTAGACTGAGGGATCAGGGATGTGTATTCCAGCTCTGACTCTTTCACTGGTTCTATAGAACTTTAGTAAATCTCTTAATGTCAATTTCTCTTTCTGTGAAAAGAGAAGCTATCTCTTCCTCCCTCAACCTTATAGCATGAGGATGAGGGATCTTAGTGAAGCAGTTGTTGTTATTCTTTGTCCTTCATTGTCTAAGAGGACCAATCACATCACAGAGTGATGTCTTGACTTGAACATGAATTGGATTTAAGTGAGACAGAGTTGCACAGTCATCAGCCTCACTCTCTTTTCCAGTCTTTGAAGTACAGCGGCAAGATGAAAGTCAAGATGACCAATGATGGTCCATGATGCAGTGGATTACCTGTGCACCTTTAATATCTGACCAAGCTCCAAGCACTCCTTCAGCCTCTTTGATGGCCATTGGAATAAAATGTTCTCATCCACCCATTTCACATGGGGAAATCTTCACATGCTTAGGGTTCACATCGCCCTAACTCACCAATGGATTTGAAGCCTGGTGGCTATCCTCAAACAAGTTTAACCAATTTGTTAAGATGATTTTACTAGGGTGTAGTTCCTGAGCAGGCTACAGCTTCTTAGAGCCACAGGTGAGAGAAGGGAAAAGACTTGTGAATTTGAAAAGCAGAAGACTGCTTCCAGGTATATAAGGGATTCTGAAATGAATGTCTCCTCAGTTGGTAGGGTTTTAGGGTATCCCTGAGAAGCTTTTTCAAATAAAATATTAGAAAACATAATGTGGCTCAATGAGGTAAGAGATGAGAAATATCAGAAAGTAGGATTTATGATCTAAGAAACCTGGTCCCCACTTCCTATGATATGCTCAAAGTCAGGATTGTTGAGATAATCATATGAAGAGGATCCAGCTTTCAAGTTTCTGAATAAAACTTGAGATGAGTCTAAAAAACAGAATGAAATTCATTTTCAAGCCAGATAATCAAATGAACACCTTTTAAATAATTGAGAACAATAGCAGATTGTAAGATCTATGTCAATGTCGGTAATTAAACAGAACAAGAATATGTTTTCTACCAAAAATAACCAAACAAGATGTGAAATGGCATTTTATGTTTTCAAACAAATAAATAAACAATCAAGGAAAACACAGTTCTTTATCTGAAGCCTAAGATCATCTCTGATCTGGGTGTAAGCTTCTAAGGGGATAACTCCACAGTGTGTGAACACTTACAGCTACTCAGTTTAGGGCAGAAAAGACTCAATACAATTCAGTTCAATTCAACAAGTATTATCTGTGCCTGCATGGACTGGGAATACAAAAATAGGTCATATGTCACCTGAGTGACCTTGAGCAAGTCACTTAACTTCTGAGTCTCAGTTTCCTCCTTTGTAAAGTGAGTGAATTGGGCTCTAAAGTCTCTTTCAACTCTTAATCTGTGGCTCTATGATCCTATATGAAGTTGACCCAGTCCCTCCTCTCATGAAGGTTAAGATCTAATTGAGAGAAAGATACATTCACACCATTGTGTAGCATAGGAGAGTGGGCAGTGGGTTTAGAGACAGAAGACCTACATTCAAACTATAGCTCTGTTACATACTGGCTGAATGTGGACAAGTCACATGGCTCAGTTTTATCACCTTTCAATGAAGGAGGAAAGTCAGATAATCTCTAAGCTTCATTCTAATTCTAAATGTATGACTCTATGACCTTATGAACCATATTACAAAGGAAAATTAACTTGAGATGAACGTGATGTATAAACTAAAGGTGACAACACACTTGGGGTGTGTGTGTGTGTGTGTGTGTGTGTGTGTGTGTGTGTGTGTGTGTGTGTTGGGACAGGAAAGTTGTAGATAACATCTGAGTTAGACCTTGAAGGAAAGAGCTTTAAAATGGGGACATTTGGGGTGGTTAGGTGGTGCAGTGAATAGAACACCGGCCCTGGAGTCAGGAGGACCTGAGTTCAAATTCGGCCTTAGACACTTGACACACTAACTAGCCTTATGACTTTGGTCAAGTCTCTTGCCCTTCAAAAAGCAAAAAAAAGGGGGGGGGGAGAGACATTCTAGGTCACCACCAGAGCTCTGTTGTTCTGACATAGCTTCACCCACCTCTTTTTAACCATCTGGATCAATGTGGATAATAGATTAATAAAGACTAAATCAGATCCATCACTGTGCTTGGAGGCTTGAGGGTAAAAGAGAACAGAACTAGGGGGAAGGAGACATAAGAGTGGCTGAGGCCCATTTAATCCCTGTCAATGATGACATTAGATTTGGAACAGTCAGCTCATGCCACATAGACTTTAGCATCTGGAGGATACTTGAGTCATGCTCCATGTTAGTGCTGGAGTTTCAGAGACAGACAAAAGCACATCAAAGCTCCAGATGCTAGACTTAAAGTTCCTGGACCATGAAGCCAGCATCCTTCTGTCCTGTTTGCTGTGACCAGGAGAACTGCTGATGTTTATGTCACACCCTGCAATCCTACTCCATCCATCTGTATGTCCCAGGAAGACAGAAAATATATAACAAGACACTGAATTTCCAGATTATCTTTCTTCCTCAATCAGAGATGTGGTCCAGGAAAGGGAAAGGGAAGGAAAGAAGTATTTATTAACCATCTGCTGTGTGTCAGGTTCTGTGATCAATACATTACAAGTATTATTTCATTTGATCCTCACTTCAACCCTGTGAGGTGGGTCCTATTCCTATCCCAATTTTAGAGGTAAGGAAACTGAAGCAGACAGCAGTTAAGTGTCTTTCCCAAAGTTACACAGCTAGGGAATGTCTAAGATTCAATCTGAAGCTTGACTAGAGTGTAAGGAGATTAGTTGTCTTTTGAAAGACTTTGACCTATGTTTTGCATTTATTAATCTAATCAAATTGTATTCACCTTATGACCTTGAATGACTGTGATAAATGAAGTAACATAGAGGAGAATGACCAAGAGCAATGTTTCAAGCTGAGAGTCCAAATATATCATATTTGTAGATAGATATGAAGAACCCTGGAGGAGAAAGAGAAACACATAGCAGCAGTGGACAGGTATTGGGTTACTTCTCAAACAGCCCTGTCTGTGGTCCTGACTGCTGATAGAGACACACAGAGATCCTGCCATCACACACCACTCACACTTTTAAACTTGCACTATGAAATGGGGAAAAATAAAGAAATCCTGAACAAGAACCCTGAATGGTGGTGCCAGATTTGCCTAACCAAATTTTACCCAAGAGAGTGCTAGAGTATATCAGGTAAGAAAAAGCAAAACAAAACAAAAGTGCCTATTTTTCAGTCTATGCAGAGGTGATACCCCTTGATTTCTGCATAAGACTTCATCAAGGACTTGAGATTTTCCTGGAGGATAAGCTCTCTTTACCCTTCCACAAAGTTGTAGATAGCACAAGGTGCTGTGCAAATTTGAGTTTTCATTATCATCATTATTAAAGCTATTATTCCTAAAATACTTATTAAAAAGACAACTTATTACAACAGTGACTTTTAGATGCCACAATATCTACCAGTAGTCTATCCTTTTTTTTTTTTGCTTTTTTTTTTTTTTGGAAGGCAATTGGGTTAAGTAACTTGCCCAAGGTCACACGGCTAGGTTTTTTTGTTTGTGTGTGTTAAGTGTCTGAGGCCAGATCCGAACTCAGGTCCTTCTGACTCCAGGGTCTGAGAGATTAAGGAAGGTTTGCCCTTTTAAGACAAGACTCTTAGTGAAGTGGAAAGTACCTGATTTGAAGTCCGATGACACGAATTCAAATATCAGTTCTACCACTTACTACCTGTGTGACCCTGGGCAAGTGACTTAACCTCTCTGAACTTCAATTTCTTCACACAAAAATGAGAGGGTTGGATTATATGGTTTCTGAGGTCAATTCTAGCCCTAAATCTATGATCCTGTGATCTTAAGTATCCTAGCAGAGTGAAAAAATTTTAGCCTTGGAAGTCTAAAGGAGAAGTAGTGAAGAGGAAGTAATAGCAAGCCTGTAATTGTTCTTGCACTGTGAGCTGAAGCTTTGAGCATGAATTACAAATGATGAGGAAAGAAAAGATAAGAATGGGAAAATAGTGCATTTTTGCCCTTTTCTAGTCTGAGTAAAAGCTCTGCAGCCAACACCACTTTCTCATCTGTTTTCACTCTCGGTAGCCTATGTAGTTGAATGTGTCCATCACATCCAAAGCAATCAACCAGTCAGTCAATTCTCAAGTATTTATTAAGCACTTACCCTGTACCTGGCTCTCCAGTAGGTACTAGAGGAAATTTTAAAAACTTAAATAGTCCTCAGCTATCAAGTAACTTACATTTTGAGTGTTAGAGACAAAACAACCACACAAAAGGCAATTAGAGAACCCAAGATAGTAATATTCAAATGTTAAATGGTCATAACTAAGTGAATATTCCCAGATTTTAAAAAAATTAGCCATACAAAGTACAAAGAACCTTAAGTAAGTGAACTCCTCAAATAGCCAGAATGCTTTCACTGTGTTCAGATTTCTATCAGCAAAGGGCAGATAGCAGCAAAATAAGCTCATGTCAGATTAATTTTTTAAAAACTTTCTGAAGTTGTTTTTGACACAATATACCCAATCCTTAAATAAAACATTTATAGAGTTGTCTGCACTCAGCACTGGAGAAGGCAAAAAAAACCTTAGAAACCATAGCCTCTGCTCTCAAAGAGTTTACTGTCTTGTTTTTATATGAAACTATTAGGCAACTGGGATTCAGTGGATAGAATATGAGGCTTAGAGTCTTGACTCTGCCAATTACTACTTGTATGACCTTGGGGGAGTAACTTTACTCATATGGGCTGAAATTTCCCACATTCTTTTCCTGCTCTAAATCTAGTATCCTACTAGAGAACAAGGCAGTCTATGATTGGGTGCTAAATTGAGTGGGACAATGACTGCAGTTACTTAAGCCTCAGTTAATCAGAGCATACTATCCTCACCCCCCATACACACATTCTGTCTGTCTCTGTCTCTCTCTGTTTCTCTGTTTCTCCCTCTCTGTCTCTCTGTCTCTTTTTTCTCTCTCCATCTCTGTCTCTCTGTCTCTGTCTCCTTCTGTCTCTGTCTCTCTCCCTCTCCCTCTCTCTCTCTTTTTCTGTCTCTCTGTGTGTGTCTCTCTCTCAATGGATTTTGATAACAATTTATGGTCTCCCCTGATACATCCATTTTGCTTTTCTTCCATAAAACATCATAGGAATTAGAGCTTGAGGGAACCTTAGACATCTAGTCAAACCCCATTATTTTGCAATTGTGGATATTAAGAAAAGTGAAATCATTTGCCTGTTGGTAAATGGAGAGTAAGTAACAAAGTCTAAATTTTAATCCAGGTCTTGTGATTCAAAATTCTTGTTCCACTAGTCTACGTTCTTCTCACTTACAAGTTGTATTAAAATGTTAGAGGCTGGTAAAGATTTGGGGGCTTGTTAGCAAAGCAGCATCATAGTAGAACTGAATAAAGATCTCATTACAGGGGCAGCCAGGTGGCGCAGTGAATAGAGCACCGGCCCTGGAGTCAGGAGGACCTGAGTTCAAATCCAGCCTCAGACACTTAACACAAAAACTAGCCATGTGACCTTAGGCAAGTCACTTAACCCTAACTGCCCTCCAAAATGAAAAAAAAAATCTCAGTACAGACCTGTGCAATATAAGCATAGAGTCACAAATACAGAATCATTACAAACCTTGGAAATCAATTAGTCCAACACCTTCTTTTTATAGATGATGAAACTGATTCTTAGAGAAGATTCTTAGAGATCTTAGAAGATGCGACTTTCCCAAGGCCACACAAATGATAAATAATAGAGTGAGGATTTAAACTTGGGATCTTTGTCTCCAAATTCAGTGTTTTTTCTTTTGTTCCCAGATGTATATGGCAAAAGAATTTCATATTTTCAAGTTTCTACATGTATCCGAAGGGTAATTGATTAAGGGATTCTCTAATCAACCTATTTGATTTACTAGATGGTAAGCCTGTGCTGAAGATTTTTTATTCCATCTTCCTACAGAGCAGTGGTCTCTAAAATTTTCATCATGTACCCCCCTCAGAAAAAAAAGTTAAAGCACCATCCCCTAATTTGTGTATATTTTCTTATTTATAAATTATATACATGTAGAAAATATAATTATGGTGTGGCTAGGTGGCACAGTGAATGGAGCACTGGCCCTGGAGTCAGGAGGACCTAAGTTCAAATCTGACCTCAGACACTTAACACACAAAAAAAACCCTAGCCATGTGACCTTGGGCAAATCACTTAACCCCAACTGCCCTCCAAAAAGCAAACAATATATATATATATATATATATATATATATATATATATATATATATATATATATATATATATATATATAATTATGTACATTATAAAATATAACTAAAATGGGAATTTTTAGAAGGAAGGAAACAAACATTTTAAGTGCCTACTATGTGCCAAGCACTGTACTAATCATTTTTACAAATATTATCTCATTTGATCCTCACAATAAGCCTAGGAGTTAGGCGGTATTATTATTCTCATTTTATAATCAGGGATACTGAGGCAGGCAAAGGTTAAATGACTTGCCATGGTCACACAACTAGTAAGTGTCTGAGGCAGGATTTTGTCTCAGATCTTCCTTACTCCGGCATCAGTGCTCTTATCTACCACACCACCTAGTAATGATAAAATAATATTTTATTCTAGAGTCTACAAGACTCCATTAAGGTTTATTTAGTGGGGAGGAGGGGAGAAGTGTGACTTGGTCAGACCTATATTTTAGGAAAATCACTTTGGCACCTTGTAGAGCATGGATTGGAGAAGGGTGAGATTTGAGGCAAGTAAGTTATTGTTTATTTAACCAGGAAAGAGGTTATGAGGGCCTGAATGAGGGTGGCAACCACAAGAGTAGAAAGAAGGGGACAGGGGCAGCTAGGTAGCACAGTGAATACAGCATCGGCCCTGGAGTCAGGAGGACCTAAGTTCAAACCTGGCCTCAGACAATTAACACGCCTTAGCTGTGTGACCTTGGGCAAGTCTCTTAACCCCAATTGCCCTGCCTTCCCCCCTCCAAAAATAAAAAGAAAGAAGGAGACAGATGCAAGAGATGGGTGGAAATGTAAATGACAAGAGTTGGCAATTGATTCTATAAATAAACTGAGGAAGAGTAAGGAGTCAAGATAAATGAAGGTGTGCATTAATTAATTAATTAATTTTAAAAGTATTTAACTGTTTACAGTGTGTGAGGAACTGCTCTAAGTGTTGGGATTACAAAAGGAAAAACAAAACAATTTCTACTCTCTGGGAGTCACATTCTAACACAGGGAGGAAACACATAGAGAAGGTTTCAGCAGAAAATCAGCTGGAAAGACCCAATATTCCTTAGTGGCAAAGCAGATGGCAATGCATCTTGTTTAGTGTCATTTCCATGAATAAAACCATATCCATTTCTGATGATGGGCCATTTGACGATACTAAGGACTTTGATGGTGAGAACTCTTTTTCCCAGTTCTTTAGTAACTGTGTCTGCTGAAGAGGTGGGGGCTGCAGTACTGCAGAGGCATCTTTCAGGCTGCATCACCACAATGATTTATTTCCTGAATGATGGAAGGGCAAGGCTAAAAGCAGGGCCAGTGGTCGGGAAGGTATTACTATTCCTGGGGCTCTTAAGCACAGAGGCCTAGTTTATCTCCATTGGTAATGGAGCTAGAGTTGTGGCTGTTATTTGACCCACTTGGCACATGCCACCTCCCATCTCTCCCTCAGAGTGACTTACTACTTCATTAGCTAGGCTAGATTACCTGTCCTGTTGGTGGAAGTTGATGCATGGTTGGTGTTGGCCATGGTAGAGATGGTAGACCCCTTCTCCACAAGGGTTGCTCCTCTCAACTTAACATTGAGGTGAATGGAAGAATGGTGATGCCTTTGACAGTTATGAGGAAATCGCAAGAAAATCATTGTTAGGTTATAACTACCCTGAGTGGCCAATGTCTTGTTCATACATAGGGGGCAAGTGTTAGGAATGAACATAATGAGTGTCAATAAATAATGGATGAAGGGGGAAAGTATAGTTATGTTGCATACAAGCACACCATTTTTTTTATTATTGTGACCATTTTATACAATACATCATGCAACCTTCTGTTTAGTCATGTTATCACCCTTATGGGTTCTTGGCACTGACTTTGAAACCATCACTCTAGAGTAGGTGGGTCCTTAAGCTTTGTTGTATATCATAGATTCATTTAGCAGCCTAGTGATGCCTATGATCCCCTTCTCAGAATGTTCCTAAAAAGTTGAAGGAAACACTAAATAAAAGTTAGTAAAAACAAAGATGTAATTTGTTCATATCCAAGTTCACAGTCCCATAAAATCTATCCATAGATGCATCGAGGGTCTATGGAGTCCAGATTAAAAACCCCTACCATAGTGAGATCTACCAAGATCCACTTTAGTTAAATCTAAAAACTGAGACTGTCCCCAAAATGAATTAGTTGGTTTGAAACTATGCCTTGGTATCTCCTGCAGATGGGTTTTACCAAAAGAAGCTACCTTCAAGATGAATCAGTTGACTCAGATTCTTAGGGAAACAGACAGTCACTCCTTCAATGCTGGCATATAAAAGAGCACTCTTGATTCCTTTTGACTTTTCCCTTCTGACCTTCTTCCCAAAAGATCCGGAGAAAACAGCAAGTATAAGAGGTGTGAGGGAGGGCAGAGCAGGTGAGCCTGGGGGTCCTATGGGTCCTTTGTATCTTCTGCGTTTTCAGTGGGGTAAAATCAAAACTCCTATAGTCAATATTATTATTATCTTGTGTGCTTATGTGGTAGCTGGGGAACCTTTTACCCTGATCTGCAGAGACTTAGATATAAACAACATTCTGAGATTCCCTGGAATAAATTCTGAGCAGGGGTAATATGAGCTAAAGAGAAAGTAATCTTTAGACCCTCCCCAAGACTGGACCTGGTCCATGTAAGCCCAGAGCTAAAGGCCCTGGACCACAGGTTACACAGTCTTTTGCAAGTCTCAATTTTCATTCTAAGATTGACATTTATAGAGAACTTTAAGGTTGGCAAAGTGCAGCAGAGTAAAGTAAAAAGAGTATTAAGTTTAGAGGCACAAGACTTGAATTTGAATTCCAGTTCTACTATTTACTTAAACTTGGCTTTGGGCAGTCTTTTCATCTCTCTCGACCGCAGTTTCCCCATCTGCAATATCAGAGGATTGGACTAGATGACCTCTAAGATCTCTGTTAGCTATAGATCTATGAATAATTCAATCCTTGTAACAACCTCATCAGGTAGCTAGAACAGGTATTATCCCCATTACAAATGAGGAAACTGAGACTATTCAGAGGAGTCACACCATTAGTCAATGTAGAAGGCAAGATTCAAATGCTGTTCTCTGATGAATCCAGGCCCAGGACTCTTTTTCTTTTATCAGTGTAACTGCAAAACTACGTTTGGCTCTTCTACTTCATTCTCTACTGAATGTCTTATTGCTTATAAAGTATTTGTGTAGCAAAATCACTATACTTTGCAAAACTATCCATGAAAGGCTCCCACAATGACCTTGCTCATGAACAACAGCATTGTTCTCATAATAATTTCCTATTGATTAGGCAGCCATGATGTGCTAGGACACCAGACAGAGTAAACAAAAGGTGTGGTTCAATCTTCTCTCAAGAAAATGTCTTGAAATTTTATACTCTCCTTCTGTTGTTTTTTTTTTTCCAAGTTAAATTATGCTTTAGTTGCCTGATAATTAGAGACAGCCATATTGAATTTGTAACAACACTGCTAATTAAACATTCAGTTACCGTCAACACAGAAGGGAAACACACCTTCATGTATTTCTTCTGAACTAGTTTAACCTAGGACTCAAAGGCAAGGATTGTTCTGGAATAACAATGACTGTTTAGTGCCCTCACATCTGAATAATCTTTGTGCATCTGGATTTCATATTTTCTTTCAAATTGTAGATGCAAGCTAGTCTCCTTGCTAACAAAATGCTTTCTTCATCCTACACTGAATCCCACAGCAAATCCCCACATATCTTTGCAAATCTCAAAGATATTAAGGCATTTAACTTTTTTTTTTCATTTAGACCTTTGAAGTGTGGTGTGACTGGAATAATTTTAGAGTTCTAACCTGTCGTCTGAATAGGAAATTAAGGAAACCGCCTGTCATCTTGGTAGCCAGTCCAATAACTAATTACTTATGGATTTTAAGTCAAATTTGAGAAAGATAAATATTTAAATAAAACATATAATCATTTAGAAATACTGCTAAGTGTTTTATAATTATTGTCTCGAAAGGAGTCATTACCTAAGTGATGCATTCGTTTGTTTCTGATGGAACCTGGCAGCTTTTTCAATGTGGGGGAAGGAGTGGAGGAAGGTGGCTTTGGTGATGGAAGATTATTGTGTGTGTGTTTTTAAAGGCATTCAAGTGCAGCACAATGTTAGAAAATATTGAATATGGTTTGGAAGGGCTCAGTTTTATCAGGAGGGGTTGAAACCACGTCGTATGTCAAATTCTGCCCTGGAAATAGGGCTGAAATACCTGCTTGAAGAGGAAGGGGCATCCTCCTGGTAGACACCATAACATTACTGAGGCACTTCTGGGGTTGAAAGGTACTTGGATGAAGGGGAGAAGGAACTGGAGAAGGCTATGGAAAAGTGAGCTACCATAGCATGCAAAGTCTGTGCATTTATTTAGACTTAGCATGTGTACACTTGTATTGGTAGTTCTCTTTTTGTATGCCTTATGAGGGTATTTCCTCTTTCTCAGGAGCTCTCACTATTAGAAGCAATATGGCCTCAGCACCACAATCTTAGACGTGGCTGGCTACATTAGTATGGACCTGAGTACCTAACAAGCTAAATACAGCCTTAGGACCCATTTTGTCTCTCACAAACAGACATAGAACAGTAGGAACCACAACCACAACCACTACCAAGGGATCTTATTTCCCCAGGAACTCAGAAAACAGAGCCTCGGACCAACGCCTATGGCACTGGCCTAGAAGCAAATACATATACTCGTACACAAGGGCAGCATTGGGCTGCCCACTGGACACTGTCATTGCACAGAGTCAGAATTTTTCTAGCTATCAAGGTCTTCATGAGCTTCCTTATGGCATATAAAAGGAGTCACCACTCCATAGTCAGGCTAAGAAGCAGCTGATCAGAGCCACAGAATATATACTGGAAAATGCCAAGAGCTGCTTATATAGCATTAGCTCCATTGATTCTGGGTAGGAGCAGCAGATATTTTATAGAACTAGACAAAGTTAGGTCACATGAAATGTTACTTGCAGACCCCTTTACCTATATTTTTATGCCCCAGGGGTTCTCTGTTACAGATTTGTGTGTAGTTGTCAGATGTAAAGGTCTTAAGATATTGATAGATTGGGGCGGCTAGGTGGCGCAGTGAGTAAGAGCGCCGGCCTCGGAGTTGGGATGACCCGAGATCGAATCCGGCCTCAAAAAATGAGCACCCACACACAAATAATGACTAGCTGTGTAACCTTGAGCAAGTTACTTAACCCCAATTGCTTAAAAAAAAAAAAGATATTGATAGATCAATCTTGTCCCTTTAACTAGACAATAAGTTGCTTGAGAGCAGGAACTCTATCTTTCATTTCTTTCTATCCTCAACACCTTGTTTTGAACAAAGTGAACCCTTAATGTTTATGAAATATAACAAATGTTTAATGTGTTTCATGATGATCATGATGCCAGTACCCCTATAGCTTTAAGAATATCTAGCACGCTGAATCTCAAAGAGCCAGGGAAGATGAACCCCAAAAGGAGTAGGGGGGAAAGGAGGAATAGGTCAGTACAGAAACTAAGAGACCCTCAATGAGACCAAGCAGAGCTGACCACACCCACCCAAAAGCACAGGAAGGAGATGGCGCCTTCCCCTGGCACAAAGTACCTATTCAGGAACTAAATTCAGAGAGTTTTGCAAATCAAAGAAAACTCTAATTTGTATCAATTATTGTAAATCTAACTACAGAACTACAGAAGCAAACAGACTCAAAGAAGAAAAAAGTTAATTTTTCACTAGGACTACGTGAAAATATAGAAGAAATGAAGCAAGGGATTTTAAAACTATAACAAGAACTTATGGAAAGAATTCTAAAGAGAATAAATATCTTGTAAAAGAAAGTAGTGAACTTTTTCCCAAGAAATTAAATCTTTGCAAACTAGAAAACATCAAACATATCAGTAAATCAGGGAGAAATTGACTAGAGAGCAAAAAATAATTATTATCCAAAAGATTAAAGGAAGAAAATGTGAGATTTCTCATATTTAAAAAAATTGACCTGGAAAATGGGTAACAGAGTAGTAATTTAAAGAAACATTGGACTCTTGAAAACCAGGATTATTTAAAGAAAAACTTGCATACTGTATTTCAAGAAATCATAAATGAAAACTACCCAAATCTATGAGAACCAGAAGACATAGATAGAAAGAATCTATCAATCATCTCTTGAGACTAACCCTAAAGGAAAAGTCCCAGGAACATCATAACCAAAATCCAGAGATCCATATCAAAGGAGGGGGAGGTATTGTATACATCCAAAAAAAAGCAGTTCAAGGAACTATAGTCAGAATCAAATAAATGTGTCTGGCAGAGTCTACCCAAAACCCAAGTGTATCTCGGAATATTATATCCCAAAAGGAAGAAAATATAGGCTAACTACCAAGCATAACATATTCTGCAAAGCTGAGCATAATACTACAGGTGTGGGGTGGAATTTTAATGTAAAATTTCAAGCCTTTCTGCTGAAAAGACTAGAGTTAGTCAGGAACTTTGAAATAGAAACATAAGAGTCCAGAAAAACTTAGAAAGAGAAACTTGAGCAACTGAAAGGAGCTATATGATGTAGTACCAGTGTTAAGGAAGAAAAAAATAAGTATCCTCCAGAACCTTAATGTCTTCAAAGATTATTGAGGAAGTTAAATAAGAAAAATTGAGGTTCTGGGGATAGATTGGTTTGGTTCTATGGATATAAAGAGGGAAAAGGAAAAGGAAGGTAAAAGAGGAATTCACTGATATAGATAAGAGGAAGAAGGGGGTAGAACTTGCTATTTCATATAATTGTTGTATGTGAGAAGAGTATACAAACATGGAGGAAGAAGTGGGGGGAGTAGCCATTTGAAAAACTTCATTCTTATGTTAAATGGACAAAGGAATGTTGAACACACACACACACACACACACACACACACACAGAGTTTGGTATAGAAATACATCAAATTCAACAGGAAAATAAGCTGAGATGCGTGGGGATAGGGAGGATATCATTACAAGCAAAACAAACTTCCTGATCCTGAAGGGGAAATTAAAATGGGAACAAGGGAGAAAGGAAAGAACTAAAATTTAAGGACGTATTTTAGATTACCTCTTGAACAATTGGGGAATAGCCAAACAAATTGTGGTAAAATGAATGTTATGGAATATTACTGCACCATAAAATATGACAAAGGACAATTTCAGAGAATCATGGGTTAGTATGAACTGATTGGGGTGATGTTAACAGAACCAGTAAAACAATTTATACAAGAACAACAACATTGTAAATAAAAGAAACTCTGAAAGACTTAAGAACACTAAGTAAAGCAATAGTCAACCATTTTGCCTAAGAAGGAGCAAACCCATCAAAGTCAGAAATAGAACAGATCAAAGCTCATATGCCAATCAGTACATTAGTAGACACTTCCAGCCTGTGTGAGATACAAAGACTCAGTCTTAAGACAGAGAAAGGAAGCTGGAGGGTTTGGGTTTGCATTTTGGATCTGTTGGGCTTTTTGGCTGGTTTTTGGTTGGATGGTTGGTTTGGTTCTGAGGTAGAAATAGGAGGGTTGGTGTTTTGTTTGTTCTTCTATCCTTTTAGTATAAGCAGGCTTCAGGCACCTTTGAATATACCAATAATAAATATCAGTTGATCAACAAGCATTCATTAAGTGCCTGTTATGTATCAGATGTTGTGCTAGACTCCGGAAATACAAAAATAAAGCAGTTCCTGCCCTCGAGGAGCTTATAGTCTGGATGGTACATACCTATATAAATAAATACAAAATATACAAGGTGTATACAAAGTAATTTTGAGGTGGGCACTAGGACATGGGGAGACAATGCTGGGGGCAACACTTGAACTGAGATTTAAGGGATTTAGATTGTCCGGATCTATATCTGATCACTAGACCCAGATGGCTCTGGAAAAGAAAGTGAGGCTGGTGACTTTGCATAGCCCTACCTCACTCAAATCCAATTGACTTGCAAGTCATGGCGTCACCTCCCTGATGTTATGGTCCTCTTCAAGAATGAAGGACAAACCACATGCACATAAGGGATTTAGGGATTCTAAAAGTCCAAGAGGAGAAGGAGGCACATGTCAGACTTGTTGGGCAGCCTTTATAAAGGTGCAGAGAGAAGCCAGAAAAGGATAAACACAAGGACTAGTACAATTTCTTTCATGTCAGGAGTTGCACTCACGAATTCATTAGTCATTCTAGCTCTTTCTGTCTATATGTGTCCCCCTCTTCCCTCTGGGATAAGAGGTCTAGTTTAACCAGTCTGCATCACTGGCCAATGAAGCATATGTTTTAGGAAGAGCAACTACTAGATGCCTGGGGTGCCTTCATTTTCCAGGCAATCAACCCCAACCTTAGATGGAAGAGGCGGTTTTCAGTTTAGACTATGAAGGGTGGATGCAGTGTATTTTGAAGTCCCCCAACAGTTCCCCTCTTCCATTAACCCTATATCCTTTGTCTCTCCTGGCTTCTCTCTTCTTTTTCTCTGAGACTCACTTTTTTCATATTCCATTGGTCTCTTTATTTCTTTCTTGACTTCTTCCACGTCTTATTCTCTTCTGGAAAAATCCTCCTATCCCACCAACCTCAATCCTTTTAATAATTTCATAACTGAAATCTAACCAATTCAAATAAACATTCTTGGACTAAGAAGAAACAAGGGAGCATATTTTCCCTTAAATTTTACCTTTCTGAAATTTGAGACTTCTATGACTGTGTCCTTACTCCCAACACCGATATAAGATACTCATATGACCTTTTCCTCTTTATGGGAAGAAAAGAAATATAAATTTCTTAAGCACTATTATGTGCCAAGCACTGTGCTAAGCCCTTTACAACAACTTAACCCTCACAACAACCTTGAGATATCGGTATTATAATTATTTTTTCTAATTTTACAGTTGAAGAAACTGAGGTAGACAGAGGGTAAGTGAATTGCCCACATAGCTAGTAAGTGTCTGAGGCAGAATGTGAACTCAGATCTTCCTGAGTACTACCAGTGTTTCCCATGATTTTTATTGTCTGTAGTGGTCGTCTATGTCATTTGGACTCTTTTTTTAGATTTTATCCTTTGTAAGCTCCAGAGAGGTAGAGACGGGGAATATGAATAGTGTTCCCAACCTCTGTCATGTAATGGAAAGAACCCTGAACTTGGAGTCAGAAAATATAGGTTTGAGTCCTAACTTCTATTTATTAGCTGTGTGACCTTGTACAAATTACTTTACTTTCCTGGGCCTCAGTTTCCCTATCTATAAAATGAGTGGTTGGACAGGGTGACCCCTAATGTCCTTTCTAGCTCCAATGAATGTGATTCTCTGCCCATATTCTGAGCAAAGGCAGTCCTAGGCGTGGGATACTGTACTCACTCTGTCCAAAACAGTAGAGCAAAATAAATGTTCCCTAGGAAGCATTTTCTGTTAATAAACAGGTTTCTCCAGGGCTAGACTGCAGGAATAGCAGCCCCTGTGGAGCTGAATCTGCAGACATGGAACCCATCCCTAATAACAAAGCTTTCATCCCACCTGCCCCAAATTATTGAGATTTGGGCATCTTGAACACAGACTTAAAGTACCTTCCTCCACGTACATCAATCAATCATTCACCAAACAATCACTCATTAAATATCAGCTATGTGCCAGGCACTGAGTTAGGCATTGAAAATACAAAGACAAAAATGCCCGTCCTTAAGAAACTTGTAATCCATCAGTAGAAATGACAATAACATGTGTGTATAAATATATGTGACTATATGCATATATGAAACTGTATACATTTATAATATATATAAACATACAAATACTTATATGTATTTATATATAAAGCAAATACAAGGTACCACTGGGGAGGAGGCACTAACACCTAATAAAAGACATACTAGATGTTCCATGAGGTGGTTTTGAGGGAAGCAAGGGATTCTAAGAGGGGCAGTCACTGGACCTGGAACCAGGAAGACTCATCTTCTTGAGTTCAAATCCAGCCCTGGACACTTACTAGCTGTGTGACTCTGGGCAAGTCACTTAACCCTGCTGGCCTCAGTTCCTCATCTGTAAAATGGGCTAGAGAAGGAAATGACAAACCACTCCAGTATCTTTGCCAAGAAAACCCCAAACGGGGTCAAGAAGGGATAGGACATGACTGAAATGACTAAACAATAATAACAACAAAAAGGCATTCTAAGAAGCAGAGATGAGGAGGGCAGGAATCACAGGCCTGAGGGATGGCATGGGCAAAGGCAGGATGATGAGAGGCAGGATGAGGGACAGCAAGGACAGTGTGATTGGATGGTGCATATCATGATGGGGGAATAATGTGTAAGAGCCTTGAAAGGTAGCATGAGGCCAGATTGTTAAAGGCTTTAAATCAAACTGAGCTGTTTGTATTTGATCTTAGGGGTAACAGGAACCCCCTGGAGCTTCATGGATTTCATAGGCTATGGGGCTGGATGGGGAATTGGAGATCATCTGAATTCCAGTCCAGCCACCTGCCTGTCTCCCAGGATAAAGAAGGTGATTCAATTGGATCCTGAGCCACGGCCATGCACAGCAGCAGGTCACTATATTGGTAGATACCTCCCTGTTAGGTTATTCCCTGCCCAGCATTGGCAGAGGTCAGAGACTACAAACAGTCATTACAACACAAGTTGACCTTCCTGATTTCTCCTATCAGGAGGATGCAAGGATGTTCTTTTTCTTGTTTTTCTCCCTTTTTGCTCATCCTGATGTTCTTGTAAGCATTTATTCCCACCTCTGTTTCTGGCTTTTTTTTAATCCCCATGTCCCTGTCACTCACAAGGCCCCCATTCACAGTTGTCTTGACTATTAAGTCATTACTGAACCATATGCTCTATTCCAGGGCCTCTTCCTTATTTTCTTTTCTCCTTTACTAGGCAATCTATTTGCACAAAGGGTTGTTATAAAAAAGATATGTATCTATTCAAGGACCAAAACTTGCTATAGAAGAAAGAAAGACATCCTATACTCTGGGTCTTGCCAAATCCTATTAGAAAAAGACAAAAGAAAAAACCTGCACTTATATATAATTGCTGAGATAGCCTCTTAGTTTAGGGTAGTGTTCTATTAGAGAGGTGATATGGTGGAGTGGATTCATTGATAGTCTTAAAGTCAGGGACATTTGGATTACAATCCTACATACTATATGTGTGTCCCTAAACAAGTCATTCCTCAGAATCATAGAATCACAGAATTTAAGAGTTAGAAGCCAGGGTGTGTTGAAGCTAGTTCATGCCAACTCAGGAGAACTGACTATTATATTTCAAGATGAGCATTTATACTTCAAAAATCAGCAAATGCTACAAATCAGGGCTTGACTTATTGTCTTACTGACTGTCTAGATTTAAAAAACTGATGGAGAATATGTTAATATGATAAACCTTAAAAGTATATTTATTGATTAGAGTCGGCGGAGCCAAGATGGTGGAGTAGAAACAGCATTTCCAAGGTGCTCTGTCCCACACAACTTCTAAACTATGTAAAAGGGGACTCTGAACAACTTCTGGAGCCCCAGCACCCACAGAACTACACAGAGAAGCTAACCTCCCGCTGAGGAGAACCCAGCAGCCCTGCAGGGAGTGGCGAGCACAGTGCTCTGAGAGCAGGCAGCACAGCTCGCTGGGAACCGAGCCCAGGCCCGTGTGAGCCGAGGTTTTAGGCCCAGGGCGGCCAGGCCAGCAGCCAGCTGGAGGGACCCCAGAACACCAGCAGCCGTGGCGATTCCAGAATTATCAGCACAGACATGCCTAGGACAAAGTGAGAGGTTAGTGACCTATGGACTTTGGGACCAGTATTTGGGGAACTCGTGGTTTCCTCCCCTGGGGGCAAAAAGCTGCTGAAGAAACATGGCACAGAAGCCATTTTTCAGCATCAGTGGCGGCTCTAGCTCCTGGTCTGTGAACTGTAGGGAGATCCAGCAATCAGTCTGGGGGTTAATCACTCTTGCTTTAAACTGCCTGGATCTGGATTGTGGTCTGGGGGGAGGTTTGGGGTGGATATCCAATTGGCAGAGTGGGTGGAGGCTTTACAGAGGCCACCCAACCTGCGGAAGTTGTGAAGACCCCAACATTCGGGACAGAAGCTCTCCTGTCTGGTGGCAGAGTCCTACCGTGGCAACAAGCCGAAAAATCAAGTAATTAAGTGGCAACATGCCTAGGCAAAAAGAAACAAAATAAACAGAAAAATTCAACATTGGACTCCTATTTTAGGGGCAAAGAGGCTCAAAGCATGGAGGAGGACTGTGAGGTCAGAACTCCTGCACCAAAAGCCCCAAATGAAAATACAAGCTGGCTACAGGCCATAGAGGACCTTAAGAAACAGATAAGAGAAGTGGGGGAAAAATTGGGAAGAGAAATGATAAAGATGCAAGAAAAGTGTGAAATGACAGTCAACAGCCTGACTGAGGAAAATAACACCTTAAAAAATAGACTATCTCAAAAGGCAAAAGAGGCTCAGAAAGGCAATGAGGAGAAGAATGCCTTAAAAAGCCGAATTTGCCAGATGAAAAAAGAATCTCAAAAGCTCAATGATCAGATTCATTCCTTCAGAGTTAGACTGGAGCAAATGGAAGCTAGTGACTTTATGAGAAATCAAGATGCTGTTAAGCAGATCCAAACAAATGAAAGAATAGAAGGCAATGTCAAATATCTCATGGGAAAACCACTGACCTGGAAAATAGATCCAGGAGAGATAATTTAAAAATCATTGGACTACCTGAAAGCCATGATCAAAAAAAGAACCTAGAAATCATCCTTAAAGAAATTGTCAAGGAAAATTGCCCTGATGTTTTAGACCCAGAGGGCAAAATAGAGGTTGAAAGAATCCACAGATCACCTCCTGAAAAAGATCCCAAAAAGGAAACTCCCAGGAATATTATAGCCAGGTTTCAGAACTCCCAGATCAAGGAGAAAATACTACAAGGAGCCAGGAAGAAAAAATTTCAATACTGTGGAAACACAATCAAAATAGCACAGGACCTGGCAGCTTCTACACTGAGGGATTGAAGGGTATGGAATATGATATTCCAGAGGGCAAAAGAGCTGGGATTGAAGCCAAGGGTCACCTACCCAGCAAAACTGAGTATCTTGTTTCAGGGGAAAATATGGTCATTCAGTGGAATAGAGGACTTTCAAGCATTCTTGAGGAAAAAACCAGAGTTGAATAGAAAATTTGACATTCAGACACAAGAAGCAAGAGATGCTTGAGAAGGTAATCAAGGAAAAGAAATCAAAAGGAACTTATCAAAGTTGAACTATTTACATTCCTACATGGAAAAACAATAACTGTGTCTGATGAAACCTTTCTCATTATGAAAATAATTGAAGAAGGGTATATGGCATATGTTTACAGGTATACATGGATAGAGGGCACAGGTTGAATTTGATGGGAAGGGATGATTCTTAAGGGGTGAAGTTAAGAGGTGAGAGAGGAAAGTGGCAAGAGGATATGGGGAGAGACAGGGTAGGGTAAACTATCTCATGTAGAAGAGGCAAGGGGAAGTAGTTGCAGGGGAGGGGAAGAACAGGAAGGCAAAAAGGCAAAACCATATTCTCATTGAAGTTGGCTCAAGGAGAGAATCACATACATACTAAATGGGATATCTCACCCTGAAAGAGAGTAGGGGAAAGGGGGATAAGAGGGGGGATGATGAGAGGAGGGCATTCTGGGGGGAGGGGAGGTTGGAAGCACCCACTATCAAAGAGGAACAGGATCAAAGTAGGGAATGGACCAGGTGGGAGGTGAGATGGGTGGGAGGGAAATATAAGCAGTCTTTTACAATATATCTACTAGGGCAATGTTTTGCATAGCTATACATGTACAACACATACTGAATTGCTTATCTTCTCAGAGGGAGTGGGTGACAAGGGAGGAAGGGAATAGATCTGAAAATTGAAGTTTTATAATTAAATGTTTCATAAGATGTCCAGGCACTGGGGCTCAGAGACTCACCTTGCCCTAATGGCAAAGTCGAAGGGGGTATGGGAGAAGATAGGGGAGAGAGCAGATTGGATGAGGGGATATCTTGTGGGACTGCTATTCTGGGGTGGTGGGTATGGAAAAAATGGGGGATAAAAATTGGAACTCAAAATTTGGTGGAAATGAATGATATAAACCAGAAGTCAATAAAGCATTTGTTTAATTAAAAAAAAGTATATTTATTTTTCAAGAGTCAGTTGTTAAAATATTAACCAGCAGGGCGGAGTCAAGATGGCAGAGTAGAAACAGGACTTCCATGAGGCTCCAGCTTCTACCTCCCCCAATTCATGTAAAAGGGGACTCTGAACAAACTTTGTAGCTACAGAATTCACAAAATGATACAGAGAAGCTAACCTCCTCCTGAGGACAGCCCAGTAGGCCAGCAGGAATCACCCAGCACAGTGCTCTGGGAGCTGAACCCAGCCCCAGGCAAGCAGGAGGTTTTAGCCCCAGGGCAGGTCTGATCAAACACTGGCTGGAGGGACTTCAGATCACCAGCAGCTGTGGTGGTTTCCAGAATTATCAACACATAGATGTTAAGGACAAAGTGAGGTCAGTGCAGTGTGGACTTTGGGATCCAGTAGTTGGGAGTGTGGTCAGCCTTTACCCCCAGGGTGAGAAGCTGCTGAGGCACCACAGCTGTGCTGCCACCTCCATGTGTCAGCTTCAGCTCCTGGCCTGCAGAGTGTAGGTGGAACAAGCAACAAATCTGAGGGGTAATTTCTCTTGCTTTACCCTGTTTGGATCTGGATTGCTGTCTAGGGTGGAGGTCCTGGGGCATGCAACCAGCTTGCCAGAGTGTATGGAGGCTTCAGAGAGGACACCCAACTAATACTGTCATCAGCTGAGAACACCCCAGCATTTGGGACAAAGTTTCCCTGTCTGGTGGCAGAGTCCTACTGGGGCAAAAAGCCCAGGGGTCAAGTGACTGAGTGGTGACATGACCAGGCAAAGGAAGAAAAATAAATAGAACAACCCAACTTTACACTTCTATTTTGGGTGACAAAAAGGATCAAAGCATGGAACAGGAGGAAGACTGTGAAGTCAGAACTCCTGAACCAAAAGCTTCAAAGAAAAATATGAGCTGGTTACAGGCCATAGAGGACCTTAAGAAGCAAATAAGAGAAGTGGAGGAAAAATTGGAAAGAGAAATGAGAACAATGCAAGAAAATTATGAAATGAGAGTCAACAACCTGACTAAAGAAAATAACGCCTTAAAAAATAGACTAACTCAGATGGCAAAAGAGGCTCAAAAAGGCAATGAGGAGAAGAATGCCTTAAAAAGCCAAATTTGCCAGATGGAAAAAATAATCTCAAAAGCTCACTGAGGAGAATCATTCCTTCAGAATTAGATTGGAGCAAATGGAAGCTAGTGACTCTATGAGAAATCAAGATACTATTAAACAGATCCAAACAAATGAAAGAATAGAAGGCAATATGAATATCTCATTGGAAAAACCACTGACCTGAAAAATAGATCCAGGAGAAATAATTTAAAAATTATTGGACCTGAAAGCCATGATCAAAGAAAGAACCTAGACATCATCCTTAAAGAAATTCTCAAGGAAAATTGCCCTGATGTTTTAGACCCAGAGGGCAAAATAGAGGTTGAAAGAATCCACAGATCACCTCCTGAAAAAGATACCAAAAAGAAAACTCCTAGGAATATTATAGCCAGGTTCCAGAATTCCCAGATCAATGAGAGAATATTACAAGCAGCCAGGAAGAAACAATTTGAATATTGTGGAAACATAATCAGGATAACACAGGATTCTGGCAGCTTCTACACTGAGGGATGGAAGGGCTTAGAATACAATATTCTGGAGGTCAAAGGAGCTGGGATTAAAACCAAGACTCACCTACCCAGCAAAACTGAGTATCATGTTTCAGGGGAAAATATGGTCATTCAGTGGAATAGAGGACTTTCAAGTTTTCTTGATGAACAAAACCAGAGTTGAATAGAAAATTTGACATTCAGATACAAGACGCAAGAGAAGCATGAGAAAGTAAACAGGGAAAAGAAATCAGAAGGAACTTACCAAAGTTGAACTATTTATATTCTTACATGGAAAAATGATCATTGTAACTGATGAAACTTTTCTCAGTATGAAAATAGTTGACGAGAATAGAAATATATATATATATACATATATATATATATTTATATATGTCTATTATAGGAGGGTATATTGGTGTATGAATACATATGTGAATGTGTGTATATATGTTTACAGGTATACATAGATAGAGGGCACAGGATCAATTTACTAGAAAGGGATGATACTTAAAAGGTGAAATTAAGAGGTGAGAGAGGAATATAATGAGAGGAGATGGGGAGAGACAGAATGGGGTAAACTATCTCATATTGAAGAGGCAAGGGAAAAATGGTTACAATAGAGGGGAAGAACAGGAAGGCAAAAGGGAATGGGTCAACCTTATTTTCATTGAATTTGGCTCAGGGAGGGAATGACATATACACTAAATAGGGTATCTCACCCTACAGGAGAGTAGGGGGGAAGGGGATGAGAAGGGGGATGATGGAAGGCAGGGTAGGCTGAGGGGGAGGGAAGTTGGAAGCAAAAACATTTTGAAAAGGGACAGGATCAAAGTAGAGAACAGAACAAGTGGGAGGTGGGATAGGAGGGAGGGAAATATAGTCAGTCTTTTACAATATATCTGCTATGGTATTGTTTTGCATAGCTATACATGTACAACCTATACTGAATTTCTTATCTTCCCAGTAAGGGTGGGTGACAGGGGAGGAAGGGAATGAATCTGGAATTCAGATGTTTAAATATATATATATATATATATATATATATAGTATTAATAATACTATATATATAGATACATATTATATAATATATATAATAATAGTATATATATATATATATTAATACATGTAATCGGGAAATAAGATGTATAGGCACTGGGCCATAGAGATCCACCATGCCCTACTGGAAAAGTCGAAGGCAGTATAGGAAAAGATATAGGAGAGAGCAGATTGGAGGATGGGATATTCTGTGAGACCACTATTTTGGGGCGGTGGGTAGGGGAAAAAACGGGGAGAAAATTTGTAACTCAAAATCTGGCTGAAATGAATGATGTAAACCAGAAGTTAATAAAGCATTTGAAAAAATAAAAATAAATAAAACAAAATATTAACCAGCACACTACTGGTTGGATGTAACCACCTAAAAGGGCCATTTCGGCTAACCTACCCACGAAAAGAATCCCCACTCCAACACACATGACAAATGATCACTAGCCTTTGCTTGACAACCTCCTCAGAGGAGGAACCTACCATCTCCAGAGTCAGCTCATTCCACTTTGGAATAGCTCTAATTGTTTAAAAGACTTTTTCTCCTGACCTGAAACCTAAATTAGTCTTTTTGTAAATTTCACTTATTATTTCCAGTTCTACAATATCATCCAAACAGAAAAACCTACCTTTCTGTCTCTCTCTGCTCCAATACATCCTTCCCTTCCTGGAAAAAAAAAATCTGCTTTAGGCGTAGATCTGGTCATGCTGCCCTCCTGTTCAAAATCTTCAAGGGCTCCCTATTACTTTCCATCAGTACACAAATACTTATTATTCAAGAGGCTTACTATGTGCCAGACACTGCTAAGCACTGACAAAGAAAGGTAAAAACTATCTGTGCCCTTAAGGCTGTAAAGTGGCAGAGGGGATAGGATCCAGGTCCTGGAGTCAGAAAAAACTGAATTCAAATCCAGGCTCACCTCAGAGCAAGTCACTTCACCTGTCTCTCTCAGTTTCCTCAAATATATAACAAGGATCATAACAGCAGCTACTCTGCAAGATCATTGTGAGGATCAAAAAGGATAATATTTTTAAGTGTTTTTTAGCACAGTAGCGGCACACAGTAGGCACTTAATAAACTCTTGTTCTCTTCCTTGTTCACTCAAGGAGCTCACAGTCTAACGGGGAAGGCTACATGTAAATAGGTACATGTATTCTATAGGAAGAATAGATCAACAGTAATCCCAGAGAGAAGGCAGGTGGCTAAATCAGAGAGAAGATAACTTACAGGCCTCAAACCCGTCAGTGAGTTAAAGGGTGTCTACCCCAAGCAAGACTTTCCCTGGAGGAATGGGCAAATGAGAACAGTTTATTCCAACAGCCAGGAAGGTGACTGAAGCAGGCACTGTGACGTACTTAGAGCTTGGTCAGACACTGAAGATGCCAAGATCACACACTGTATTCCAGGCCATTGCCAGCTGTCCTGACTTTTTGTCTTGCTACTGGACCTCAATGACTCTGGAAGAGAGAGAGAGGCTGACAACTTTGTGCAACTCTACCTCACTTATATCCAATTCACAAACAAGATATCACCCCGTGATGTCATTGGTCCTCTTTAAAAATGAAGGATAAACAACTAAAACAACAATTTGTTTCTATTTTTTTCTTTTCAATGAATTGGGGGAAGTAGGGGGAGGGAATAACTGCTTGATGATTGAAAAAAAAATTTTATCTTAAAACTTTTGAAGATTAAACTCTATTAGATTTTGCAATTCAGAGGCATTGGTAAGCTTGAAGAGAGCAGTTTCGATTCAATGTTGAAGTCAGAAGCCAGACTGAAGAGGACTCAAATGACTTTCTCAAGTGGTTTAGCCAAAAGAGGTGAGGTATCAGAAAAGAATTAGTGGGGATGGTCAGATCATTTGAAGATTATTTAAGGATAAGGGAGGCATGGATGTGTTTTTAGGCAGCAGGAAAGGAACCAGAAGAAAGGATGAATGTTTAAAGACAGTAGCTGGTAGGGGGGGCAATCTGTTGGAGAAGACAGGTTGGGAAGATGGGATCAAGGGCACTTATAGAGGAGTTTACCTTAGGAAGGAGAAGGGCTAACACTAATGTCAGATAGTAGTAAAGGAGTAGATATTTGGGGAGATGCCTGAATGATATAAAATAAGGAGAAGAAAATGAACTCTAAATGTTTTCAAGAGGTATGAAGCAAGGCCTTCCCCTGTTGGGTAGGAGGGATATAGTGGAAAGCTTGAGAAAATTCGAGGTTTGGAATAGCAACTGTGGGGAGTGGGATAGCAAATCAATTAGGAAGGGGGCCCAGTTGAGTTTATGTAACATAAATTCCTAGAAGACCCAACATTATGGTTTCATGATTATGTTCAACTCTTTTCAACAGCATGTGAATGGAGTAAAGGACATGGATAGTGGTAGTAATCTAGGATTGGGGTTTAGCAAGGTATGGCCAGCAAAAGGACAAGGTGGTAAGGGATTCAAAAGTATAGTGTAAAATTAAACTAGCTAGGGCAGCTAGGTGGCACAGTGAACTCCTGGAGTCAGGAGGACCTGAGTTCAAATCTAGCTTCAGACACTTAATACTTACTAGCCATGTGACCTTGGGCAAGTCACTTAACCCCAAATGCCCTGCCTTCCCCTGATCAAAAAACAAAAACAAAAAAATTAAAATTAAATTAAACTAGTTTAGTGAGAAATCAAAATAGGCAAGGAAAGAGAGTGCAGCCAGTATATGTGGTGATGGCCTGAGAAAGAACTGAGGGGTAGAAGAAAAGTAGGAAATGGCAAAGACAGGGTTAAGGTCAATGGGGAAAGACAGAATGATAAAACTTATGATTAGATAAAGGATTCTCGGAATACATTAGCATGAAAGTAGAACAATAGTTAAAGATAATAAGAACAAGGATATAACCATCTCTGTTGCTGAAGTGAAGTGGAGGAGTAGGTATTGGGAATCAAAGAGACTGGGAAACTGGAAAGTTAGGGTGTTTTCATGGTAATCAATACACATGCTGAAGTCCCCTAGGATGAGGGCAGGAGTTGGACTGTAAGGGAAGACTGTGAGTCAATCACTGAGCTCACTGAGAAAGGAAAGAGAAGGTTCTGGAAGTCAGGGGATAACACTACCAGAATCTGGATACATTTCTGGATAAAGTTACAACTCCCTTGACTGATATTTTAATTCTTTCAATATTCTGATGCCACCTTATCTTGCCTCCTCTATTTCATACCATCTGTCTCCAGGCACTGCGTGCTCCAGCCAACCTGCATTATTGTCTATGCAATAGACAATGCCCTAGGCCTTCCTGCCTCCTTGGCTTTGCTCACCCTATTCTAGAATACCTTCCTTACCCCTTTTTATTTGCTTCCTCTGAATTCCTCTACTTCCTTCTGAGCCTCACTCCAATGTCCCCTCTTCCATGAAACCTTCCCTCATCCCTGCCCTATTCTCCCCCCAGTTCATAGCATCTTTCCCCTTAAATCTCTCTGATAAATTTAACATTGTAATAGCTAATTGTGGGTGTTTGTGTCTTCTCTTTCTACCAGACTTTAAGTTTCATGAGGGCACAAGTGATCTTACCTAAGCTTCAGATCTCTCTAGCACCTAGTTCTGCACACAATAGTAAGTTGTGTAAGTGTTCATTGCTTGTGATGTAGCAGGGAATCCACCATCACCCACAGTCATGTTCTTTTTGGCCTTCCTGTTCTGATTTCTCAACATGAGGGCTTTTCCTGCCCTATCCTTCTCCTTCATACTTGGCCTCTAATTACTAGCATTTATACATTGCTTTAAGGTTTACAAAGTAATTTACATATGTCATCCCATTTTATTCTCACAAAAACCCTAAGAGGTAGATTCTATTATTAAATTATCCACATTTTACAAATGAGGAAACTAAGGCAAAGACAAGTTAAGTGACTTGCTGAGGGTCAGATAGCTAGTAAGTATTAGAGGCAGAATTTGAATGCAAGTCTTCTTGACTCCAAAGCCAACACTCTATCTGTAGCATCAGACCAGCTACTTCAACACATAATGTATAAAGGGGCCAAAGGAACCAAGAATTGTGTGCTCCGATAATTTGGGGAAATAATTAGAAAAAGTCCAACACTAAAATGGCAACTAAGAAGTCTCCTAAATTGTTGAAATAAAATAGTTCCCAGGAAATAACCCACCAAATAAAGGACTATAAGTGTGTACTAAGACAATAGTTTCCTAAATCACAGCCATGGGGTCCCAAATATCTCCTAAAATCTCATCAGAAAGATATCAATGTATGATATAAGATAAATTGCAACTCCAGACATTATAACCAGTCCTAGCCATCAGATATTGTAATGGCAAAAGCATTGTGGTTACTGATCAAGGATACTGAAAAAGGAAAACTGGAGAATGAAGTCATTTAGTCAGTATTTATCCAGCACTGTCTGGGGAAGAGCACTCTCTGATGCTAGATGACCAATACCATTTCTTTAGACATAAATATCCCTAGCGTGGAGAAGGGCAATTCCTTAGGCTACCATCATTTGACGAACTATCCTTTAAAATATCTTACTCTCTCTGTTCAGATTCTGTACTCACTTGACAACCTTCTGAGGGAGTCATCTGGTCTCTGGGGTAGACTTACTCATCAGAGCATCCATCCTCCATGTAGAAGACAGCTACTGGTTCTTGACAAAGGCATATTGCTGATGTGAATTAACCAATTATCATTCTGATTTATCAGTCAGTACCTCATTGAGTTTGTTTAGTGTGATCAGTTTCTCAGAGGCTGACTACCTTTGAATAAACTGGTAAAATACAGCTTTGGTTTGTTTTTGTTTGTTTTTTTTCCTTAAACTGCAAAATAAAAGACTCCAGAATTTATCAAGCTGTAGAAATCTAGTGAAGCCCATGCCTGAGAGAGCTACTCTCTTTCTGTGTATCTTTCTATCTCTCTGTCCCTTCAGTTCTTGCCAGTAATGTTCTTGGCACTGTCAAATAGTTTAACATCAGAAACTGATATGATATCATTAGGAGAATTGACATTAAAGAATTATTAACATCTGCTTTCAATGGCATCCTAAGGTCTGTGGGACTTTTCCACCTGAATTGCAGCTAAAACCTTTCCTATATGCTATCTCCCCTATTAGAATGTGAGTTCCTTGAAAAAACGACTGTCTCACATTTCTATTTATATCTCCAATGCTTTGTACATATTAAGCATTTAATAAATGTTTCATTCATTCAATTCATTGGACTTCTTCCTTTCTCCCCATTGCTGATCTTGACTAAAATGCCTGTGAGTCTCAGGGACCTAGCCTGAGGAGGTTTCCCAGCTCCTTCCACCTTTGCTCAGACTGGGGAGGAGGATAGAGAGAAGCTTTACTATTGAATCTTGCTACAAGTTTTCTTATTTATTTGAAACATCCATTCAACCTGTGCCTGAGTTCTTCAAGCTCTGGGCTTATATGAACCTGATTCCTTTTTTTTCCATTGGTAGCAGTGGGAGATCCTCCAAAAAGTATAGCCCTTTGGCTATATTTATATTTGGCTATATTTATATTTATATTTGGCTATATTTACCCCGAATAGAATTTTCTCAGAATTTCAGAATACATCGCATGTCTAGGTCTCCACTGATGTGGGCAAAAGAGTTCCCAAATCTCATGCCAGCACTCAAGATACATAAGACAGACTTTATCTGACTATCACAGAAAAAAAAATTAAACAAAGGAATCACAGAAATTAAGAAATAATAGATAAAATTCTTAGTCAAACCTGAGCATCCTGGTGAGCCTCACCCTCAACCCTGGGACACACACTGGCTTCTAATCTTATACTACTACTCATGTGAGGACTTTTGACTCCTGACAAAAATAGAATGAACTTGGGATCATGAGAGCGACCACTCCCTTCCTGTGGGACCCATACTGTCCAAATAACTCATGGTAATAGCAAAGAGCCAAATTCAGGTTCATATTGTGGTTTGATCCCTTCCTCCTTTTCTTGGGACACATTCTCCATCCCCCTCTCTCCAAGGGGCTCATGCCCAGGAATACTGCTTTCCCTTTATAGAAAACTGGGTCCTAGAACTCTCCAGGAATTCACCATTGTCCCAGAAATCTCCCTTCCTTTAACCAGGAGGCAGGATCAAATGACCCCATCCTGGAGTTGGAGGCACACCCTGTCTCTTGCTGCCACTTTCTTAAGTCAAGTGAATGAGAACATATTCAACCCCCTACCTCTCCAAGGTTGTCACTAATTGTTGTCAATGGAGACATTGTGTAGATATGTCAACTTCTTTTTCCATCTCTTACCCCTGCCCCATTCCTAGCTCCCTCCATCAGACCCAAATCTCCTCTTGGCTCTGGTTCATTGAACTCTCTCAAAATGCCTGTGTTCAGCTCCCTCTACATGTTCCTGACTTATTTCCTTTTTATTGGTGCAGTGAAATGAATTGATTCTGAATCAAAGTAATCTGAACCAATCAAGTCATCACCTTAATCACCACTTCTCAATGAAACAAGAATGAGTCCACAAGTACCTAGACCAAAGAGAAGACCTCATCCTCCTCAAGGAGGTGTTAATGGGTATAATGGACTTGGAGTTAGGAGGTCAGAAAGAGCTGGGTTCAGATTCCACTTCTGACATGTACTAGCTTTGTGACTTGGGCAAACCAGTTAACCACTCTGGACCTTGGCTTCCTTATCTATAAAATGAGGGGTTTGGACTAAATGTCTTCTCAGGACTTTGCAAGCTCTAAATCTGTAATCCTATGATCCTACACCCTACATAGGGAGGTGCAAAGTACCTAAAATGACTTGCCTCATTGAAACTACACAAAACTGATGGACCCTCTACATTCTATTTATACATTGAGGTAGAATATTTTCAGCTCAGGAAGGAGGAGGCATTTTCCCCCAGATCAAAAGATGGAGACACACAAAATAATTAACAAACAATATCATGTATAATTTAGAGTTTGATGATGTGGTACAGAATATGAAGGCTGAAGGAAAAGGGGCATCTTTGGGGCCCACTGTTGCCAGGGAAGGCCTCAAAAAGAGGAATGTGGACTTGAATTAGATCTTGAAAGATGGGAAAATTTGAAAAGGACAAGAGTGGGGAAGCAGTGGAAAACTGAAAATAATCTAGCAGGTCAGTCAAAGCCATGAGATGAATTCCTTTTTCAGAACTCTCATTTGTAGTGGGGGAAAGTCTCCAGCAGAACTGCCTTACCTGAAGAATTGTATCTCCCTGCTACTGTTCAGGTTCCCAATGTTATCGAAGGGACAATTAGCATGCCATATAGAATTTATCGATAGGACAATTAGCAAGCTGTATAGTATCAAATGCACCTAGCCTTTGAGGAAAACCAACATACATATGAAAGTTTTGCCATCTACACAATTCTTCTCTGAGGGGCTGGATAAGCCATCACCCCCATTTGACATTTGATATTATAATTTGAATATACCTTTTCAAAAATCCAGATAAAGAGTATTCTTTTTTTATTTATTTAGCTGTGAGCCAGATGCAATTGCCCTTCCCTGGGCTTTAGATCTAAATCATCCTGCCAACTCATCCTGTAGTTATTAAGGACTTTATCATCAGGATGTGTGCAGCATACACAGCTCATCTCCCTCGAGAATGACCGAGATAAGGGATGTTTGTTAATGCAGGAGCTTTGTGGTCTAAGGTTGGAATATCTGTAAGGCTCCGTGCTAGGCACTGAGGATGCAAAAGGAGGGAGACAGATCCTTGCCCTCAAGAAACTTACAATCTAGTTAGGAAGATAAAGTTAGCCTTCATGAAACACTAGTCAACCCCAGAACTCAGAACTATAGCAAGGGTTAAGTTTTATTGTTTTTTGCTGTTTTTGTTAATAGACCCATGATTTCAGAAGTATAGGGAGCACCTGCCAAGGAACTCTCTGTACCAATGCAGATGGACCCTTGGAACTCTGGGAGATTAAGTGGTTTTCCCAGGGTCTCACAAGTGGAACTTGAGTCAGTATTCCTGACTCCAAGGCCAGCTCTAACCATTGTACAATACTGCCCTTACTACATATAACAAGGAACCCCAAACCAGTCATTACTCTATATGGAAGGTTTATGGAAAGACAGGGACAAGACAGAGTGTGAAGAGGTTAGGGTATGTATGTGTTGCCCATGTAGGTTATATGTATATTGAAATAATTTTTCTCTTCCATCAAGTTATTATAAAACTTACACTATGTAGCTTACAAGGTTATTGTGAGAATAAAATTAGGTATATTATCAAGTGAAATATAAATCTGAGTTATAAGCTAAAAAAAAAAAAGAATAAATGGACTGGGAGCTAGGGGAAGTAAACTGGCCCTGGCTAGCTGTTTGCCCTTGGCAAAGTCACTTACCCTCTTGAGTTGTAAGCTTCCTCATCTGTAAAGCAAAACAATTGAACTAGTCAATCTCTAAGACCCCATCCAGCTCTAAACCGAAAGCTAGAGAGGCCAGGAGATAAACTGTGGCCTAGAAATATATAGGAATTCATGTGTAATTAGGTTTTTACCAGAAAGCAAACAGCTTCAGGGAGGTGGGACTATTCCTGAGCCCCAAGGTCCTTTCCCTTCCTTGTTAACATAGTGAGCCTATGAGCAGCTGAAAAACCAGGCTGCCACCCACTCTGGCCAGAGCCAACCAACATCCACAGAGGCCAGAGAGCCTGGGGCAGTGGGAGGAATGAAAGCAGAACCCCAGGCCAGCCACTGGCATGCTTGTGTTTGTATTTCAAAATGAGTCCATTTGAGAAAAGACCTTGGGACCAACTTCAGAGACACTGGAGGGGGCTCCTGGGAGGGAGACAGGAGGACATATGAAAGGATTGACTTTCCCAGGACTAAATGCATGATACACCTTTTATAGGAAGACTTTCCTGATACCTTCAACAGCAAGTGCTTTCCCTCTAAAATGACCATACATATAAATCTACTTTCATGGTTTTGTATTTATCCTGGATATTCTTATGTAACCAATGACTCAAGCCTAGGGACATTTGCATAAGACCCTCCTCAATGGCAGAGAGAATAATTATTTGGCAAGCTCTGTATGAAGGGCAAAACTTGGTAGGGGAGAATTGTTCTGGCTTCTGACTTCAAGAGAGGACTCTTAAGGATCCAGAATTGCTTTGGGCAGGGGCCAGAGAGACTTATCTGGGAAGAAGTAGACATTGAGAGGAGGCAGCACCTCAACATGACCCTAATTTCCCATTTCTCACACTAATGACTTTGGAGAATTTTCCATTGGATGAGATCGTGCTCTCTCTCTCTCTCTCTCTCTCTCTCTCTCTCTCTGTGTGTGTGTGTGTTTTTCTATCTGTCTCTGTCTCTCTCTCTGTGTCTGTCTCTCCCCCTCCCACCCCTGTCTCCACTCTCAACCATATCTTGCTTCCAGCAGGAAAAAGAGTCACTTCATTCAGAAGTGCATTCTCTGGTACATTCTCATCTATATTAGGATACAGAATATATTATACAGAAGTATATTGTCCTGTATAGTCTAATTTTCTGAGTTTTGTTTGCTATCAGCTTGGATAAATGGGTTTATTCATTATTCAATATTTGTGATGGTCTTTGTGTATAACTAGCATCTTCCCTTAGGGCACTCCTTTCCTGTTAAGGGAGAGCAACCAGAAGATTCGATTGAACCTAAAGAAATCACCTCCCCTGAACTAGTGACATTTACAGGGGGACAGATAGATATAATTCCAGTCTGGAATTCCTCTCAGGATAGCAAAGTGGCCAGCCTCATGGTTCTAATTTCCTCCTTCTCTCCAGCAGGAATCAAAGTCTCTCTTCAAATGGGACCAGCAAGATTGTAGAGATACCTATTCACACCCCTTCAAGTCACAGTTGGACAAACCCATGTGGACATACACATAACCTAAATGGGAACCACACTGCCATAACTTACTCTTTTATGTGTCCTTGTCTCCTCCATCAATGTGCAAGCTCCATGTAAGCAGAGATTGTTTCATTATTTTTTTTGTATGATTCACACTTAGCATAGTGCCTGGCACATAGTAGGCCCATAATAAATGCTTGTTGATTGACTAATTGACAGGGCTGTCCTAATGCTAAAGAGTGAGTAGGAGGTTTGTTTTGTTTTGTTTGGGGGTGGGGGGTGAGGGCATATCGGCTTCTCTTCAGATGTCCTCCCCACCCTTCTTCCTCCCCAGGTGCTCAGGGCCCTCCTGCCACCCCTCCCTCTCCAGGGACTGCCTTCCCCTCCAATTTAGGGTCTCATCTGGGACTACCCTACCAGGAAGTTTCCCTCTTTTTTCCAAATCCCATCAAAGCTTACCTATCTTTTGTACAATACCCTCTAGACTCTTTTACTCTCTACTTCCCAAATAGGAATAGGAAGGTGGGAATCCCTAAGCACAAAGCCAAGCAAAGAGTTAAAGACTAAGCTAGTAAATTAAGGGAACTGAATTATCCAGCGAAGATCTCCACATGCACTAAGGCATTCATAAAGCACCTATTATGTGCCTAGTTTGCTGCTAGGGACTGTGAAGGTTAAGAAAAAGGTAAGAGATATAACCCTAGTCCTTAAAGAATTAAATTACCTGGGATAACTCCATAGAGGAGGAAGGATTTGCAAGCTAGGCAGGATGTATAACATGAAGGAGAAGTCAAGGCCAGAAACAGCATTGAGACTGATTTTGGGAGGAAATAGCCTAGCTGGACCAGAGGGTACACATGCAGGAGTGGGGACCCTGTAGCCTGGAGGTCACATGTGGCCCTGTAGGTCCTCAAGTGCAGCCCTTTGACTGAATCCAAATTTCACAGAGCAAATCCTTTGATTAAGGGGTTGATTCATTCTGTGAAGTTTGGATTCAGTCAAAAGGCCACACTTGAGGACCTATAAGACCACGTGTGGCCTCGAGTCTGCAGGTTCCCCACCCCTGAATTAGGGAGTAGTGGAAGATTAGATCTAATAGGTTTGCTGAAGTCAGTTTAGGAAAAGCCTCAGATTACAGTGAGTAGAGTTTTGATCCAGAGTGAAATAAAGAACTCTTGTGGATTTCTAAGGGAAAAAAAAACCAGCACTGGAATTCAAGCACCATTTGGAAAGAGAAAAAAATTAAGGTGAGGGAGTTGACTGAGAAGCTGTTGCAATAGATAGTCATAAGGGGATAAGGTTCTGGAAAAAAGCAATGTCATCTGGCAGTACCCACTTCCAGACACCCTTTCTGTAGGGACAGGATTGAGCTCAGTCAATGAGGGTCAGAGCATCAATTCAATTTAACAAGTATTTGATGTTTTATATGATTGCACATATATAGCCTATATATCAAGTAGTTTATCATTTTAGGACGTGGGGAGAGGAAGGAGGGAGGAAGAAAAATGTGGAACTCAAAATTGTTTTCTAAATGAATGTTTAAAAGTGTCTTTGCAGGTAATAGGAAAAAACAAAATACTGTTTACAAAAATAAAATAAAATTTAACAAGTATTTGTCAAATACCCATCTTCTTTTCTCTATCTCTGTATCACTGTGTGTGCTCCCATGTGATTTTGATTGAATTGAACAGTCAGTACTCTCCATCAAGTAAGCAATTTGGCTGATTCCCTCACCCCTCCCCCACAATTAAAGCACCACTGATAACTAGAATTAGTCAACAACAGGCAGCTTGTTTTGGCTTTGTATAAAATAAAACAAGCTCAGTCTCTCCGGTGACTCCATGGATGCTTCCATCCCTGTCTTTATTCTGATCCTTCTCTTTCTGCTCCCTCCCAAGAGGCTAGTGCTTCCTCTCTCAGCTACCTTTCACCTACTCAGTACTCCATATACCTTGTATGGACCTAGCTAGTTATACTTCATCTCCCCCAATCAAATGTGATCTCCTCGAGGACATAGAGGGCCAAAGGTTCCTCACCCCTGGAAGGGAGCCAGGAAAGTCAGAAGGAAGAAATGAGAGAGAGGAGTAGTCCAGGTATTCCAGGTATGGGGGAACAGCCAGTGGAAATGCCCAGAGTAAGGAGATGGAGTGTCTTATTCAAGGAACAGTGAGGAGGTCAGTGTCACTGGATCCAACTGGGAGACGGGGGATAAGATCTAAGAACCTTTTGGTTTTACAAAGGAGGAAATTGAGGCCTAGACATGATAAGTGACTTACAAAGAGGTTGTAAATTAGGTAGTGTAAATAACACTAAATTTGGAGTCTGAGCATCTGGGTTCTAGGCCCTTTTGTTTACTGTTTGTGAGACTGTAGGTGAGCCCTCCCTCCCAATCCACTTTGTATTTAATTACTTTGTATTAGCTCTTTGTTGAAACTTTTTATATTTATATATGTACTTGTGGTCTCTTTCTTACTAGAATGTAAACCCATTGCAAATAGAAATTACTTCATTCTTCAATCTGTTGCCTAATCTATTTCTGACTTTCTCTGGACTTCAATACTATGCCCCCTCTACTTCTGGCTCATCCAGGAAAGGAATTCCCTCAGCCTCCGTTTCTTCTCCCTGGAACAGCCTACCAGAACTTTGGACTTCCTGTCCTGGTATATTCCTTCACAAGGCCTTCCCCTATTCTCCCATTGGTGAGTTTCTCCCATTGGTGAGCTCCTCCCACAGCCTCCATTTTGTAACAGGCCCAGTCCCAACATGCCTTCATTCCTTTCCATGTCATGTTTCTGACTTTCTCTGAACTTCAAAACTATGCCCTGGCACCTGGCACATTGTAGATGCTTAATAAATGCTTCTTCCTTCCTTCTTCTCTTCCTCCCTCCCTCCCTTACTCCCTTCCTTAGTCTTTTCCTCCCTTCCCTCCTTTTTTCTACTTGTATCCCCAATGCCTATCACTTCCATGGAACACAGTAGGCATTTTATAAATAACTGCTGATGAGTTGTTTGAAATCACAACTTCTCTGGCACTTGGTTTCTACCTTTGGGGGAAAAAAATAGGCGACTGAATTAGATTATCCCTAAATTCCCTGACAACTCTAAACCCAGTGATCTTATGGGTTGCAGAGAGTAATACAAACCTAGATCCACTGACCCTCAGTTTAGTATTCTTTCCAATATGCCATACCGCTTTAAAGCATGCATCATCTCTAAAATAACCCCAACAATTTCATCTGAAACTACAATCTATAATAGAATTTATCTAATGACCTCTTTTCCACCCTATGCTATAATGCAAGAAAATACTCCTCATATTTTCAAAGGTACCAGTAACAGATGATCTTTATATAACAACTTGCATATATTATCTTATTTGAGCCTCAGAACAACCCTATAAAGTATGTTTAGACCCATTTTAAAGGTGAGGAAACTGAAACAGGTAAAGTGACTTGGCTCTAGTGAGGTAGACTTCAAATCCAGGTTTTCCAGAACCTAAGTCCAATGCTCTATTCAGTAAATCATTCTGCTACCACACAACAATTTTTGTTAAATTTTATTGATGTGTTTTGTTTTTACATTAAAATCATTTACAGATTGCTCCCATTTAGTGAGAGGTCTCATAAGTAAGAATATAATGCTCCCATTTAGTGAGAGGTCTCATAAGTAAGAATATAAGAGTTAACATGCCTAAAGGGCTAGAAAAATGTGCATACCCTTTGACCCAGCAATACTACTTCTAGGGCTGTATCCCAAAGAGATCATAGAAATGGGAAGAGGCACTGTATGTACAAAAATATTTACAGCAGCTCTTTTTGTGGTGGCAAAGAAATCAAAGGGATGCCCATCAATTGGGAAATGGCTAAGCAAGTTGTGGTATATGATTATAATGAAATACTGTTGTACTATAAGAAATGAAGAGCAGATGGACTTCATAATAACCTGGAAAGACTTCTATGAACTGATGCTGAGTGAGGGGAGCAGAACCAAGAGAACATTGTACATAATTACAGACACATTGCATCTGTGATGACCAACTTTGATAGACTGGGCACTTCTCAGCAATGCAAGGTTCTAAGACAACTCCGAAACACTCATAATGGAAAACACTATCCACATCCGGAGAAAGAACTACAGTGTGAGTGCAGATTGAAGCAAACTCTTTGCTCTCCCTTTTTTTGTTGTTGCTGTTTTCATTTTTTGTTTGTTTTGTTTCTTCTTTCTAGTGGCTCATTCCATTGGTTCTAATTCTTCTTTACAACTTGACTATTACGGAAATATGTTTAATGTGAAGGTATATGTAGAACCTATATCAGATTATTTGCTGTCTTGTGGGGGTGGAAGAGAAAGGGGGAGAAAATGCAGAACTCAAAAAACTTGTGGATCTGAACGTTGTAAACTAAAAATAAATAAATTTAAAAGGAAAAAAATAAAAAAGTTAAGCAAAACCAATGAGACCATTACCTTCTTTGAAAGCGTACACAACATTTCACATCTGTAACATGCCCTTCAACTTCTATTATTTAAAAAAAATTAAATCTATTTTTCTCCTTTCTATCCCCACTCCATTAAAAGAAAAAAAATATTGTAATAAATATGCATATGCAAGAAAAACAAATTATCTCAACAGAGTACATACACACATATGTGCATATATTATATACAAGAATTAAATAAAATAATTTAATTATGATAATTTAGTAAAAGAAGCTTCTATCATTTATCTGCCTGCATAATTGGAACACTTTCCTAAGCAGTCTTCTTGCCTTCACTTTCTCCCCCTCCAGTATGACCTCCCTAATTCATTTTACTGTGATAATGTAGCTACATTAGCCTGGTTTGGGTACTAAATAAATGATGCTAAATTAAGCAAGCAATCAGCACGTATTTCTAGGGTACCGGCTATGCCTGGACCTGATCCTGACTTCAAAGGTTTCACAATCTGACTAGGGAAAGAAGACACACACACACACACACACACACACACACACACACACACACACAAGAAAGTGATGGAGAACAAAATATCATTAACAATCTGCTAAACTGTATAATGCAGACATTTAAAGAATAGAAAAGTTCTATAATCTCAGTTATAGGGTCAACAAGATAGAAAAAAGCATGGATAGAGGACCTAGAGTAGAGACCTGAATTTGAATCTTGCCTCTTGACACTTACTTGCTTTGTGACCCTGAACAAGTTATTTAACCCCTTATAGCTCCAGTGTATTCACTCATAAAATGGGCAAAATAATCCTTGACTCAACACTAATGCATTGTGGGTATAGTTGTGAATAGGTCCAGCCATTCTGAAAAGTAATTTAGAAGGTGACTAAAATGCCCATACTTCTTGAACCAGATATTCCACTACTAGGCATAGATTAATGAAAAAAGAAAAAGGAAGGAAGGAAAGGAAAAGAAGAAAAGAAAGGGGAAAAGAAGGAAAGAAAGGAAGGAAGGAAGGAAGGAAGGAAGGAAGGAAGGAAGGAAGGAAGGGAGGAAGGGAGGGAGAGAAAGAAGGGAGGAACGAGGGAGGGAAAGAGAGAGGGAGGGAGGAAAGGAAGGCCCTGTATACACCAAAATATTTGGTGAGGATCAAATAAGGTATGTAAATGGGCAGCTAGTTGGCACAGAGACTAGAGTACCAGCCCTGCAGTCAGGAGGACCAGAGTTCAAATGCCGTCTCAGACACTTAACACTTCTTAGCTGTGTGACCTTGGGCAAGGCACTTAACCCCAATTGTCCTCCAAAAAGCAAAAACAAAAAACTGAATATGATGAATACAGAGACATGAATCCATGCAAATAAGGTAAGTAGAACTAGGAAAATGATATACATAATGACTAAGGAAATGTCAATGAAAAGAACCAAAAAAAAAAAATTTAAGCTGAATGCTAAGCAAGCTTAGTTAAAAAAAAAAAAATCAGGATCATAGACCCAGAGCCAGATGTGACATCAGAAGTCATCAGGTCCAATACGCTTCTTTTACTGATGAGGGAACTGAGGGAGGTTAAGTCATTTGACCAAGGTCACAATTATCAGACTTGGAATTTGAACCCAAGTCCTCTGACCCCAGAGTCAGCTCTGTCTCTGGCACCTCCCTCCCTTCTTTGCAGAAGGCAGCATGTAACACTAGAGATAACATCAGACTTTGTCTATCTGTTGGTTAGTTTTGCCAAATTGTTCTTTTTTCCTCTTTTTTTATTCTTTTTATAAGGTGTAGCTCTCTCTGTTATAAGGCATATAGGAGAGTAGATGAGAGAGAGATATTGAGAAATTTAGGTCATATGAAAATATATAAAAAGATATCAACAAAAACTCTTTAAAAACAATTCTTACCTCATTTTGAGGAAAACACTTAAAATCTTAAAGTACTATAAAACTATACACTAATGTTATTTGAGAATTCATTACCAAGGCTTCACTGCTTGAGTTAAATTCTAAAGAGGAGGAAAAATAAATTACCTTTTATGTGCTAAATCTGTTTGGGAGTTTTCTTTGAGGAATTTTACCAAGATAAATGGGCACCTATGTTACAACCTGGGCTCTTGGAGCATTTCCTCTCTACATAAACATATATACATAGATGATAAGAAAGAATTGTACTCTTTCAAAAACAAACAAAAAAACAACCTAAACCTTGAGACCTTTGAAAGGCATCATAGGATCCTGGATTTAGAGCTGGAAGAGATCTGAGAGGGCATGTGGTTCAACCCTCTCATTTTACAGATGGGGAAACTGAGGCCAAAAGAAGCTCAGTGACTTACCCAGGATCACATTCAACTCATATCTGAAGGATTGGAATCCAAGGTCTTCCTGACTCCAAGTCCAGTCACCTCCCTTTACTGTCGATTCAAAAATATATTCTACAGACCCTTTCACCAGTGGTACCAGAAAGTCCTGCTTAAGTTCAATAGAAATAGGTACTGTGAAAGGAAACAAAAGAATACAGTGGGTTTTGTGTTTCAAGATCATCACTCTTGTTCTTCATCATCATCATCATCATCATCATCATGAAAGGTTTTGATTAGAGGGAAAATGGACTGTTTTGTAACCTACTACTTGGAAAATCCAATCTACAGAAAGAAAGCCCAGGGCCGAGGCTTCGAATAGGATCACTACATGACAGCTTCATTTGTAAGTTTTGCATAGCTCTTGAAGGTCACTCATTCCAGGAATGACATCCTACTTCACCAACAGAAAGAGAAATCTGCAATCCCTTTGCTGCAGCAGGTTATACAAGGAAACAATAAATGTGAGAAGCAGCGGCTCTTCTTAAGAGCTCTAAATTGGATTGCATTGACTTTTTACAAAGCCACAAATTGCTTATCTTATTCAAGTGCCAGGCTGTTTGCTTTTTGATGAGCTGGGTACAAAGATACCTTGAAGTTCGGCAGTGGATTGACTCACTCAATCTGAAAAGTCAGCAGAGGGGTGGGGGTGGAGATAGGGCTGAAGGGACCTAGAGGGAACTCCCCACTCCACAGCACCCAATTTCTCCTCACCTAATTACTTCCCCCAACCAGCCCTTCTGTTTGCCAAGGGGATTAGGGCTGGAACAATAGGAAAATTTGCATGGAATAGAGAGATTGTTTGGTGTAATGGATAGAGAGCTGGCATTGAAGCCACAAGACTCAAATCTCACCTTTGACACATGCTGACTATGTGATCCTGGGCAAAGCATTTATCTTCTCAGTGCTCTCAGGCAATTCCCCAAGAACATTAAGTAGCAGAGACAGTACCACCCTGCATTGGTAGGGGGAGTTCCATCACGCCTGACTCTGTACTAATGATATCACATCTCGAGTCCCTTTCCCCATCCTTAAGAGGAATCTAGAGGATGGAGAAGCCCTTTCAGATGCCTAATTCACACACCATTAAGATGGAGTTCATGAGAGATACAACAAGGTAAGGTAGAACTAACACTGAAATTAGGGTTCCCCATTCATTGACTTGGTATAAAGCCTTAGGCAAATCTCTCACTTCTCTGTGAGTGAATAAATGAATGAAATGAAAAGCATTTATTAAGAACTGTCCTCTAGAGAAAGAACTGATAAATAGAAGTATGCATAGTTTAGTGTAAGGGTGTGTATATATGTGTATACACATATATACATTATGCACATATACATATGTATGTATACATATATGTGTGTATATGTTGTATATATGTGTATATATCTACGTCAAATGGTGTCCTTTTCTAGTGCAAGATGGGGAGAGAGGGAGAGAAACAGTTTAGAACTGAAAATGTAACAAAAAAAATTTTTTTAAGATTTAGCTCAAACCCCATCTTCTGTAAGAAGCCTCTCCTAGTCTTCCTTGATCCTCTACAACCCAGTTTCCCTCTAAAAGTACCTTCACTTTGAGATTACCTTTTGTTTATACTCCATATATTTTTAACATACATAATTATTTTCATGTTGTCTCCCCCATTAGAAAGTGAGCTTTTTGTAGCCGTGGACCATGCTTATACTCTGGGGGCAGAGGGGGAGAGGAATAATCCTCAGCATTTAGCATGGTAAGTACTTATTAAATGCTTGTTGACTGGCAAAAAAATTGCAAATTTTGGAGATGCAAAATTGGAGTCCGTGCTCTCAAGGATCGTACATTCTAATAAGGAAGGCAATATTGAGAAGTGGTGGCCAGGGAAAGGTATTTTAGTCAGTGAAGTCACCAAAGTGGTGAAAGGAACAATTGAGAAACTGACATACCCTTTACAGAAGCAAATGTAGTATGATTTGATTACACCTTCCAGAGAAAAGAGGGATATGTTATGCAGAAGACAAGAAGATGACCTGATAGGAGAATGGGAAAATGGTCTGGTAGTGGAGGTGGTCAATGAGATACAGCAGGATATATGAGCTTTCACTCATTCCCCAATCAGGATAACTTCCTCAGCTGGGAGTTCCAAAACTGAGTCAAGTCCCCCATAGCATGGTCTCTAGAGGTTTAGTGGTCAAGAGGAGAGCAGTACCATGGGAAATAGCAAGAAGATAACTCAGGTGGGGGTTGGAAGTATATGAGACCATGGATGCAAAAGTTCTAGAAAAGGTTGAAAGTTCCATGCAAATATAAAGGAAAGAAGATGTGAACAGTCTGACTTAGGAGGTCCAAATGTATCCGCATCTGACTATGGCTATGTCTACAAGAGACTTAACCAGGTAACTAAATTTAGTCAATTTTTTTAAGCAAAACAAGTCATATCAAACTACTGACTGGGCAATTCAGCTCAAAATCAGTCATTTGTAATGTTTGGAGAAACTTAAGGTGTCTCCCATTATCTCAGTGATGGCCACAAAATTTTCAAAAGGAAAAAAGTCAGTGTAAATTCACCTCAGCTATCTATTGATAGATATAACCCCAGATAGACATCTCTGGAGTATTGGATAAAGAGGCAGATTTAGAATTAGGACTACACGGGTTCACTTCCTGTTTCTCAGACACCAGCTATATGACTGTGGGTAAGTCATTTGCTGTTGTGTCCACAGGCAACTCTTTAAAACTGTTGTTATATGTCACTGCTTATTGGGAGTGCCCTAAAAAAATGAAAATATAGATCCTACCCATAAACTTAAAAGACGGTTAAATGGCATACATGACTGGTCAATTAAAGGAGATGATTAGCTAAAGTGCTCTATGACCCAATTAAACCAATATTTATGTAACAATTCCTCTGGGGCCACTCCCCCAATTTACACTTGTGCTAGAGGCTTGAGGGCCCAAGAAGATGGCTGTTTACCTCAGGTTCCAGGGGTAATCTCACTACTGTAGTTCATGAGTCCCCACCAGAGTGCTTACTATTAACAATCAACCAGGTGACCTACTTAGCTTTCTGTAGAAGTATTTACTCAAATGTCATAACAAGAACAGTAGTTACAAAAACAGTTGTGCACTCCCGTCATTACCTGGGATGAATTCTCCCACAAATACACACTACTGTCAGTGGGAAAATTTGGCACAAACCTAAAGTACTATGGTTCTAATGCACACATAGTAGTCACACACACACAAACATGCTTATGTGGTCAAAGTAACTCACTAGTACTGAAGGGCCTCAATGCCTTTTCTTTCTTTCCTTTTGTGTGTGTGTGTGCTCGAGAGAGCTTTTTGGAGGGGGGAAGGCAGGGCAATTGGGGTTAAGTGACTTGCCCAAGGTCACACAGCTAGAAGTGTTAAGTATCTGAGGCTAGATTTGTACTCAGGTCCTCCTGACTCTAGAGCAGGTGCTCTGTTCACTGCACCACTTTTCCTTTGTTTTTTTGTTTTTTAGTATAGTTTTACACAGTACACTAGCAGGCCTGGTGTCTATCCAGAAGGAATCACTCTGCTCTTTCACTAGGCTTGATCCTTGAAAAACAGCTGTAGGCTCCACACCTCCAGCTTTAGGCTCAGCTGCAACCTTTAACTAGGATAGCGCTGTGCTCAGAAGGCATAGACCCTTAGCCTAGAAAATGGCAGGCACTTCAATTCTACTTCTGCAAGCCTCAGCACTGAGGTTTATCACCTCCTAAACAGAAAATGGAAAAGAAAGCAAAGGTGTAGCCTGCCGTGGGTGGGGGGCAGGAAGAGTCAGCTTTAAAGTGAATGTCAATGGTAACTGTTTCTCTTTGGAACAGCAGCCAAGAGGGTCTTCCTCTCCCAGCTTGGTTTTTTTTTTCTAATTAAAGGGGCCATCCCCTGACTCACTTCTTAAAGAGGCTTATTCACTGAGTGGGCATTACCTCACTCAAAGTGAGAACCTGAAAAGGCCTTAGCCTAAAAGGTCTAGGGTCTCCCATGGCATCCTGGACCATCTCCAGCTGTCCTGATCTATATCTGACCACTGGACCCCAATGGCTCTAGAGGAGAAAGTGAGGCTGGTCACCTTGCACAGCCCTTCCTCCCTCAAATCAACTCAAATCAAGTCAACTACAAATCATGTCACTTCCCAGATGCCATGGTCCCTTTCCAAAACCAAGGATAAACACAACCTGTGGACTTCAACTCAGGAAGAACGGAGTCCAAAACCTGCCTCAAATATCCACTCTCTGTCATGGGGATAACGATAGTATCTAGTTCACAAGGTCCCTGTGAGGACGAATGAGTTAACATATATAGCACTTTGTAAAGTCTACTGTATAAATACTGATGATAATAATAATAATAATTATTATTATACTGGAGCATATTATATATCAGGGCAGCTACTTAGCTCAGTAGAAAGAGTGCTAGGCCTGAAGTGAGGAAGATTCTTCTTTGTGAGTTCAAATCTGGCCTCAGACACTTACTAGCTGTGTGATCCTGGGTAGGTCACTTAACCCTGTTTGTCTCATCTTCTTCATCTGCAAAATGAGCTGGAGAAAGAAATGTCAAACCACTCCAGTATTTTTTTGCCAAGAAAATCCCAAGTGGGGTCATGAAAAGTCAGACAAAACTACAACATCCTGGCAATGACAACAAAAACAATATATTTTATATGATACGATAGAATTATAATTGCATTGGGATATATGATATATTTTATATAATTATGCTGAAATGTATTATATAATTATAATAATAACACTGGAATATAGAATATATTGTTATATAATTAAAATAATTATACTAGAATGTATAGTGTTATATTATATAATATTATATATTATATATAATGTAAATAATATATTATATATAAAATTATATAATTTTAATAATTATACTGGGGTACATAATTTATTAGGCAGCAAGGTAGTTCAGGGAATAGAGCACTAAGCCTGTAGTCAGGAAGACCTGAGTTCAAATCTGGCCTCAGATACTTAGTAGCTGTGTGATCCTAGGCAAGTCCCATAACCTCCATTTGCCTTAATCCCTTGGATTTTTGCCAAGAAAACTCCATAGACAGTATTGGCATGCTATGGTCCACAAGGTCATGAGGATTTGGACACAACTGTATGACTGAACAACAATAAATATAATTTATTATTACATAATTATAATAAATATGGTAGACTGTTATATAATTATAATGATTACATTGGGATATAGATAGACAGACAGACAGACAGACAGACAGATAGATAGATAGATAGGTTTGTTGTTGCTGTTGTCACTCAGGGTCGGTCCTATTGATGAAAGACCTCACTTTAACTTATGGTGATCATCTAGTACATTTCTTCATATCTTTACCTCTGGCCAAAACATTCTACAGAATAGGATCACACGGAAAAATCTCAGGGCCAAGCAGTGCATTCCAAGCATCAAGTGAGTGTTATCAAGGATAAGCAGCCCAAGAATCACAGCCGATCTTTCCTTCAGAGGAGAATAAGAGTAATGTGGCTCAGTGTGATTAGAGATTTCATAGGTAGCTATCACTGGTCCCTGGAGGATGTATAAGGCTAAGAGGAGGACAGAGATCATTCCAAGTCTGACTCTGATATGGGAGGAGAAAACTTGTCAGGTTAGTGCAGTAGCTGACTTACTGTCAGGACAGAAGTCATAGACACGAACTTGCCACAAATTGCTTCTTTGTCTCCATGCCACATGGAGACTCTATTTCACATGATTAGCAACTACCTGTATTAAGTGTCAGAAGTGAAGGGATAGCCCTACAAAGGGACTATGGGTGTATACTGGTGGGGCCACTAGCTATGGAATTAGAGGACCTGGATTCCAATGCTTGCTCTTGGGTAAATAACTTGACCTCACTTTCCCAATCCATAAAATAAAGGAGTTGGATTAGATGGCTTCTGAAGTCTTTTCTAACTCTAAATCTGGAGCAAAGATTTCCTTGCCATGTCTCCTTCCCTTTCGGAATGCTATTCTCATGCCTTTGAGAGTTCAATAGGAGTCTTCACAAAGTCTCTGGTACCAAGTCCTCAGTAGTACCAAGGTACTCTCCTAACTATGATGCCAAATGGTAATGATACAGCCAAATAAATTTCTAGGAGACTGAGTTCAATCAATCAACGAGAATGTATTGTCTCAGACACTGTGCTAGGCACAGGGTTAATAAAGACGAAATTTAAGAGCATTCCTATCCTTGAGACTCATAAGACAGACAGCAGAGACAAGATGTGCCTATACAGACATATACAAAACAGATACAAGGTGGTTTTGAAGGGTAGACTAGTAGCTAGAGGGATTTAGATGTGACTCATGTGGCACTTGAAAGAAACTTCAAAGAAAACCAAGGATTCTGAAAGATGGAGGTGATGAAGGAGCTCATTGTGGGCATGGAGGAAAGCCAGTACAAAGATAGACAGAGAGGAGGAAATGAGGGCCATATAGAAAGTATATCCAGAATTTCGCTTTGACTTGATCAAAGTGTATATGGGATGGATTAATATTCAACAAGTCTGGAAAGGTAGGTTGAAACCAACTTGTTAAGAATTTAAATGACAAAGGCATTTATGTTTGATACTAGAGGTAATAGTGAGTCACTGGGGTGTATTAAGTAGGAGTGATCTGATCATATCTGGTGAAGGTAAAGAGGACAGTGGTTCCTCTATGCCCCTCCAAACTACACTATATAGGCAGCTCCCTCTCATGGGCTTGGTAGGATTAAAAAGGGTTTTTTGAAATAGGAGAGAGGGAGATGGAGTTAGAGTCACAGCTAGAAACAGAGACAGAGAATGTTTATTATATACCTCACACCTAGCTAATTGCCTGGCCTATAGTAAGCAGGTAATAAAGGGTTATTGATTGAATGCTTGGCAGAGACAGGATTTATGGCATTAGAGGTGAAAACGGCCTTAGAGGTCCACTAGTTCAAAGCCCAAAATTGGCAGATGAAGAAACTGAGGCCCAGAGAGGTTAAATGAATAATTAATAGATGAAATGGTAATAGATTTATAGGATAATCATAAATAAGAGAAAGTTAATAGCTAGATAAATGAAAAAATGGATGGGTAAAATTCCTAAGTGTAGAAAGATTCTTATACCCTTAAGTTTGAGCAGTGGAGACACCCTATCCTGTCACAGTTTTTGAATCAGTACGAAGACTGCTAGATAGTGGCCCGACCTCACCTGTGCTGTGCGGGACTCCTAATTGCCATTCTAAAATCTGCGAAGTGTTTTGCTGGGTAATTGCCCAGGGCCCCAGTGATTGAATTGCAGGTCGCAGGTGCAGCATCCACAGGGGGAAGCTCAGTACAATGAAACCCTGGTGCCCATCTCCTGTTATCACTAACAAAGAAAAATCGGAGACAAGGTCTAGAGTGTTTTGACTGTTAAGTGTTAAGTAGTTGACTGATTGCTCCCAAACTGACAAGTGATCGAGGAAAAAGGCAGCAGGTGCTTCCGATAGATCCCCTGGGGAGCTAGAGGGACCAGGGCTCAGTTGAGGGAGTAGGGGGGAGATAGTTTTGGACTACCTTAGGACATCATTGTGAGACAGGAAAATGTCTGGCATGAAAAGGCCCTCCCTGAGTCTCTCTTCCCATTGGGAATCCACCACTGCCCTGGGATGGAGGGAATTATGATTATGTGGATTATTTTCCCTTGGATTTTTCCAAAAGTATCTATTGTCTCCACTTTGGGATTATCACAAGAGAGGGGAAAATTAAATAAAAACCTTGGGGTCATTTTTTGAGCCAAAGTCTTCCTTGCCAGAAATTTCATGGAGATGGGGAAGAAAGGAGAGCAAATAACACCCTTCTGTGTACAAGGAAACAATTTGCTCCAGTCTGTACCTTTTCCTTAATGCCTTCATTGATCAAACCTACTCATTCTGGCCTCTTCTTTCTCCACATTTTTTGCTACAACACAATTTGGTACTTTATTGTGGCCTGCTCTACCCTCTAATTGCTGGCCTTGTAAATCTGACCATTTTAGTATAATCAGTATATAAAGATGAGGTAAATAATGCTTCCACAATAATTCAGAGTGGCAGAGCTGGTCTTGGAGCCAAGATGTTCAAATCCTACTCCTAACACATACTAGTTGTGGGTCATCTCCAATCCTTGACACTTCAATTTTCTCCCAGGCCATCTCCTTCACACTAACCACTCTCTCCTCTTTTCCAAACCTTGAGCCCTTAGTAAATTAATTCAACTCAATGTTACTTGACTCTCTTGAACCCCTAGCCGTTTATCATATCACCAATCACACCCAGTCAAGCCTCAGCCTTGGATCACTCCTACCATTTGCTGCCTTTACTCCTACATATTTGCCACTGAATGAAGATGGAGAAAATCATTTAACCATTCTGACTAGGTCCACTATAAATTTATGTTACACAACCTCAATGGGGCCCTCACTGCTGCCAGGCAATCCTTCCTTATCAACTCACTATTCCCCTCTCCATAGCAGCTCTTCAAAACTTCTTCCCTCTTCAAGTCTCCCATAACTCCCTCTCCTTTCACTCTTTCAGCTGAGAATCTTGCCTCATATTTTATAGAAAAATTAAGGCAATTCTCTGTGAGCTTCCTCTTCTCCCCTCCTCCTCATCTCCTATCAGATGCCTTCTGCCACTATCCCCTCCTTCACTCCTGTTTCACATGATTAAGTGGCCTTATTCCTTGCCAGGACTAACCCCTCCGCTTGTTCAAATGATCTCATTCCAACCCATCTCCTCTAACACGTTGTCACCTCTATCCTCCTCACTCTTTCACTTATTTTAAATCTCTCCTGTCTACCAGTTAATCCCCTTCTGTTGACAGACATACCGTCTCCCCCATCCTGAATAAAAACAAACCCTTACCTGATCCTTCCATCCCCACTAATTATCATCCTCTATTTCCTCTGCCCTTTGTAGCTTAAACTCCTTCCAAAGCCCATCTACACAATAGCTGCCTCCACTTTCTCTTCTTCTACTCTGTTCTTAATATTTTACCATCTGGCTTCTGACCTCATCACTCCACCAAAATTTTTTCTCCAAAGTTACTAATGATTTATTAGCTTCCAAATCTCTGCTGACCTCAAATCCCACATCTTCAACTGCCTTTCAGACATCTCAACATGGGAGTCCAATAGACTTCTTAAACTTAATAGGTCCAAAACAGAACTCATTATCTTTCCTCCAACCCCCACCTGACTGACCTTCCATCTGACTGTAGAGGGCAACACCATCCTCCCAGTCCCTTAGACTTGCAACCTAGGAATCATTCTGTTCTTCCTCACTCTTTCTCCCCCCCCCTCCATAGTAAATATTTTACCAAGTCCTGTTGATTTCACCTTTGCAACAACTCTTGAATATGCCCCCTTCTAGAGCAAGTCCTTATCACCTCACTCCTAGACTATGGCAATAACCTACTGGTGGATTTTCCTTCCTCTAATCTCTCTCTACTCCAATCTGTCCTTTATTCAGCTACCAAAATGATTTTACTAAAGCAGAGGTCCAATCATATCACTCCCCTACTCCATAAATCCAGTGACTCCCTATTGCCTTCAGGACCAAGTACAAATTGCTGTGTTTAACATGCATAGCTCTTCATAATCTAGCCCTGTCCTAACTTTCCAGCCTTATACCTTACTCTCCACCATGTACTCTTTGTTCCCATGACACTGGCTTCCTAGATGTTCCATGAACAATAACACTCCATCTCTCAGCTCCAGCATTTTCTCTGGCTGTCCCATATGCCTGAAACATTCTCCTTTCTACACTCTACATACAGCCTTCCCTAGCTTCCTTTAAAATTAAGATCTGTTTTACTGGAAGCCTTTCCCAAATCCTCTTATTCTAGTGCCTTTCTTCTTTTAAATACTTCCCATTTATCCTATATGTAGCTTGTTTTTGGTGTATTTGTTTGCACATTGTTCCCCCTTCCCCTTTAGATTATAAACTCCTTGAGGACACGGATTGTTTTTTGCTTCTTTTTGTATCCCCAGCATTTAGCATAGTGCCTGGCTCTAGGTAGGTGTTTAATAAATGTTTACTGGGTTGATTGGTTGATTGATTGACCCTGGGCAAATCACAACTTCTTAGTGCTCTAGGCAACTCTCTAAGGCCTGTAGATCTTCTTCATTTTAGATTTCCTTAAGTGATTAAGGACTAGGGAAAGTGTTTTGCACCAAGAGGGACTTGAGCTGATACTTGAAAAAATATCCAGGGGAGCCAGGAGGCAAAAATGAGAAGGGAGAGAGTACCCAACATGGGGGACAGTCAGTGAAAATCCCCAGAGTGAGGACCTTGAGCATATTGTGTGTTTTGAAAAACAGCAGAGGACAATGTCAGTGGATTTCAGAGTACTTAGCAAGCAGAGTCTAAACAAGTCTAAACACTCTTCTGTATAACTGCCCTTAAGTATTTGAAGACAGCTAGCATGCCTCCACCATCTTCTCTTCTCCAGGCTAACCATCGCCAGCTCCATCAACCAATCCCTATATGGCATGATCTCCAGTTCCTTTGCCATTCTGGCCACATTACAGTTTGTCAATATCCTTCTTTCAATATGACACATAAAATCACCTGCAACAAGTCAAATGTGGTTTGAACAGGGAAGAGTCTAGTGAACAATCACTTCCTTCTTTTTGGATACAAGGATTTTTATTAATGTAATGAACCAAATACTATTGGAAAATTCAACTATGGATTTCACATGGACTTAGAATAAGTAGGTGGATATTCTGAATTATAATAATTATCTCATCTGGTGAAAGTTCCTATCCCAGTTTGACACTGGAAACTTTTCAAGTCAATTCAATCCTAGATATCCAATAGCTTCCAACATGACAGATGAGGCAGGGACCACGTGTTGTGATGCACATGTTGTGTATTTTGTCAGGATAGAATAAAAAAGCCAAGGAATAGAAAATATATCTTACTTCCCATCCCTAAAGGAACTACTCCCTTCCTTTCTCCTTGCCCAGAGTATTTGGAAAACCATCTTTTCCAAATTCAATAACCAAATTTGGAGAGAAGTTTAATTACAGACAGTCATATTGCAGTTGAAAATTGCCCCAGCAGGATCATGTCACTCCACTTCTCCCTCCATTTTAAGCAGTAAGAATAAGGGTTTCCCAAGTCTTCAGTGCATAGGGTATCTGGGGCATTGATGTTTGAAGGCTGCTTTAGCCTTACCCTTCACCCCTCAAGTTCTGCTGGAAGAAGTGTCTTTGCATCAGAGTTTGATTATCATAATGCAACTTCCTCATATTGTGACCTCTCTAAGTTCATGGGAAATAAAGTTCTAGGAACATTTTAAAGTGAGCAATAGCCCTTTCAGTCCATAATTTTGGAGAAATATAATCTGTTACTGGCTTTGGCTTTGTTTGTCAAAACAATTTAAGATTGTGCTAGTTTTTGTAGTTGCAATGTCACACTATTGATTCACACTGAGCTTTCAGTCCACTAAAACCCTTTGAAGGTTATATGACCTGATTCCTGGGAGGAACTGCTAACTTTGGGAGACTCTCTCAAGCTGGAAAAGCTTCAAATAAAGACCTAGAAATGACCTCTTTTGTCTCCTATCTGAAGATCAGTCAATTTAAAGGCATAGAGAATCATTACCCAAAGTTTGGCCAGCAAGTGATGAATATTTTTGCTATAGAAATACATAAAATACATGTACCATCATCTCCCATCAAGGTGTCATCTTATATATTTCCTCTCCTTTTAAAAAAATTGTCTACACTCACTTCCATTTCTTCACTTCACACTCACTTCTTAGATGTTTGTAATCTGATTTCCAAACTTAAAATTAAAGTATTATCTTCAACGTTACAAATCTAAGAAAATCTGATGACCTTTTTTTAGTCCATAAACCTTCTTGGCATTTCTGTAGCATCTGACACTATTAATCACCACCTCCTCTTCGTAGATACCCTTTTCTCCTAATTCTCCAACCTATCTGACCATTTCTTCTCCATCTCTTTTGCAGTATTATCATTCTTGTTCTTGTTCTTGTCCCTGTTCGGGTACATCTCAGGACTCTATTCTGGGCCCTCTTCTCTTCTTTCTATACTGTCTATTGGTGACCTCATCAGTTCCCATAAGTTCAGCTCTTACTTCTTCAAAGATGACTCTCGGATAGATAGATAGATAGATAGATAGATAGATAGATAGATAGATAGATAGATATAGATATGTAGCTATAGATATAGGTATAGCCAGCCCTTCTCTCTCCACAGCACCAGCCCCCCATCATCAGAGCCATCGCCAGTCATCCTGATGAATATCTGGTCACTGGATCCACATGGCTCTGGAGAAGAAAGTGAGGCTGGTGACCTTGCACAGTTCTCCCTCACTCAAATCAAAGTCAACTACAAATCATGTAATCATTTCCCTGATGCCATGGTCCTCTTCAAGAGTAAAGGACAAACACAGCAACCAACAAGTCCCCCATCATCAACTGCCTATGAGACATCTTTAATTGGATATACTGTAGACACTTCAACTTGGCATGTCCGAAACAGATCTTCTTATCTTTCCCCTAATCCCTCCCTTTTTCATAACTTCTCTGTTTCTATTGAGGGCATAACCATCCCACTACTCACCCAGGTTCACAACCACCCATAGGAGCCATTTTCAATTGCTCCCTCTTCCCAACCTTTCATATCTAATAGGTTGGAATGTCTTATCAAGTCAACCTGCATGATATATCCATATCTCTCTCCTTTTCTCCACTCACAGAAGGCCATCAACTAGCTCAAGCCTTCATCAGCTCTAGCCTGGACTATTACAATAACCTACAATTTGACCTCCCTAATTTATCCTTTCCCTTCCCCTCAAAATCTATATCCATACAAGTTGCCAAAGTGATATTCCTAAAACATAGAATGACTATATCATTCTTCTCCTCAAAACCTTCCATAACTCCCATTTCTCTTTAGGAAGAAAAACCAAAACACAAAGTCCCCCATGTATCTTTGGAAGCCTTTCACGAACTGGCTCCAGCTAATCTTTCCAGATTTATTGCCTTATACATTCTGTGTTCCAGCCAAAGAGTCCCATTTGCTTTTTCCTATCCATGACTTATTCTGCCAGCTCCCTGCCTTTACACAGGCTGACTGTTCTTTATGCATGGTCTCATTGCCTCTGCCTCATGGAATCTGTAAGTTCCTTCAAAGCTCAGCTCACATGTCACTTCTCAGAGGAAGCCTCTCCTGGCCCCACCAATTATTAGTTTCTTCCCTTGGAAAAGACTTTGTTCACCTTTTGGATTTGGGGGAATTTTTTGGCATAGATTATCCTCCCCCACTTCAAGTCTCCTTCCCCCACAGAATGTAAGCTCCTTGAAGGTAGAGATTGTTTTGTCCCAGTATCTCAAACGCTGGCACAGTGCCTGGCATAGGGTACTAATGACTAGAGAGTATTTGACAAATGATTACTATGTGCATGCAGAAAACAAATAAATAAAGGAGATGGACTGTCCTCACTCTTAAAGACCTCACATTCATATTGGGAGAGAAAACACATACAGGAGGGTTAAACTATAGGATAGATGGAAGGGTCTGTGATGCCTGAGCAGTATGGCAGAGCAAATGTCAAGGCCTGATGGGCCTCCATCTTACCAAAGGATTGGAGTTGCCAACTCTCTACTTATCCAAGTGATGATAAGGGCCACCTCTAATCCTCAGTGGGGGGAGAGGAAGAGTGGGCTAGAGCATCCTGGACCATAACCTCTGGGAAAATGGGAATAGACACAAGGGTCAGAGTATAGCAGGGCCCCTGGGTTTCCTCCCAAAGGGTCAAGGATGAGAGAAGGTAGCTTTTAGGTGGAAGAGAGAAAGTGGAAGAATGAATTGGCAAGAAGTTTGAGGAGAAAGTCTCCTGGTAGTGTCTGCTTGTGCTGGGCCATCTGCTGTCTGATAGGACCTTAACAGCCCAATAAAGACACCTAATAGGTTAATAAATGGTTTTCTAATTGAATTTAACTGAATATAATTGTCAGAATACTCACAAGCTGAGGATGATTACCCCCACTGATGAAATTATCCATCATTTGAAGTGCTAAAAACACAGTAGGAATTTATGAAATATTTGTTGGTTGATTCATTTGGGGGATGGGAGGGGGCGTTTCACCTTCATTTGTCTCTCAAAACTGTGGTCTGAAGGAAGCTGTTGCTAGGTGAATAGTAGATGATTCTGCCATAAACCTGAACTGCTCTGTCCTCTTTGTCTCTTTTTTAAATCAAATATAAACCACCCCGCCAGTCCAATTTAGTTCCTGATCTGAAACAATGAGACTGGGCCTAAGAAACTGAATGTGACATGTATATTGCTCTTGGGTAGGTCAATGAGAGGGCTCCAAGGGAATCTGTGCAGACCAGAGTGATGCTTGATGATGGTTATGGCACCTACATGAGCATGAAACTATGATTTATGTGTGTGGGTCTGAAAAGAAGCAAATATCTTCGTTGTTATTCAGTCATTTTTTAGTCATATCTGAGTCTTCATGATCCCATTTGATGTTTTCTTGTCAAAGATGCTGGAATGATTTGCCATTTCCTTCTCCAGCTCATTTTACAGATGAGGACACTGAGGCCAACAGGGTTCAGTGACTTGCCCAGAGTCACACAACTAGTAAATGCCTGAGGCTGGATTTGAACTCAGAAAAATGAGTCTTCCTGACACCAGGCTCTGCACACTATCCCCTGTGCCACGTAGTTGCCCTTAAAAAGAAGAGTTCTGTGATTTCACTGGTATAGGGAATTCTCTGGTAAGGACACTTCCTCCCCCAATGTAGGTTGGTCCCTTCATTGTTTTATGAACTGCCCTTCCATTTCTATAATGCTATCTAAATCCTAGTCTCCCCTCAATGTACTCCATGAAGGCGCTCCATCTCCTCCCTGAAGCCTTCCTTAACTGGACATAGTCCATACTTATTATTCTCTCCTTTGAACTACAGCATTTATAGTCTATATCATATGTATAGCAACAACAATGGGAAAGCTTTGATTAAGGACTTACTATATACTAGACATTGTGCTAAGTGCTAGGAATACAAACAGAGGCAAATGACAGCCCCTCTCACAAGGAATTCACAGTCCAATGAATGAGGTGACTTGCAAACATTTATGCTGAGGAGGAGGAGGAGGAAGAAGAGGGGGAGGGGAGGAGGAAGGGAAGGGGAAGAAAGAAAGGGGGGAAGATAGAGGAGAGAAAGAGAGAGACAGAGACAGAGAGAGACAGAGAGACAGAGAGAGAGAGAGAGAGAGAGAGAGAGAGAGAGAGAGAGAGAGAGAGAGTGAGAGATCTTCATCCCTGTCAAAGGATGAAGTCTCTTCTGTGTTTGAAAAACAAGAAGGGTGCAGCTAGGTAGTGCAGTGGATATAGTACCAGCACTAGAGTCAGGAGGACCTGAGTTCAAATCTGACATAAGACACTTGATGCTTACTAGCTGTATGACTCCAGGGAAGTCATTTAACCCCAATTACCTTGCCAAAAAAAAAGAAAGAAAGAAAAAGAACAAGGTCCATGTCATTGGATAGCAGGTACCTGGAGGGAAGTAAGATGTAAGACTATTTGAAAGGTAGCAAGGGTCCATGTTATAAAGGGCTTTAAAAGCCAAGCAGAGAATTTTATATTTGATCATGGAGGTACTAGGAAGTCAGTGGAGTTGACTGCATGAGGGGGTGACATGGTCAGACTTGCACTTCAGGAAGATCAATTTGACAATTTGAATGAAGGACATCCTGGAGTGGGAAGAGCTCTGAGGCAGGAAAACCAAACAGAAGGCTATTACAGTAATCCAGAAATGAAGTAATAAGGGCCTGCACCAAGGTAGTGGCAGTGTTAGAGGAGAGAAGGGAATGTTGAATTTAAACTGTCTAAAAGACAACAAAAGTTTGAAATGTCCAACAGGTAATTGAAGATGCAAGATTGGAGACTAGGAAGGAAGATAGAGATAGACAAATAGCTACTAGATTCATCAACATAGATATGATCATTGAATCCATGAAAGTTGATGAGATCACCAAGATAAATAGTGTAGAGGGAAGAGAAGAAGAAAAGGCCTAGTTCAGCACCTTAAGGAGTATCTATGGTTAGCAGGTGCAACCTGGAAGAAGATCCAGCAAAGAGATTGAGAAGATAGACAATAGTGTCATGGGAATCTAGATAAAAGGTAATCCCTATCTAGCATTGTTTTCTAATTGTCTCATGCATGGAATTTTTTCTTTCCACTAAAACTGAAAGATCTCTGAGGTTATGGACCATGTTATATTCTTCTCTTGTGTTCTCCACATTAGACACCACGACACAGGGCTAGGATACAATTTGAGCTCAATATATATTGTTGATTGTTTGATTGCTGGATGAAAGTATCTAAGAACCACTGTTCTTACATTAATTATTCAAGATTGTTTTCTTTAGTATCCTCCCTCTCCTGTCCTTTCCTGTCACCCATTTGGGCCCAGGAAAAATGTCCCAAAATAGGTAAAGCAACAGATCATGGAGGGGGATGGGTCACAGGAGCAGCTATGTGTTCCCTAAAGGAGTAGAGAAATGTAACAGCATCTCTCTACTTTGCGCAAAGTATTAGTTCATGGTTCCCAAATCACAATAGGGTAACATGAGGATAAAAAGAAGCTTAGAAAGTTACAAGGAAAGTTTTTGGACTTTTGTCAAATTTCTTCCCCACATTCAGCTTTTATAACACAAATGATTCCCAGCTAGAGTCAGCCTCCTGTGCATGGAAAAAGTAGGTAACAGCCTTCATAGTGTGATTTGAAGGATATCAACAAGCATTATTCTTCTACCACCAAAAAATTCTTTTCCCTACCAACCTACTGTGGTGTCTGAATTTCCACCATTAGAGACTTATCTTTTTGAGTAAAAACATCTTTTTTAAAAAATCCCTAGAAAGAGTAATGAATTAAACTCTCATATGTACAAAAGAGTGTATGAGATATTGATGTATTTGCTTATAATATATTTGCCAGTGATAATCAAAGAATGGAAGGGTGAATAAGGTTTTATGATGAGTCGTGAGAGAATGTGAGGGTGAAGAGATAGCTACAGAGAACAACACAAAGGCCCGAAGGACACACTCCTCTTACCCTTGGTGGAAATTACGCTAATTTTCTTTACTTTTAATGTATTGTCTTCTTAAAGCATTTTGCTATTGCAAAACTATAATAGTGGGATTTTGGAAGACCATTCTGCTAGGAAATACTTGAGGCATGAAAGGAAATCTTGGGAAAGGGATTTTGTTGATAACCTGAGCTCAGGGCACATAAGTCATTTCTATTCTTCAAATAAACTGAAAATCAGATACCAATGATGGATGGGGAAGAAAAAGAGAGGCTGAAACAAAGGGAGTGAAGGCTGGGGTAGAAAGAAGGGGGACAGAAAAATAAAATAAAATAATAATATTAACACATAGAGGGAAACATGTCCATTGCATTTTATTTGGGGGAACTATGTTCCTGGAAGTGCAGCTTTGGGCATGTCCACTTTGAAAGAATAGGAATCTCACAATGAGGAGGGCAAATTAGCTTGAATCTTTTCTCCATAAATGGAAAGGAAGATGAGGAAGAAATGGCAACTAAGACTCAGCCCAGACATCTTTTTTTCCTTTACCTAGTTGTTCTATTGGGATGCAGCAATTCTACTGTCTAGTGTGCTCTGTGGTTCCCATGCCAACACCCTACTGTGAGTTACCTTAGCCTGCAGAGCCACATCTAGAAACCCAGGTGACCCAATTCTGTTCCTATGCCTACTAACCTAATACTCTATGGTGACAAGATGCATGCTGTTGCCATTGTGTTTTGGAGGTGGCAGGAGAAGCATAGAGTGGCTTATCAGGAGCCAAGACCAGTGTGCTCCAGGACATACATGTGGGAAGGTGACAGTTTTGGGGAATAGATGGTAAGAATTCTCTTTTCTCTACTTAATTTTAATTGTTATCATATGCCTTTAATTCTATGTTAAGTAAATATTCTTCATTTTGCTATGATTGTATGAGATTTATTCTGGCTCAATCAGAATATTCAGTGGACATGGTAGCTCATGAGCTGTAGACTGAAATTGATGAATATTCCTAAAATATCATGGACCCACAAGTAGCCAACAGAGTTCCTGGGATCCTGGTTTCTTTATAATAACAACACATCAAAATTTAAGGTGACTTAAAGGATGGTGCAGAACATGTGGTAAATGATCTCCAAGTGGCAAGTTCAAAAAAGGAAAAGAAAGACATTCCTTTTCCTTTTATAGCTTACTAAGTGGGGAGTTCTTCCCTACTCAACCACAAATCATCTTTGATGCATCCCCTCCAGTCACAGGGAGTATTAAGGAATTGTTACATTAACCCATAGCTACATGTTATCACATTTGATCTTCTCAACAGCCCTACAAAGTAGATATCATTAGCACCACTTTTCAGATAAGGAAACTGAGGCAGAAAAAAGATAAGTGACTTACCTAAGGAACACAAAGCTAGGAAGTGTCTGAGGAAGGAATCAAACTCAAGTTTTCCTGAGTCAAACACTGGTGTTTTACCATATATCCACTATACAACCTATCACAGAAAAAAAAAAGTTGTAGATGGCTTACAGTCTCTACCATTTGATAGAGTACCTACAGATTCATTGAAAAAGTCCATTTTTATAGAACTTACAGAGTAATAGACTTTAAAAGAGCTTTCTTTATAATCACCATTGGAGTTGGTAGAAATGAAGGAAGTCAGCCTCTAGCTGCTAAAAGGAATGAAAGCATGGAGCAGAAAAGATAAGAAAAAGCACAAAGAAAATTGTCCAGATATTTTCCTCTATAGAGACCACATGGTCATGTGTAGCACTTCTAGTCCAACCAAAATGCTAGCTTAATCAAGAAATGAAGAAATTAAGCTTTACCAAAACATAGGATCAGTCATAACAGATGGTTAATGAATGTGCTTTAGACTAACCAAAGAGGTGAAAAACATGGTGGAGGTAAGTAAAAGGAAACTGGATCTTGGGTGCCCATCAGCTAAGCATAAATTCAAAGAAACTGACCTTAAATCCCTGCTCTGCACTTATTACCTGTGTAACAAAGGACAAATCATGTAACCTCTCTGGGACAGTGTCTTCATCAGTAAAATGACGGATTGGTCTGTAGGATTTTTATATGTAAAGGATAACATTATGAATTACAATTGCATAATTTTCATAAACTTAGATTGAGAAATCTGCCTATAAAATTCATCCATTTCTGTGCTTTTGTGAAATTTTGCTTTGTCTACATTTGTTTTCCTTTTGCTTCTTAGGAAAAGTTAATTTTGAAAACTTCGTGAGAGCCAGCAGAAGATTTAGAGAATGAATCTCTCTATAAATAGCATTCTAGACTTTTGTTAGGTCATAGGATGCAATATTATCTTCCAGCACAGAGACCAAAAGTTCTCAGTAATATGATAGTGATAAGCCAGTTCCATGAGAGCTAGTCTGGTGAAAAAGAGCAATGTCCCTTTAACACAGAATTACAGAGAAAAAAAAAGAACTGATACAGAATAAAAAGCACTTGAAGGACTCTGGAGTCAGAAGACCTAGGTTAAAATCACCTTTTTGATACACTATCTGTACAAGTCACAAATCTGGGCCTCAGTTTCCTCTTCTGTAAAATGAGGAGGCTGGACTAGAAGTCCTCAGAGGTCCCTTTTAGTTCTAGATCTGTGATCCCATAAATGTCCTGGGCGTCTGAGAATAAAAACTCTCAGCAAGCCCTCAAATAAATTTCCTTGGAGCTATCCAAGGTCCTGAACTGCCAAAAACTACCCCAAAAAACCCTAAAACAGGATTTCAGGGAAAGAAAAGATCAAAGTGAGATGAGGCATTTAGGCTTCATAAAGTTAGGCTTTATAGGTGGACCTTGAAAGATGGATATAGATAAGTGGAAAGAGAGGCTTTTCTAAGCTGGGTAAAGAACATATGCAAAGATAGGAATGTGCACAGTGTAGAAGAAAATGGTGGAAGGTTGGACTGACTAGAAAGAAGATCAATGACTAGACTGTTGACAGCTGGAATGGCAGAAAGGGAAATGGCAGAAGATCCATAGGGTTGAATAGCAGTGGGCACAGTACCCTTTGACAGAGTAAGAACATGAAATTAGCCAGAGATATTCTGTATTATATAAAAGAAACTTTAAAGACTCCTTAGTCCAATCAGCTAGCAAGCATTTACTAAGTACCTATTGCATGAGACATACTGGAGATACAAAGACAGAAATGAAATATTCACTGCACTTAAGGAACATACATTCTATTAGGGAAAGCAGCCAGTAAATATCTTGGGGAGCAGTGAGAAATGAAGTTGGAGAAGACAAATAGTGAATTTTGAAAACTTGGCAAAGGACTTCAAAATTCCTGTACTAAGGAATAGGGAGGCATTAGTGGTGATTGAGTTGGGAAGTGATATGATAGTTGTTTCAGGATAAATGGTCTGGTGGCACCCTGTAAAATGGATTGTAACAGGAAGAGACTGAAATGGAGGAGAGCAGCAGCTGTTGCATTAATCAGGATGCAAAAGGATAAGAACTGCATGATATAGTAGAAAGAGGACTAACTAGGCTTCAGGTCAGAAAAATCTGAGTTGAAGTCTCCACTTTACTACTTAGTAGTTATGTGCCTTGGCCAAATCACTTGGCCCATCTTCATGTCAACTTCTTCATCTTAAAATTTAAAAATAGTACTAAAACATCTTTAAGGTCAGTAACATTTCTAACACTATCTGACTAGACTGATGACCATTGGGAAAGGTAGAAGGGACAGAAAAAGAGACACACAATGTATAAAACAAAAGGCACATCATGTGCTGAAAAAGAATATAAAAATAACTAAATATGTCTTGTGTGCTATAAAAGGGGCCTCAGATAGCATTTAGTTAAATCCATTTATTTTATAGTTGATGAAACTGAGGCCCAGGGAAGTGAAATGGTATGCCTTAGGTCTCCCAGATAATAAGGGGAAAAGCCAATATTGGACCACAGACCTGAGTACAAATCCACTAATCTCCCCATTATATCTGGTATTTTCTCATACCATTTACCACTTGGAAAATACTCCTCATATGTTTGTTCCTAGTTCATCTTTCTCAAGTAGTTTCTTTCTAAATGCTTTCTTAAGCCTTATTGCAAAACCTAATGTCCTTGTTTGACTCTGTTCCTATTCAGCCAAAAGAAACCCAATTCACTGGGAATACCAGAGAATCCTGGGGAAATTTCTCCAGAGAGAAAGAAACCAGTTATTTCCTTCTTTCCTTTCTCTATTACTTTCCTCGCTTTTAAAGAGTATTCACCAAAAGACTGATGTGGCTTAGAACTTCATATTGTAAAATAAGGGAACAATTTAACTAATTGACATCAAGGTATTCTCAGTTTAATAAATTATCCCACCCCTACCCTACCTAAGAGTGTTTCATTTTAAAAGGAAGGGGGGAAAGTCTTTAAGCAAGGAAATAATTGTTAATTGTGAAAATCCGGGCATGAGTTGAGGAGGTATTTACAAGAAGAGGGGTCTTCTGAGCGCCCTTAAATCATACCATACAGACAGCTACCTATCCTCCTTACATAAAACCATAGGTTTCAAATTGGAAGAGACCTTTGATACCATCTGATTCAATCCCCCTATTTTATGAAAGTGAGGATCAATTCTATGCCCATTCCTATCTCTGTCTTTGTATATGTTCTTTACGCAACTTAGAAGCGTCTCTCTTTTCCATTTATCAATATCCTACCATCTTTCAAGGCCCATCTCCTACCTCAATGAAGTTTTCTCTGAATGCCTCATCTGACTTTGGTCTTTTCTTCTTCTGAAATCCTGCTTTAGTTGTTTGTTTGTTTGTTTGTTTGTTTTATTTTGTTTTGTTTCATTTAGGCCTTGGCTCTCCAGGACCTCGGATAGCTCCAAGAGAGAAAATTTCCTTGACTAGGCTAAGTTTTCACTAGGGCACTAAGTAACTGATCTAGTATTCTAATACCTGCCTTCTAATCTATTTCCAGGGTTCTTTTTCCTATACCATGTTGCATACAAAGTCAGCTATTTTAGGCAGATCTGTGGGCATATAGCACAGGTACACTGGACCAATCAATCAGTTGTCAGGGAACCTAGTTAGTAAATACAGTAGTATCTGAAAGATGTTGCCTAGAGATTTTGAGTTCTTATTGAGAATTCCAAAAAGTTAAAGATTTCTTGGTAATACATGAATCACAGAAAAAAATTCTACAGTGGGGTGGGGTGGGGAGAAAAGGGATTGAAAAAGCTGGTTTCTTTTGATGATATAATAAAGTCAATGGACCATTAAAATTCCACTACCTTACCTTAAGCTGACTTTTTATTATAATATGAGTATATATTGCAAAGACCAGCCAGGGAGGAGTCAAATACTATCTCATGGGTGGAAATTTGAAAGAGCCAAGACCAACCAGTTTACCTCTTTTCTCCTAATTACCCTCCTGGTACCACAATAATGGGGCATGTTGATGTTCCCTCCCTACTTCATACACACACACACACACACACACACACAGAACTTCATGAAACTCAGATTAGTTTAATTCAATAAGAATGTGAATAGGACTCTAAAGCTTGCTCCTCTTTATATTTTAAATGACATTTAGTTTGAATCAATACTGAATTTTAGTCTTTTATATTTTAATAGAACTACTTAGGCTATTCTATCTTTATCTAATAGATCAGGAAACTAAGGCCAAGAGAAATTAAATGGTTTGTCCCAAATAACACGAACAGTAACACAGATCTTCTTGACTCCAATTCCAAGACTCTCTCCACTATGCCACCATAGAGGACACCCAGTAAAATCATCTTCAGCTACCTGCTTTTGCTTTCAGCAGTGAGTTCCCCATATTGCCACATTGGTCTCTCTGAATACCTACACTTTTGTCTTCTTCATCAGACATATCCTAAAATACCTAAAGCCCTCACTTAGCAGGCATGTGCCCATTGGGCTTCCCTGGTACTGTGATATGATACAGCCCATGGTATATGTGCATGCTCCAGGTGAACCCTGCAACAGCAGTGAAAGATGACAGTGCAGCTGGGGAAAATAGGAAGCCAGCTATATTAGTATTTTGTATGTATCTTCACTGAGGTCCAAACCTCCCTAATAATTGCCCTGATAGAGCATCTTCATAAACTTCCTTGCAAAGCTCTACATTGTTTCAGGTGCTATGATGAATAGAAGTTCTATATAAATCAACCCCATTTAAAACCACACTGCATTAAGTCTTCATGTGGGCATTGGTTGGAGGCAGGGACAAAGGATGGGGTTAATGTTAGGCACCCTGAATAAACCAGCAAACTACATATAAATGTACGTGCCGGAGACTATGGTCTCATTGATACATCAGCCTGCCATACAGAAAAATCTTATTCCCTTACAATAAGCACCACTTTATCTCCTATTACAAAATCATAGATTGGCAAAATTGCAAGGGACCTCAGAGGTCACCTAGTCAAAGTCTCTATAACATCTCCCCAGTGTGGTTAAATAGACTCTGCTTGAACATTTCCAGTGACAAGAGACTCACTATCTCATCACCTAATGCAGTCCATTACATTTTCAAAAACTTCTAAGTTTTAGGAATTTTCCCTTTATAAGCCAAAATACCCCTCCATGATGTATTTATTAATTGATCCTAGTTCTACATTCAGGAACCAAGCAGAATAAGGCTAATCTCTTTTTTAGGCTAAACATTTCCAGTTCTTTCTGGGAATGAGATGAATGGTCTAGAGTATGGCATTACAGTAAGAGTCAGAAGGACCTGGATTCCAAATTTGCCTTGGGACTCACTGGGCAAGTCATTTAATCTTTCTATGATTTAATTTCTTCATCTGTAAAATCAGGGAGTTAGAATGGCTTCTATGGGTCCTTTTCTACTCTAGACCAGTGATCTTATGATCTTTTAATGGATCTTTATATGACATCATTTCAAGTCATTTCACCATCCCAATGACTGGAATATTCCAACTTCTCTGTGTCCTCTCTAAAACATGGCTCCTATCAAAAGAAAAAAGTCACCCCTCTCATGTGATCATAGGATCATAGATTTAGAGCTATAAGGAACCATAAAGGCCATCTAGTCCATTGCCTTCCTTCTCTACATAAGAGGGGGAGAAAGAAGACAAAATCTCCTAGATGTGCCCCTACCCTTTTTCAAGTATATGAGAGAAGCCATTCCCCCTACCTGGAGTGCATTGCCTCCTTTTTTATATTTTTCAGAATCCTTGTCATCCTTCAAGGCTCAAATCAGGTCACATAGTTCCTCCCTGAAGCCTTACTGAATCCTCACTTTCCACTAAAGTCATCTCTCCCCTCTTCCAATTTTCCCAGACCATGTTGTCTTCATCTCTCTTTTACCCCCATCTGTAGCACCAATGCAATATTTACAGCACCCAAGATCACAATAAAGACCATGACTATAAGTATCACATGACATTCCATCACAAAATATGCCAAACTCTCCAGATAGAGGATAACACTGAAGGATTTATTTAGACACTAGAAAAATAAATCCTAAAACCAGTAAGCCCATTCCATCAATAACAAAGATATTCAGAAGCCATAATAATGCTGAGAGCCACAGCATTCTTCAGCTTTCCCACAAACCAATACAAGATCAATATTTACTCACAAAACTCTCTATCTCCTTGAATGAGCACCTCTGTCCCCAACTGTCTCCAACTGTCTCTGTCTGGCTAGCTCTTTACCAGCTTCCTGTGGGCTTTGCTTCTCCTCAGCAAACTCCTCCCACCACAGGCTCCATGTGACTACATTCAGCCTAGCCTGGGACAGAGTTTATCTTCACAGCAGGGAAGCTTCCTGTGTGCTGTAGGGGACAGAGTTTATCTTCATAGCAGGGGAGGTCCTCAAACTCCCCACTAGGTCTATTAAGAGACAGGGAAGATCCTCAAATTCCCATTTCCATTACACTATCCCATGTTACTTATTACATTTATTTGCATGTATGTTGCTTCTTCTTCCTCCTCCCTGTAGAATGTAAGTTCCTTGATGAGCTCTTTAAAAACTTTCCATGGGATCTTTGTATCTCCAGCTCCTATAACTATGTTTTGAAATCAATAAGCACTTAATAAATATTTGCCTAATTGAATTGAGATGTGACCTGATCAGGAGACAGTAGAGTGGAACTCTTACTTCCCTTGCTGAGAATGCAATATTTCTATTAATGCTGCTTAAGGTCACATTAGTCTTTTTGGCTACCACACCACACAGCTGACCTTTGTGAACTATCAATCCACTAAAAGCTACAGGTCTTTCTCCAATGAATTGCTTTGCAGTCACATGTCCTCCATACTATACCTGTGTACATAGAGACTGGACCTTCGATATCACTGCTTTGAGGAATTTCCGGGTGAAGAAACTTCTTTTGCCTCATGCTGGTTGGCACCTTCTGTGGAATTTGCAATCTTAGAGAGTTGCCCTAGACCACTGTTAAGTGGTTTGTACACAGTCACACAGCCAGAATGTGTTCAGAGGTGGAACTTCATTCAGGCCTTCCTGACTTCAAGGCCAGCCCTTTATTTACAATGCAGTAATAGCCAACTTTTAATAGTGGTTTAGAGTATGCAAACCTCTTCATATACATTATCCAATTTAATCCACACAACAACCTTATGTGGTAGCAAATAGAATTATCATGATCCCTTTCTACAAATAAATAGAGGCTTTAATAAAGCATTTTACATACATTATTTAATCCTCATAACAACCCTAAGGGTAGTGTTATTGTCCCCATTTTATAAGCAGGAAAAACTGAGGCTCAGGGGGGCTAAGCAACTCATTCATTACCACAAAGTAAATGTCTGAGGTGAGATTCAAACCCAAGACTTAATCCAAATCCAATGTTCTTCTTCTATAGCATGCTTCCTCTCACATTCATCCATAAAAATGGATTCCTTGAAACTAAATGCAGTTTACATTTATCTTAACTAAATTTCATCTTGCCATCTTTATTCCATTTTTCCAGCTTGACAAAATCTTGTGGGATTCTAATTCTCTCATGTAACCTATAAGCTATACTTTGCAGTATCATGCCACCCAAAAACTTAATAAGTAAGCATCTCTGCCTTCATCTAGGTTATTAATAAAAATTGTGAACAGAATAAGGCCAAGGACATAGACCTGGGCCATTCCAATTCCTCCAGATGAGCATTGCTCCATTAATCACTACTCAGGATTATTCAACCACTTCTGAGCCAATCTATCAATACAATCATCCAGCCTTTGTCCATGTTATTTCCCCGTTTCCTAATTTAGTGATCCTTTCAAAAAAAGAAACTAATTTAGTCTTCTATAATTTGGTCTTAATAAATCCATATAGGTTCATAGTCATGACCTATTTCTTTTTAAAATATTTATAAACTTATTCATTAACAACCTAATCCAGAACTTTACCAGGAATGATCATCAAATTCACTAACTTATGATTTGAAATGTTTACTTTCTTGCTCCCTTCGAAAATCAAAAAAGCTGCATGCCCCAATTCCCAAGGTAGCTTTCCCTTTCTCCATAGCTTTTGAACTATTATTGACAGTCATTTAACAATCATATCCATCAGTTCTTTCAATGGCCTGTATGAAGTTCAGCTTGACTCAGTGATTTGAACTCTGTGAGGCAGCCAGATATGCTCTGACCATCCTTTCCTTACCTTAGGTTTCTTTTGCATGTTAAAGATTTTTCTTCTTGCCTTTACAGTCTGAGCATCATTTTCCTTGGCAGAGAAATTCAAAATAAACATGAAAATTAACAGATTTGCCTTTCTCCACCATCCAACATCATTTTCTATCCACCCCACCAAGCAGGTGCCCTATCACTACTTTGAATTTCCTTTTGTCTCCAACATAGATTTTTAAAAACTTTTTTATTGTTAACATTCACTGCCAACCTCAGCTCATGCTAGACTTTAGTATTCCTGACATTGTTCTTAATAGGACAACAGTTCTCTTTTGTATTCATCTTCAGTTACCTGCTTTTGCTTCCAGTAATGAGTTCCCCATATAGCCACATTGGTCTCTCTGAATACCTACACTTTGTCTTCTTCATCAGAATCAATCAAGACTTTGCCACCAGAATTTCATTCTTAAGAGCCTCTCAACCTTCTGAAGTCAACTTCCTTTTGAGAGACTTAGGTCATGAGATTTTACCTATCAGAGAAAAGATGTGAAATCTGAAATCTCCTCTCCTTAAGCTTCTTAAAATCTGGTGCATATTGCAGATTGTATTCTACAGGTCCCTCTTTATTATAGATGAACTCTAAGATGGCATGACTATTGCTTCCAAAGATTCCAGTTAATTCTATTTTGCCAACCCATTCTTACATAGTGGTCAGAATTTAGTCCAGATTATCAGTTCTCCTTGTCACTTCTTCTGTCTTCTGAAAAGTAAAATTATCAGCAAGACAAGACAGGAACTTGTCAGCTTTATACTTTTAACAGACTCTCAATCAGATGTCTGAATAGCTGAAAGTCCCCATGATACTATACTTTCCCTCCATTCCAGCTCTGTGATCTCTGCCAAGAACATATTTTTAAGTATCTCCAGCTGATCTAGCTACCACTTCAGTATTGCCTCTGTTTCCCTTTCCTTTGATTCTTACCCATTCGTGGATTGCCACAAAGGTGGCAACGGTGATAGAAGTCATCACTACTGTGAAAACAGAAGCTAGTGGGTTGATTGAGTTTAGGAGTTCTGAGCTACAATAGAGTTAAAGTCTGGCATCTATATGGTAAGCCCTTGGGAGTGAGAAGAACCAGAAGGGTCAAAGAAGGGTCAAACCACCTCAGGTTGGAAATAGAGCAGGTCAAAAGCTTCCATGCTGAACAGCAATGGGATCAGAGCCAAGAATGACTACTGCACTTTCAAGCTGGGTGACATGGAGAGACTCAATCTCAAAAACCAAACAAAAGCAAAAACAATGCTACACCACCCCCACTTCCTATCTATTCCTCTTAGCAAAGTATCCCATTCCATTGCCATCTTCTAGTCAGGTGCTACATTGAACTGAGTCTCAGTGACACCTATGGGGTTATGTTTACTTTTTCACGTTAAGAGCTCAGTCTCACCTCATTGCCCATGCTCCGTGCAAAGCACATATATAACTGAACTCATAAGCATCCTTCCTCTTCACCCTTCCCTATGAAGGCCTAAACCCTTCTACTGCTCTTCTTTTTCCTTTGTCTTTCCTCTAACCCTCTGCAGCAGTGGTGTTAAACTCAAATGAAAATAGATGACTGAAAACTGTGTGATGACTTAGAAAACCATAAATAACATTACCTATATCTTGTTGTATTTTTATTTGTCTCATTAAACACTTCTCAATTACATTTTAATATGTTCTAGCTACGCCACAGAATTTGCCAGTGGTATGAAGCCTGGGGCAGGGGAGGAAGGCTGACAACTTTACCCCATAGTACCTGGTTTAGCAATTTTTATATAGACACTTTCTCTACCCCTTTTATCCTACCCTAATCTTTTTCACTTTAAACCCTTTCTAATCAAGTCTCTAGAAAAATACATTACTTACAACCTTTAGCGAATCTAGTATGTTCTTGTTGTTCAATTATATTGGTCATGTTTGACTCTTCATGACCCCATTTGGGGTTTTTTTGTTTATTTTTTCGGGGGGGAGGACTGAAGTGGCTTGCCATTTCCTTCTCCAGTTCATTTTACAAACTGAGGCAGAGTTAAGTGACTTGCACAGGATCACACAGATAGTAAGTGTCTGAGGCCAGATTTGAACTCAGGAAGATGAGTCTTTCTGACTTCAGGCCTAGAGTTCTATCCACTTTGCTACCTAGCTGTCCCAAGACATACTTTACCAAAAGTTCATCATACCTATATTTTATACCATGACCCAGAAAGCACCCCATTCTACAATGCCAGTTCCTCAGTTAGGTGCTCACATTTCACATCCCAGCTTTTTTACCTTCAGTTGGTAGCAGTAATGAAAACATCATTTGTTTCCCCAAGGTTTTTAGCTTCCTGCTCAAGATTTCAGAAGCATAGTATAAGATCATAGATTTAGAGCTAGAAGTGCCCTCAGAGGTCTTCTCCTCCCACAATCTCATTTTACAAATCCAGAAACTGAGGCTCATCCAGGTGGAATGACCTGTACAAGATGACACAGGTAGTAAATGACAGAGCTGGAAATTGAACCCTGGTCCTCCAACTCTAAATCTTGCATTCTTTCTTCTTCACCTAAAGATCTCTTCCAGATTTTTTCTGAAAGTATCGTTTCTTCCAGCTAGTAGTCCTTAGGTTTCTACAAATCTCAACAGTCTCTTTGTCACATCTCAAATGTACACCATGGAGAACAGCAGACCTTCTACTTTTTCACTTTGTCAAGTCAACATGAGTAGCTATGTGGTGCAGTGGTTAGAATGCCAGGCCTTGAGTCAGGAAGACTCCTTTTTTTGAGTTCAAATCTGGCCTCAGGCAGTAACTGTGTGACCCTGTGCAAGTCATTTAACCCTGTTTGCCTCAGTTTCCTCATCTGTAAAAGGAAGGAAGGAAGGAAGGAAGGAAGGAAGGAAGGAAGGAAGGAAGGAAGGAAGGAAGGAATCCTCAAGAGGAGAAGGAAAGGGAGTGGGAGAGGTCAAGCTGAATTACCCAACTGGCTGGGTCCCCATTTAGGCAGCTCAGACTAACACAAGTTTTGTTTGTCCTTCAATTTTGAAGAGGATCATGACATCAGGAAAATTATGACATTGCATCCTGGGCCATCCCCACCTGTCCTAATGAATATCTGACCCACTGTTCCCAGATGGCTCTGGAGGAGAAAGGGAGGCTGGTGACCTTGCACAGCCCTCCCTCACTCAAATCAAAGTCAGCTGCAAATCATGTCATCATCTCCCTGATGCCATGGTCTTCTTTGAGAATGAAGGACAAACACAAAACACAACAACCATAAGGAGTCACCCAGCATGCCATGTCATGCCCTCCTAGAGACTCACCATGCTGCTCCTGCTGGTGGTAATAATATGTTTATATAAAACTGGAAGGTTTTCAGTCCTTACATATTTTATTTCATCTGATCTTCATAACAATCATGAAGTGGGTTCCTTGGTTCTCCCTGACATCCACTGAAGATTTTATTAATTAATGTTATCCTCTTGAAAAGACATGAAATAATTCTATTATTCTGGGTTGCTCTATTGATATGTGTAATAGAAATGCAAATTTAAAGATCTTCCCTGCCCCTAGCTTAAGTGCACCTGGAGCCTGGGGTGGGAGGCTTGTTTTTCAGGAAAGCCCACACCTTGATACTTTGTGATTGGGCAGTGGGTCCAGAAGGTTGTTACATTCTCTGAGCCAGGAGAAGGCTATATAAACCCTTAGGAGAGGCTTTGCTTTGGGGCTCACTTTGAGAAGTGTTGTGTGATTTGACCAGATGAGACTGGGAAGCCGTTGTTGAGAGCCCCCCGGCTTTGAAAACCCAGATGTTGATGCTTCCCTCTCTGGTAACTGTGATTTGGTATTGATGTATGTAATGTTGGGACAGTTTGGAAGCCTGTCTGTAACTCTGAAGTCCTGTAACTCTGAAGTTTGGGGTGCTGACCTTTTTCCCCTGAACTAGGTAATGTGTGTTTGTTTGATTAAAGTAAGCTTGTTAACCCATTTTGAGTTGCTTTCCTTTACAAAAGCAGATCTAAGAACCTGTGTTGGCAGCTACCCTGGGGATATTGGGGTGCTTGCTGCTACAATATGTAATAAGAGGATGACTGACTGATGACCAGATTATACACCTAAGCTACTTCCTTGAACTTGACCTTTAAAGGACAAACGAACACCTAGAACCAGAGCTGGGAAGTCAGACAAAGAGAAGCCGGTCAAACATTCCCTATTCCCTTGTGGCTATACAGCCTCTCTACAGAACCATGTGGCCCTAGAAATGACAACATGTAGAGGCAGAGAGGAATTCCTGGTCAAGCTAGAGCTGCAGGAACTTACACAAGCAGCAATGAAGTGGTACATGCAGTGGCCTGTCAATGAAAGGGTTCTTGGACCAGTGGAAGAGTTCGAAAGTCATGTGGGTTCTCCCCTTGTGCCTTGTCTACGGAACTCCAGAAGTTCCATTATGGGCCAAAGTTCAGATACATGCTCAAGTATGCAGGAGTCACTTTGAACTAGCCAACAAAAGCCAACTGTTAAATTTTCAGTGTTTGTGCTTGGGAAATTGACAAATGCTATAAATCAGGACTTGATTTGTCTAGATTTAAGAAAGTGATGGTAAAAAGTTGATAGTTCAGGGGCGGCTAGGTGGCGCAGTGAGTAGAGCGTCAGCCCTGGAGTCAAAAGGACCTGAGTTCAGATCCAGCCTCAGACACTTAATGCACACAAACAAAAAACCTAGCCGTGTGACCTTGGGCAAGTTACTTAACCCCAGTTGCTCGCAAAAAAAAAAAAAGTTGATAGTTCAGATGAAACTTAAAAGTATGTCATGCATACTTTTTTTTTCCAGAGAGCAAGTTGTCAAACATTTCTCAGCACACTGCTAGATATGTGTATCATTATTCCCATTTCACAGATGAGGAACAACACAGCTAACGGTGTCAGAAGCAAATTTCGAACCTAGGTATCTTCTGACTATAAGTGTGGTGCTCTTTTAACTGTAATGTGGTACTTCTCAATAGTACTCGCTTTTCATGTATTAGTGTATTTGTATACACTATATATAATACACTTTTCGTGTATTAGTCTCACCTCCAAGAGAACATGATCATTTGTTTCTTCTTTAGAAAGTCCAGACAGATCCTCTGCAGGAAGATTCATGTTCCTTTTCTGTATCTCCAAATATTCAGAACTCTTTTTCTTCCTAATTTTCTCTATGTCTTATTTTTCCACTTTCTTTTGTTTAAACCTCCAACTCATGGTTTGGATTCCCTTCTCTCAATTTTGTTTTTGTTTTGTTGTGGACGCTAAGACTCCCTAACTCACTCAAGAGTCCATTCATTGGCCAGTTTCATCATTGATAAGCTTGGAAGCTTTGACCTGCTCTATTTCCAACATAGGTTGGTTTGCCCTTTGGCAGCCTACTTATCCCTGTTCCTCTAGGCTCACTATACTGGTACCAAACTTAGTTTGGGTACTTATGGTGAGAGTAAGTTTTATTGCCTTAATAAGATAGTAGGAACAAGTCTTTCAACTTAGCACAAATGACTCCGTTTTGTTTTAAGCTTGCATTTTATGATTGAGTTATTTTGAGTAAGTTGTGAAGATAAGTGCTTATGTTGTATGATGTAATAAATTATATGTGTATGTAACTGATAAACATATGTGAACCCTCTGATAGGACAGACGACTAATAAAAATATTATAACAACTTTATCAGTAGCTTATGCAATGAACTACCAATTAAATTATGCAATAAACAAGTTAGGAATACCCATAGTCCATCAGAAGTCCTACCCATCTATGCCTGTTCCTGGATCAAGACTGGAACACAATCCTGTGTTCCTTGAACTTGAGACTCCAATAGCCTGTGCTCATTGAGAAGAGTATTGAATGGTGGAAACTTGCCAAATGAGCACCTTGGAAGGAGGCACAAGACCACACAGCCTCCCATTGAGCAGAGAGGGAAACTTGTCATGAATGCCAGAATGTAAGAAACATACTAGTTTCATACTAGTTCTCTAAGACTCAGGTTGCTGGTTTATTTGTATTTTGTATTTATTTGCTGATATGTATATTGTCTGAACATTTCCCTCAAGAAGTTTAATTGCATGAATTGAGAAGTTTAAATCTAATTAGTGGTTTTGTCACATATAGAGTATACATATATGTGTGTGTGTGCATGCGTATAGTGTGTGTATATTCATATAAGTATATAGAGATAAATCAGCCATAAGCAAGCACTTACAGCACCTGATCCCCTCGAGCCCATTGTAGCTCAGAACTCCCAAGCTCAAGTTAGCAATCAATCCCAAGTAGCAAGGACTAAGGATATGCCACCGGCACTCCCCGCTTCCTTCTCTTTTCCTTAGAGCATTATCTTTTTTGTTTTCCTGCTGGGTCTTCTCTTCCACTCTGCTGAAGAATGTTTCATCTTCCCTGAAAAACTGGAAAGCAGAGAGGCATTTATCCATGCTGTTTACCTTTTCCTCAAACAAAAAGACCAATTTACACTTAGTACACCTATATTTGTTGGTTGTCTGTGGCAGGAACACAAATGTGGCCCAATCTCTTCAGGTCACTAGGTCAATTCCTCTTCCTCCTGGCTCTGAAGTGGAGAATTTCGGTTATTTGTCACCTGGGGCTCCCCGTAGCTATTCGCATTGCCTCCTGATGCAACAATCCACACCTGTTCATTGTCCTTTCATTGGCTGCCAAAAGTACTCTTCTGCTTGCTTCCTCTCCAGATGTAAACAATCAGTAATTAGCAGATTCTCCACTATTGCTCCATCAGCAGCTATCTTTAAGAAACTTTCCTGGACTCCTCTCATGGTTCTCTTTTTACAGTTTCCTGATCTCTCTGACAGCCCCAGGCTTCAGCTTCAGTGGGCCAAGGGACTGCCTATAAAAAGTACAGAGCACTTTCAATTCTCAAAACCTGTTACATCCATTGTCTCATTGATCTTCCTGTCCAACCTGAGAGGTAAAGCAAACAGGGATTATTATCACCTCCATTCAGCAAATGAAAAAACCACAAGGGTTAAGTGGGTTAAAAAGGTCAAGTAGCTAGTTGATAGCAGAGTCCTGACTAAAAACCTAAGGCTCCTTATTCCTCATCTAGGATTATAGGCTACTAAAACCAGAAGGAATTCTGATATCACCTAATCCATCATCTTCTTACAGACAAGGAAATGGAGGCCCAGAGAAAGGAAGCAAGTTGTCCAAGGTTACACACCTAGTCATAGATCTAGGATCAGATCTGTTCTAACTTAGTTCAGTGTTCCCCTCTATTATTATTGGTAGCAATCCATTATTTCTTGTGCCATTTTGATCAGAAGAGACTCATACTCAAGGAACCTATAAGACCTGGAACTCAATCACTCTTCGGGGAGAGGGGAACCCTCAACCCTGAGAAGCAGTGAATACAGTATTAATCCTGTAACACAATGGCAATAAATGGCTGCATCAATTCATCAAACATTTATTGAGTCTGCTGTGTACAGACCACTTTACTAGATAGAGGGAGATCAAGGTTTAGATTTAAAAAGATTGGTTTCCTGCCTTCATGGAGCTAATAGTCTTATGGAAGAATAAAATAAAAAGAAAGATGATAATAACAAAAATATTACATGATAACTTCATTGTTGTTGTTCAGTCATGTCCAACTCTTTGTGACCCCATTTAGGGTTTTCTCAGCAAAAATACTGGAGTGGTTTGTCCTTTCCTTTCCCAGCTCATTTTACAGATGAGGAAATGGAGGCAAACAGGGTTAAGTGACTTGCCCAGAGTCACACAACTAGTAAGTATCTGAGGCAGGATTTTAACTCAGTTCTTATTGACTCCAGATCTGGCATTGTATCCCCTGTGCCACCTAGCTGCCCATATAATATACATCATATCTAAATATAACCCAGCTCTAAACATAATATAATATACTACAAACACTATAAAAGTGAATATGTAATACATATTGCATGTGTTAATATCTACAAATGCCGTATTTTAAGGTGAGAAAATTAAACAGACTCAATTAAAATAGGGCAGTTTTGAAAGTAATGTGGAATTTATTATATACCTTTTATTAAATGAAGTAAATGTAGAAAGGGAAAGTCAGTTTCATTTGTATACAATCCTTTTTGTTTCTGCTACGTGTGGGTGTTCTCCTGGTGGGTAGAGTATTTAAGTTTAAAAAAAAAACCTTTCCCTGTCAAAAAAAATGCATTACAAAACTATATGTTTAAAGTGCCGTGTAAGAATCCAACAATTTTCATGGCTTCTTTTTCAGGAAGCAGGATAAAGAAAGACTCAACTCTTCCCACAGGCAAATTGGAGTGTTGAGAGAGTACCCATGAGAAAGGGAACCAAGATGACAGAGAGAAATCAGTTGTATTATATCACCATCCCAGCATATCCTAGGGCTTATTGGGGGGAGGGAAGTATGGGGTCACAGAGTACAGCAGTCCCATGATGCCCCACATGGAAAATGTTTTCTCATTCCTTCAGTGAAGTTACTGAGGGATAGTGTGAGATCCAGGCTCTGAAACTCTTGAGGCTCAGACCAAAATAGATGGGACTTCTTGGTTCCACTTCATGAGAACTGACCTTCCCAATGGACTCCATAGGGTAAAGATAACAGGAAGCAATGCACATAAAGTTATATCACACACACACACACACTCCCCAGTATCTCGCTTAAAATCTACCCATCACTTCCATTGTGCATTCTGAACTGCCTGCTCTGTAGGTAACAAACGTGTTTTCATCTTAAACCTCACTGAGACCTGGCTCCCTCCAGATGCCATAGTCTCCCTGACCACCCTTTCCAGCACAGGTTGCACTTTCATTCACACCCCTGACTTACTGGTTGAGAGGGTGGAACTGGAATACTTCTTGCTTCCTCCATTGCAACTTCCAGGCTCTTCTTCTAACACATTCACTTAGAAACCTCTCCTCCTTTGAGGTTCATTCAGTCCATAGTTAATTGCTCAACTAAGATTTTGGAAGGTTTTGTCTGCTGATTTCCAGGACCTTCCATTTCCTTTCTTAATGAGCTGGTGTCTAATTTAAAATCCCTCTCTCCTCCTTAACTCCAGCCCTTATACTAAAGGATTTCAACATACACATATATTAATATTCCCTCACTCTAATTTGTCAGTTCTTCAATGTACATACTCCCTAAATCCTACATCTCAGTGATACAGAGAGCTAATCATAGCCTTGATCTTGCTGTAAGTGTTTCACTTCTATGTTCATGAACTCTGAAATTCTTTAATTAAAACTCTAAAATTCTTTAATCTGGTCATACTATTTTATCATTGCATCTCTCCCTCTGACTTGCCACTTCTAACTCTCTTCCTTGTTTGTCCTCAGCATGACCTCCCATGCCTCTAGCCATCAGTTCCCTCCCAGGCCATCACCCCTGAACTGGCTATACTCTCCTCTTTTCCATATCAATCTCTTGGTGAAACACCCAACTCTATCCTCTTCTCTCAGGTCCCTTGCCCTCACTTGCCTTGTCAAGCACTAATCTTTGGTTATTCTCACCATTTATGACTTTACTTCTGTTGAACAGAAGCTAGAGAATATTCTGTTGAACAAAGCTAGAGAAAATCATGAGACTATGCTTACTGGATCCACTACAAATTTATGTTACATAATCTTAGCTGGGCTTTCACTGCAACAAGGCAATCCTTTTAGACCTCTCTGATTCACTCTCCAACTCAGCATTTTTTTTCAAGCCTTTTCAAGACTCCTTCTCCCTCAAACCTCTAAGCTAAGAAACTTACATCAGATTTAACTGAAAATAATTTAAGGCATTTCATGAGAGTTTCCTATTTTCTCTCCCTTCTCCTCATCTCACATACCTCAGATGCCTTCTCCCATTATTTCTTCCTTCACCTCTCCCTCACATGAAGTGGTCCTTCTCCCTTCTAAGACACTCTTCTACATGTGCAAATAATCCCATTCCACCTCTTCTCCAGTTGATTGACACCTCTATCATCCATACACAGTCACTAATCTTCAATTTCTCAATATCTACTCACTGCTCCTCTGAAGTCAACAAAAACACTCATTTCTCCCACATCCTCAAAAAGACCTCACTTGATCTGCCCATCTCCCCTAGCTATCATCCCATATAACTCCTTTTTTTTTTGATAAATTCATTGAGTAGGCCATTTTAAATTTAAACCTCCAATTCCTTTCTTCTCACTCTCTTCTGACCTCTTTTCAGTCTGCCTTTCAACTTCATCATTCCATTGAACTCCTCTATCCAAAGTTGCCAATGATTTCTTAATTGACAAATCTAATGACTTTTTCTTAATTCTCATTCTTCTTGACCCCTTTGTGGCCTTTGATGTGGTCAGTCACTCTCTTTTCCTTGATATTCTCTTTTCTCAAGATGTCCTTGATACTACTTTCTCCTGATTCTCTTCCTACCCATAGGACCAATACTTCTCCATCTCCCTTACTGGATTTTCATTAAGGTCATGCCCTCTAATGATTGATGTCCCACAGGATTCTGTCCTGATCCCTTTTCTCTTCTCCTCTACACTATTGCACTTGGTAATCTCATCAGCTCTAATAGTTTCAATGATCATCAATTTGTAGACAATTCTCAGATTTACTTATCCAGTCACCTGTCACCTGACCTCAAGTCTAGCGTCTCCACCTGCCTATTAGACATTCTCATATCTAATTCAATTAGATTAAATTCAATTAGATATTGAATGTCTTAAAAGACATCTTAAATTCAGCATATCCAAAATTGAACTCCTCATTCATACACATACACACACAAAATCTTTCCCTCTTCCTAATTTCCCTATTACTGTCAAAGTACCACCATCCTCCCAGTCCCCTAGGTTCAAAATATAGGTGTCATCCTCAATTCTTCACTCTCTCACCCCACATCTCCAATCTGTTGCCAAATCCTGTTGGTCCTACCTTCACAGAATCTCTCCTATGTGCCCCCTTCTCTCTTTTGACACTGCTATCAACCTGGCACAGCCCTCACCACCTCATACCTAGACAGTTGTAATAGCCTTCTAGTTGGTCTTCTTAGCTAGAATCTATCACTACTTCAGTCCATCTTCCACTCAGCCACCAAGTTGATCTTCCTAAAGAGTAGTTATACCCATGTTAGCCTCTTATTCAATCAACTCCAGTAGCTCCCTATTACCTTCCAGTTCAAATATAAAATCCTTTGGTTGGCTCTTGAAACTCTCCATAACCTTTCCCCTTCCTACCTTTCTAGTCTTTTTAAACCTTAATCCCGTCTATGATCCTTGCTATTTCTCACACATACATGATACTAGATCTTCTGGTTCTTAACATTTTCACCAGCTACCCACAATGACTGAAATTCTCTCCTCCTCATCTGCACATTCTTGCCTCCCTTATTTTGTTCAAGTCACAGCTAAAATCCCACCTTCCACAAGAAACCTTTCCTTAATGCTAGTGCCTGCCCTCTAAGATTATCTCCAATTTATACTCTCTATGTCTTATTTGTACATATAGCTGTTTTGCATGTTGATTCCCCCAGATTAGACTGTAAGCTCTTTGAGGACAGGAACTGTTTCTGTCTGTCTTGTATACCCAACACTTGGCATAGCGCCTGGCATATAGTAGGTGATTAATAAATGTTAGTTTATTTGACACAACTGATACCCTATCTACCCAACTGTTCTTTTTAGGTCATGTTTATGGAGTATCAAGAACTGAATCATCAGTGTGGAGAGTTGCCTTAAAGTATTTGGATTGGGTGTGGGACTGGAGACACAGCAGGAGTGAGTAAAAGGAGAATTAAGGCAGGGTCTTTGCAGACATCTCAAAATTTCTGGGAAATATAGTTTCAAGGAGAATATGAAGACCAAGAGAGTCATTGCATCGAGAACCTATACCTATCCTGATTCTCAGCTCATTGATTTGGAGTAAGAGTTCTTAACCCAAGGTCCTGAAATCCCACAAGGTGTCTGTGGATATATCTCAAGGGGTCCATGAATTTAGGGGAGGAATTACATCTTTATTTTCATTAACCTTTAACTAAAATTTAACTTTTCTTTCAATTATTTAAAAAACATTATTCTAGGAGTCCATCAGCTTTATCCAACTGCTAAAGGTGTCCATGACACAAAATCTCTAGTTTGGAGCAAAAAGATAATTTGGCCAAGGGCACAGGTTCAATCACTAGGTGCATTATGTCAAGTATGTACTCTCCTGCCTGTCCACAAACTGACCCCCTGACCACAACCAGCCTTCACTGATATTCATGAGACTTCAACCACAAGAAGAAGTCAAGGGGATGTAATTGTGCAAATCCATTGACTGTAATGACTGAATTATCTCCTTGGTCTAACCTGGGGGGGGGTTTAAATGTATGTGTGTCTGTCTGTCTGTCCATCTTTGTGTCTGTGTATGTGTGTGCGTGTGGTGTGTGCGTGCATGTGTGTGTGTGTGAGAGAGACAGAGAGAGAGAGAGAGAGAGAGAGAGAGAGAGACTAGTGAAGTGTATGGACAACTCAAAAAATATTTTTTTGATTCAGTGTTGGTAGGATTGTTGGAGGTCATGTAGTAAACCCCCTCACTTTACAGCTGAAGAAATTGAGAGCCACAGAGGAGAAGAGGTGACATGTCCAAGATTACATAGATTGTAAGCATCAGAATCAGGATTTAAACCCAGGTCCTATGATTCCAGACCCAGTGCTCTTTCCTCCATATCATCATGCCTCCCTGATAGAAGGGTCAATAGTGTGACTTTTATATGTAGAGGACAGCACACATGACCTGGACAGGTCTTTTGATTGCAAGGTATATACTTTGACACAGGAAACTTTCAGAGGAGATATTCCCATCAGACCATTATATGTAATGGGAAAAAGGAGAGGAAGTGTAGGATAGAATCCCTGTCCTTATGCTGGTGCTAAAATAAGTAGGATCCTTGGGCAGCTGCTCTCCTCTCATTTTCCAACTAGGTTATAAACTCTTTGAGGAAGGGGGTCATACCTTATTTACCCCCATATTTCTCCTAGCACTAGCAGGGTGCCTTATACACAATGATAACTATCCCTTAATAAATATTTGTTGAATGAATGAATTCCTTGGGTGAGTTTCCCTGGGACTTCTCCTGGGAATGGAATAGTGTACCCTGATACCTTCAATGGTTCCCTCCTTATGCTCTTGGGGCAACAACAAGCAATTGTGTCAGAACCAGCAGCTAGCCAGGTTTCCTATTCTGGGGAAGAAAGTCTCTGTGAGTTAAATCAAGGAATGAGCTAAAAAGGGAAAGTTTAGGGGGTTTTGTTTGTTTTGTTTTTACTTCTCTCTAGGAGTCAGGGTTGTATAGTTTTGTGGCAGAAGGAGTGGGCAACCCCCAGCTCCTCATATTAGTGCAAGTTCTTGATTTATACCTGCACAGACCTATAATGTGACCTAGCCAAAAGGTAAATGATCAAGTTCTCCCTGTGGGAGGAAAGAATAAGGCAGGGTTCACTTTTCAATTCAACAAATTTTAAAAACATTTTTTAAGCTTTTACTGTGTTCAGGGCATTATGCAAGTTGCTAGGGATACAAAAATAAATGTGATGCAGAATCTGTTCTCAAGGAGCTCACAATCTCTTGAGCAGAAAGAAAGAAAAGACATACACAAATAACTATGATTCAAAAGAAAGTAAAATGTAATATTAATGAAAATAGCTAGCATTTATGTAGTACAGAGGTCCCCAAACTTACTTGGTCTACTACCCCTTTTTCAAAAACAAAAATTACCCAACACCCCCCTGGAAATCTACTTCCATTAAACTTTTAGTGCTTTTTAAAAATTGCATCATTTCAAAAAAATATAATTTTTTTGAAATGATGCATCTTAAATTTTAAAATTTACTACAAATTTGTGGGGATTTTCCTACATTGAAATTTTGATGAAACGATATTGCATCATGTAACTATATAGTATCATATTGTAAACAATAATTCCTTGCACATATTCCTGCCGATGCATACTGGACTTCTCAACAACACATGACATGCTCATCTACCAACACTTGCTTGTTAAGACCTATCAGAAGACTTGACCATTGATCAGATATAACTTTCATTTTGTGTATTTATTTGGAAAATAATGTAATCACTCTGATTTTAACTCTGTTACACAACAGATGAAACATTGGAACAGTTTTTCAAATTTTTCTTACCTTTTCTTCTTTCCTTATGCTTCTACCACCCCCTTATTTTTATTCAATGCCCCCAATTATACTCTAGGCTACTACTGCCCCACCCTGGATCATTCCAGCACCCCTAGCAGCAGTATTGCCCACTTTGGGAAACTCTTACAGTAATTTACAATTTTCAAAGCAGTTTATAAATATTATTTCATTTTATCCTCACAAGAAGCCTGAGAGGTAAATGTTTTAATTATCCTCATTTTATAGATGAGGAAACTGAGGCAGGCAAAGGTTAAGTGATTTGTCCAGGTCCCTCAGCTTGTATTTGAAGCCATCTTGAACTCAGATCTTCCTGACTCTGAGTCCTGCTCTCTATCCCCAACATTGCTTCATTGCCTCTAAGATATGTTTTTAAAAGTTAGGCCATTTGCAGGGGCGAAGCCAAGATGGTGGAGTAGAAACAGCACTTCCATGGCACTCTAGTCCATACCACTTCAAAATTATGTAAAAGGGGGACTCTGGAGAAGTTAGACAAAATGTGATAAAAAAATTTGAAGCTGGAGAGATAATTCTCAACTAAGAGGGTCAATAAACACATCATAGAAGAGACAGAGCCTGAATTGGGTCTTAAATCATAGGGGAGACTTCAACAGATGAAGACAAAGATTCCTATGATTGGGGAAGATTATTATCAAAGGTGCAAAAACGGGAGAGGACAGGATGAAGTAATAGCCTAGGTTGGCTAGATATAAAAGTGTGAGAAGGGAATACTGTTTAATGAAATATGACTAAAAAAATATTTCAGATCCAGGTTTGGGATAGTGTTAAATTCCAAGGATCTAGGAACCAAGGAACGACATTGTTAAATTGGTGAATTTGTAAGATTACTCAGACAGCCATCAGAAGCACAGTTGTAGAAGAAAGGAATTAGAAACAGGGGGACCAGTTAGAAGGCACAGGCTAAGTACAAAGCTATAAGGGTTTGAACTAAGATGATGACAGTCTGAATGAAAAAGATGATAGATCCAAAAGATATTTTGGAGTTAAAACTTAAACTAACCATTTCCCCTTTGTTGTTATCATTCAGTCATTTTCAGTTGTGTCCGACTCTTCATGATCCCATTTAGGGTTTTCTTGGCAAATATAATGGAGTAGTTTCTCATGTCCTTCTCCAGCTCATTTTATAGATGAGGAAACTGAAGCAAGGAGGGTTAAGTGACTTGCCCAGGGTCACACAGCTAGGAAGTATCTGAGGCCAGATTTGAACCCAGGAAAATGAATCTTTCTGACTCCAGGCCTGGCACTCTATCCACTGTACCACCTAGCTGCCCAGGATAATAGACCTAGATCTAATTTCTGCTTCAAGTCTTAGATCATTAAAGAGTCTGAGGAGCTTATGTAATGGGCTATATCCTGAGTTCTGTAATCTTGTCTAAATTTTGATGAAGATATAGAAATAGTGGAACAAAAACTGGTTCTCAAATCAGTGCACATGGGTTCAAATCCTGCTTATGTCATTTAGTGCCTGAGTGACTTTGGGCAAGTCACTTAGCCTCTCTGTGTCTCAGTCTCATTACCTGTAAAATGAAGATATATGACTAGATTAGATAGCCTCCAAAACTGCTTCCAGATCTGACTTTATGATTCTATGATGTCAAAACCAGTGCCTTGAAGACTGCCTGAGGGGCTCAGTGATTTTGTATTTTCCATACCAGGATGATGGTATTCCCTAGCTTATAGCATAGTAAATAGAAGCCCAGAATTCTCTAGAGCAAACTTCCCTAGTACTTTTCTATGACTGACTGATGTATCCCCTTCCCACAATGTTGGGAAAATATTACTATCAAACAGCAGGCTAGATTAGTACTTCCAAGGAGACATTTGAAATTAGGTGCTTAGAGTACTTAATATGTTGTTGCCTTATAATCCTGTTTCATTAAATGCTTTTACTTTTAATTCATGATTATCTGGTTTGGTCTGGAAGCTCATGAAGTATGGATGGAAATAGATGAATACCCCAATAGTAACCTAGACCCTGGTGTAAATGAGAATGGGACCAGCTTTGACTTCAGTCATTCAAAGCTTGATATAATTGGTCATGTTCTATGATCCAGGATCATTTCAGGCCCCTAAGACTTGTGTTACAGATACATCCCTTTTGTAGAGGTGGCATGCAATTCCTTTAATTTTCTATCAATTCTGATAAGCTTATAAATAAATGGAGGAAGGCATTATATGATGCCATTTGAGGGGTAGCAAAGAAGTCCCTCAATACTTCAAAAATTTCCCTCATGTTACCTGAAATTTCACCATTCTAGATTTATTCCTTTGACCTAAGCATTCTCTTCTCTCTGCTGCCTTTTAAAACTATAAATAAATATACTTATGTAGAGTAGAGGTTACTAACATTTGTAGAATGTAACAGAATTGGATTTTAAAAAGAATGAAACACTAGACTTCCTTTCTGGAACATTCCCTATTTGGAAAATGATGAGTGAGGGTGAGAGAGAAGTTGCCTTAAATGACCTGCAGGCAATTAAAACATCTCTAACCTAACAGTTATTGATGCCAAAAAAAGTGGGAAATAGGATGCAGAAAAGGACAACAAAATATTGCACACTAGGAATCAGAAAAGAGAAGACTGGAAAAAAGGCCATCAAAAAATATGATCAACAAAGAATTTGGGCTTGTGGTATTGAGACAGTGATGGATAACCAAAGTATACTTCATATACTGCATTCATTTAAAAATATTCCATAAGTATCCACTGCTTTATTGAAGCAAGTTGTTTTACTTCTGTAGGCCTCATTATATTTATCTGTGAGATAGGAATATTTACATTTGTACTACCAACCAAGTTGTAAGAAAAAATGCTTTTTAAAATTTGAATCAACACAGAATAGTGACGGATTGTTGCTCTCACTGTTAGACTGTGAATGTCCCCGACCTCTTCCATTCTCCCACCTTCTGTACTGCTGCCTCACCCAGGCCCCTAGATACAAGCAGAAGCCTGGCCCTGAGGAGACCCCAGTGGAGGAACTAGCTTGTGCCCCTCATGGCCCTACAATAGCACCTCTTAAGAGTCTATTCATGGGCAGGGGGGGCAGAGCCAAGATGGCAGAATAGAAACAGCACTTCCAAGGCACTCTCCCCCACACCACTTCCAAACCTTGTAAAAGGGGGACTCTGAACAACTTCTGGAGCTCCAGCACCCACAGAACGACACAAAGAAGCTAACCTCCCACTGAGGACAGCCCGGCAGCCTGGCAGGGAACGGCCAGTGCAGCGCACTGGGAACCGACAGTGCAGAGCTCTGGGAGCTGAACCCAGGCCGCCTGAGTCGCGGTTTTAGCCCCAGGGCGGCCGGGCTAGCAGCCAGCTGGAGGGACCCCAGAATACCAACAGCTGTGGCGATTCCAGAATTATGAACACAGATATGCCTAGGACAAAGTGAGAGGTTAGTGCCCTATGGACTTTGGGGACAGTATTTGGGGAACATGTTGGCTTCTTCCCCTGGGGGCAAGAAGCAGCTGAGGAGCCACGGCAGCTTCAGTTGCAGCTTCAGCTCCTGGTCTGCGAACTGTACGGAGATCCAGCAATCAGTCTGGGGGTTAATCACTCTTGCTTTAACTTCCCTGTATCTGGATTGCAGTCCAGGGTGGAAGTTGTGGGGTGGGTATCCAGCTTGCCAGAGCGTGTGGAGGCTTTACAGAGGCCACCCAACTAATACCTCTGGAAGTTGTGAAGACCCCAACATTTGGGATGGAGGCTCCCCTGTCTGGTGGCAGAGTCCTACTGTGGCAACAAGCCCAAAAGTCAAATAATTAAGTGGCAACATGCCTAGGCAAGGAAACAAAATAAACAGAAAAATGCAACATGAGACTCCTATTTTGGGGGCAAAGAGGATCGAAGCATGGAACAGGAGGAGGACTGTGAGGTAAGAAATCCTGCACCAAAAGCCCCAAATGAAAATATGAGTGGGTTACAGGCTATAGAGGACCTTAAGAAGGATTTCAAAAAACAAATAAGAGAAGTGGAGGAAAAATTGGGAAGAGAAATGAGAAGGATGCAGGAAAAGTATGAAATGAGGGTCAACAGCCTGACTGAGGGGTGAAGTTAAGAGGTGAGAGAGGAATGTGGCAAGAGAAAATGGGGAGAGACAGGGTAGGGTAAACTATCTCATGTAGAAGAAGCAAGGGGAAGTGGCTGCAGGGGAGGGGTAGAAGAGGAAGGCAAAAAGGCAAAACCATATTCTCATTGAATTTGGCTCAGGGAGAGAATGACATACATACTAAATGGGATATCTCACCCTGCAGGAGAGTAGGGGGAAGGGGGATGAGAGGGGGGATGATGGAGGGGAAGGCATTCTTGGGGAAGGGGAGGTTGGAAGTACCCCTTTTGAAGGGGGACAGGATCAAAGTAGGGAATGGACTAGGTGGGGGGTAGGATGGGTGGGAGGGAAATATAAGCAGTCTTTTACAATATATCTACTATGATAATGTTTTGCATAGCTATATAACTACAACACATACTGAATTGCTTATCTTCCTAAAGGGAGTGGGTGACAAGGGAGAAAGGGAATGGATCTGAAATTTGAAGTTTTAAAATTAAATGTTTCAAATATATATAAATACTATTATTAATACTATTTTGCATGTAATTGGGAGATAAGATTGAAGGCATTGGGGCACAGAGATTCACCTTGCCCTAATGGTAAAGTCGAAGGGAGTATGGGAGGAGCAGATTGGATGAGGGGATATTTTGTGGGACTGCTGTTCTGGGGTGGTGGGTAGGGAAAAAGGGGGGAAAATTGTACCTCAAAATCTGGCAGAAATGAATGATGTAAACCAGAAGTTAATAAAGCATTTGCTTTAAAAAAAAAAAAGGAGTCTATTCATATAACCACACATACAAAAATATTTACAGCAGTTTTTTTTTTTTGTGGTTGCAAAGAATTGGAAATTGAGGGGATGCCCATCAATTAGGGAATGGCTGAACAGTTGTGGTATATGAATGTAATGGAATACTATTGTATGTACTACAAGAAATGATGAGCAGGCAGACTTCAGAAAAACCTGGAAAGACTTATATTAACTGATGCTGAGTGAAGTGAGCAGAACCAGGAGAACATTGTACACAGGAACAGCTACATTATGCAATGACTGACTTTGATAGACTTAGCTCTTCTCAGTAATGCAAGGATCTAAGATAACTCCAAAAGACTCATGATGGAAAATGCCATCCACATCCAGAAAAAGAATTATGGAGTCTGAATGTAGGTAGACACATATTATTTGTTCTCCTTTTCTTTTGTTGTTTTGTTTTGTTTCTTCTTCCTCATGCTTCCTCCCATTAGTTCTAATTCTTCTTTACAATATGACTAATGTGAAAATACGTTTAATATGAATGTATAAGTAGAGCCTCTATCAGAGTGCACACCGTCTTGTGGAGGGGGGAAGAGGAAGGTGAGAAAATTCAAAACTCAAAATCTTGTTGAAGTCAATGGTGAAAACTAAAATAAATTAATTATTTTTAAAATAGTCCATTCATATAGTGGTGAACTGCACGAAATCTCAGAGGGGCTTGTTCTTTTTCTTAAAAGCAATGTTGGTTTTTGTACAAGTGCACAGAAGAGAGGGCACTTGGGGATGTATCCTTGGACTTCAGCAGTCACGTGTGTATAGGTGTGTGTAGTACATGCTGGAGTCAATTTATGGTCCCTAGGGATCCAATCCAATTATTATGCATGTGCACACCGTGCACACACACACACACACACACACACACACACACACACACACACACACACAAGACCTAGGCACATTTATAGTCTACAAAACTCTTTGGAGAGCCATATGTTCTCCACTTTCCAAGCATCTAAACCACTTATTCCAATAAGACTTATCTGAGTCTTTGTCCAAGAACAAAGATTGTATTTCTCTGTGCAGACCAGTGTGCCCCTCTGGAACACTTCTCCTAACCACCCCAACCTACAGCGATCTCTCCTTCTGGGACCCTGTATTCAGCAAATAATCTTGTCTCTGTTTCGTGACGTCTGCTGTAATTCTGCCTTCTCTTATCTTTTGGAAGTAGCCACATAGAGCAGTGGATAGAGTACTGGGCCTAGAGTGAGGAAAACCTGAGTTCAGCTCCACCTTCAGACATTTGTTGGTGTGTGACCCTGTGCAGATCACTTCATTCTGTCTGCCTCTGTCTCTTCAAAGGTAAAGTTTTTTTTGCTATTCAGTCATTTCTGACTCTTCATGACCCCATCTGGGATTTTCTTGGCAAAGATTCTGGAGTGCTTTGCCATTTTCTTCTCCATCTCATTTGACATATGAGGAAACTGACACCAACAGGTTTAAGTGACTTGCCCAGGGTCACACAACCAGTAAGTATCTGAGGTCAAATTTGAACTCCTCCCTGACTCCAGGCCCAGCACTCTATCCACTGTGCCACCTAGCTGCCTATAAAATAGCAACCCACCCCACAGGTTTGTATTAAGGATCAAATTTGTAAAGTGCTTAGCACAGTGTCCAGTACATAGTGGGTACTTAGTAAATGCTTCTTCCTTTCCCTCTTTAACTTTTCACAAGTATATGTCTTGTTTCCTAAATTTGGCAGTAAGTTCCTTGAGAGTTAACAGCCTGATGTGTCACAAAATTATGAACTTGGCAATAATGAATCACAGTTCCAAAGCTCTTTGCCCCTGGTATTTCCTTCCCTTCCTCTTACTCTATTCCCTGTGCTTTACATCTACAAAACTAGGAGACTAGACTACACAGCCCCCAAGGTCCTCTACAACTCTAACTCTTCTACTCCTATGGATTTTACAATGTTTCACAGTAAGTAGCCGAGTTGGAGCTAGAATTCATGGTTGCTAACTCCTGGTCCCCAGTTCTTTTCACTGCAGTCAGTTACCTCTTGTCAAAGAAATACAGAGAAAAACATACCATTTGGGAATTAGAGAAGGGAGCAAGAGAGAACACAGAAAATGCACAACTTGGGTACTAAAGGCTTAGCACTTTTGATGTAACTCCCTCCTTTTGCTGTTCAGTCATTCATTTGTGTCCAACTCTCTGTGACTCCATGGACCATAGCACACAGGACCTTCTATCCCTCAATATCTCTCAAAGTCTGTCCAAGTTCGTGTCCACTGTTTCCATGGCATCATCTATCCATCTCATTCAATCTTTCCCAACTTCAAGGTCTTTTCCAGTGAGTCCCATCTTTTCATTATATGACCAAAATATTTCAGTTTCAGTATTCCACCTTCCAATGAATAGTCAAAATTAGTTTTAGTATTGATTTGATCTCTTTGCTAGTCAAACATCTCTCAAAAGTCTTCTCCAGCACCACAATTCAAAAGTGTTGATTCTGCAGTATTCAGCTTTCCTTATAGTCCAACTCTCATAGCTATACATTGCTACTGGAAAAACTATAGCTTTGACTATACAGACCTTTTTGGCAAAGGGGTGTCTCTGCTTTTTAGTATGCTATCCAGATTTGCCATATCTTTCCTTTCAAGGAGCAAACATATTTTAATTTCATGGCCACAGTAGCCATCTGCAATGACCTTTGAGGCCAAGAATATAAAATCTGACACTACTTCCGTTACTTCTCCCTCTATTTGCCAGAAAGTGATGGGACCAGTTGCCAAACTTTTAATTAGGGCTTTGTTTGTTTGGTTTTTTGTTAAGCTTCAAGTCAGCTTTTACACTCTTTTTTTTACTCTCATCAAGATTCTTCTTACTGTTTCTTCACTTTCTGCCATCAGAGTGGTAGTTTCTGCATATCTGAGACTGTTGATATTTCTCCTGGAAACCTCAATTCCAGCTTTTGATTCATCCATCCTGGCATTTCACATGATATACTCTGCACATAAGTTAAATAAAGTGACAATATACAGCCTTGTCATACTCCTTTTCCAATCTTAAACCTATCAGTTGGTCCATGTTTGATTCTAAATGTTGTTTCTTGACCCCCCAAACAGGTTCCTCAGGAGACAAGATGATCTTGTACTCCCATCTCTTTGAGGACTTGCCACATTTTGTTGTAATCCACACAGTCAACGACTTTAGTGTAGTTGATTAAGCAGAAGTAAATGTTTTGGGATTTTTTGGGGGGTGGGGAGTCTCCTGGAACTTCCCTGCTTTCTCCATGATCCAGCAAATGTTGGCAATTTGGTCTCTAGTTTCTCTACCTCTTTGAAAACCAGACTGGTCTTCAGATTATTCTCACTTCACATATTACTGAAGTACTCCTCATTTACCTGAGTACAAAAGAGCCTGAAAAGATCTTGACAGCTTTTCTCATGCTTGGCTATTGAAAAACAATAGGCAACTTGGGCAAAAGAATTTCATTCAGCTGAATCAACTGTAGGTGTTTTCAGTGCTTAGCTTTGTTGGATGTCCTTCTCCTGCTATGACTAAATAAATATCCTTTTGTTAACTGTTGAATGCTCTCTGGATGTCTTATTTTGTTCTAATACCCTAGCTGGCTTGAGGCCAACCCAGAACATATGGACTTAACATGCAGAATGAGACATTCATTTTTAGATACCATCTCCTCCTTCACACCTACTTCACATAAAGAGGTTTCCCCTCTTTTTTCACTATATGCACAAGTGATCCGATTCTTTCCTGTCTTCTCCAACAGTGCCTGTTGGTAATCCCCATTTTCTCACTTCACTCTCTTCCTGCCTCCTGGCTTCTTCCTCACTGCCTACAAACATGCCTATATTTCTCCTGTCCTCAAAAACCCTTACTTGATCTCTCTACCCCTGCTAGCTATCATACACTTTTATGGTTAAATTCCTTAGATAGTCATCCACAATTGATACACAGAGGAATGGATTCCTCTCACTCTCTTCTTAACTCTCTGGCTTCTGACCTCATCATTTAACTAAAAGTACTTTCTCCAAAGTCAGCATTGATCTCTTAATTGCACCTCTATACCATTATCTTGGTGATCTCATCAGCTCTCGTGGATTCAATTTTCGTCTCTCATTTTGATAATTCTGAAAACCTCTTTATTCGGCCCTGACCTCTCTTCTAACCCGCAGACTTGCATCTCAAAGTTTCTATTGGATATCTCAAACTGGATGTTCCATAGATATCTTAAACTTGACATGAACAATTATCTTCCCTCCCCCCACCCAAACACTCCCTTCTTCCTAATTTCCTTATTATTGTCAAAGATACCACCAGCTTTCTAATCACCCAGGCTCGCAACCTAGGTACTATCCTTGACCATTTACTCTTTCTCACCTTCAATATACCATCATTTGCCAAGTCTTGTTGATCTTACCTTCTTAACATCTCTAGTATATACACTCCATTCTTTCCTCTGACACTGCCACCACCCATCACCTCACAACTAGATTATTACAGTAGCCTTTAGCTTGATTTCCTTACCAGACATCTCTCACCACTCTAGTCCATCCTCCATTCAGTTATCAAATTGATTGTCCTAACATACAGATCTGCCTATGTCATCCCCCTACTCAATACACTTCAGTAGCTCCTTATCACTTCCAGAATCAAATATAAAGTCCTCTAAAGCCCTTCATAATTTGTCCCACTTCTACCTTTCCATTTTTCTAACACTTTATTCGCCTTTACATACTCCATGATTTAGAGACATTAGCCTCCTTGATGTTCCTCTCCACAAAATACTCTATCTCCCAGCTCTGTGCATTTTCACTGGCTGGCCTCCATGCCTGGAATTCTTACCCTCTTGATTTCTGTATCCTGGTTTCTATAGCTTCCCCCAGGTCCCTGGTAAAATCCCACCTGCTGCAATTAGCCTTTCCCAAACCTTTTAAAACTAGTACCTTGGGGGCGGAGCCAAGATGGCGGAGTAGAAACAGCTCATCCAAGCCACTCTGCCCCCAGATTCCCCCCAAACTATGTAAAGGGGACTCTGAACAACTTCTGGAGCCCCAGCACCCACAGAACGACACAGAGAAGCTAACCTCCTGCTGAGGACAGCCCAGCAGCCCTGCAGGAAGGACCAGCGCAGCGGTCTGGGAGCCTGCAGCAAGCAGCATGCAGAGCGTGGGGAGCTGAGCCGAGCGCTGAGGTTTTAGCCCCAGGGCGGCAGGGCCAGCAGCCGGCTGGAGGAACCCCAGAACACCAGCAGCTGTGGCGACTCCAGAATTATCAACATAGACATGCCTAGGACAAAGTGAGAGGTTAGTGTCCTATGGACTTTGGGACCAGTATTTGAGGAATGCGTCAGCTCCCTCCCCTGGGGGCTAGAAGCCTCTGAGGAGACACGCCATTTTGTAGTTTTCAGAGGCAGCTCCAGCTCCTGGCCTGCAAATTGTAGGGAGATCCAGCGATCAGTCTTGGGGGGTAATCGCTCTTGCTTTAACATCCCTGGATCTGGATTGTGATCTAGGGTGGAAGTCATGGGTGGGTTTACAGCTTGCCAGAAACAGAAGTTGCCCCCCACACGTTCGGGATGAAAATTCCTCTATCTGGCCTTAAAGCCATAGTGTGGCAACAAGCCCAAAAGTCAAGTAATTAAGTGGCAACATGCCAAGGCAAAGGAAACAGAAAAATGCAACCCTAGACTCCTATTTTGGGGGCATAGAACGGGGAAAGGACTGTGAGGTCAGAAGTCCTGCTCCAAAAGCCCCAGGGGAAAACATGAGCGGGTTGCAGGCCATAGAGGACCTTAAGAAGGACTTTAAAAATCAAATAAGAGAAGTGGAGGAAAAATTGGACAGAGAAATGAGAAGGATGCAGGAAAAGTATGAAATGAGGGTCAACAGCCTGACTGAGGAAAACAACACCTTAAAAAATAAACTAACTCAAATGGCAAAGGAGGCCCAAAAGGGCAATGAGGAGAAGAATGCCTTAAAAGGTCGAATTTGCCAGATGGAAAAAGAATCTCAAAAGTTCACTGAGGAGATTCATTCCTTCAGAGTTAGACTGGAGCAAATGGAAGCTAATGACTTTATGAGAAATCAAGATGCTGTTAAGCAGATCCAAACAAATGAAAGATTAGAAGGCAATGTGAAATATCTCATGGGAAAAACCACTGATCTGGAAAATAGATCCAGGAGAGACAATTTAAAAATTATTGGACTACCTGAAAGCCATGATCAAAGAAAGAACCTAGAAATCACCCTTCAAGAAATTCTCAAGGAAAACTGCCCTGATGTTTTAGATCCAGAGGGCAAAATAGAGGTTGAAAGAATCCACCGATCACCTCCTGAAAAAGATCCCAAAAAGAAAACTCCCAGGAATATTATAGCCAGGTTCCAGAATCCCCAGATCAAGGAGAAAATACTACAAACAGCCAGGAAGAAACAATTTCAATATTGTGGAAACACAATCAGAATAGCCCAGGACCTGGCAGCTTCTACACTGAGGGATCGAAGGGCATGGAATATGATATTCCAGAGGGCAAAAGAACTGGGAATGAACCCAAGGGTCACCTACCCAGCAAAACTGAGTATTTTGTTTCAGGGGAAAATATGGTCATTCAGTGGAATAGAGGACTTTCAAGCATTCTTGAGGAAAAAACCAGAATTGAATAGAAAATTTGACATCCAGACACAAGAAGGAAGAGATGCCTGAGAAGGTAATCAGGGAAAAGAAATCAAAAGGAACTTATCAAAGTTGAACTATTTACATTCCTATGTGGAAAAGCAATAACTGTGATTGATGATATCTTTCTCACTATGAAAATAATGGAAGAAGGGTGTGTGGTCATATGAATACATATGTGAATGTGTGTGTATATGGTTACAGTTATATATGGATAGAGGGCATAGGTTGAATTTGTTGGGAAGGGAGAATACTCAAGGGATGAAATTATGAGGTAAGAGAGGAAAGTGGCAAGAGGAGATGGAGAGACAGGGTAGGGTAAACTATCTCATGTAGAAGAAGCAAGAGGAAGTGGTTGCAAGGGAGGAGGAGAATAGGAAGGCAAAAAAAGCAAAACCACATTCTCATTGAATTTGGTTCAGGGAGAGAATGACATACATACTAAATGGGATATCTCAACCTGCAGCAGAATAGGGGGAAGGGGGATGAGAGGAGGGATGATGGATGGGAGGGCATCCTTGGGGGGAGGGGAGGTTGGAAGTACCCACTATAGAAGAGGGACAGGATCATGTAGGGAATGGACCAGGTGGGGGGTGGGATGAGTGGGAGGGAATTATAAGCAGCCTTGTACAATATATCTACTATGATAATGTTTTGCATAGCTAGACATGTACAACATATACTGAATTACTTATCTCCCCAGAGGGAATGGGTGACAAGGGAGGAAGGAAATGGATCTGAAATTCGAGGTCTTAACATTAAATGTTTCAAATATATATAAATACTATTATTAATACTCTTTTGCTTATAATTGGGAGATAAGATGTGCAGGCATTGGGACACAAAGATTCACCTTCCTCTAATGGAAAAATCGATGGGGTTATGGGAGAAGGTATGGGAGAGAGCAGATTGGAGAAAGCGATATCTTGTGGGACTGCTATTCTGGGAGGTTGGGTAGGGGAATAACAGGGGAAAATGATTGTAACTCAAAATTTGGTGGAAATGAATGATGTAAAACAGAAGTTAATAAAGCATTTGTTTAAAAAAAAAACTAGGGGCAGCTAGATGGTGGAGTGAGTAGAGTGTCGGCCCTGGAGTCAGAAGGACCTGAGTTCAGATCCGGCCTCAGACACTTAATGCACACAAAAATAAAAACCTAGCTGTGTGACCTTGGGCAAGTTACTTAACCCCAATTGCCCTCCAAAAGGGAAAAAAAACCTAGTACCTTCCCTCTGTTGATTATCTTCAATTTGTCCTATACTTAACTTATTTGAACATAATTGTTTGCATGTTGGCTACCCCCATTAAACTGCGAATTCCTCAAGATCAAGGACTTATCTATCGTCTTCTTTGTTTTATTCCTAGCACTTATTACAGATATTCTATTTCCTCTTCTACTGATGTTAGCAATTTATATTTATGTAAATATTCTTCCATTTCACTTAAATTGTTAAATATACTGGCATATAATTGGGCAAAATAACTCCTTATAATTGCTTTAATTTCATCTTCATTAGTGATATACTCACTTTTTTCATTTTTAAAACTAGTGATTTGGTTTTCTTCCCTTTTTTAATCAACTAATGGTTTTTCTATTTTATTGGGTTTTGTTTTTCATAAAATCAGCTCCTAATTTTATTTATTAATTCAATGTTTTTACACTTAATTTTATTAATGTTGCCTTTAATTTTTAGGTGTCCAATTTAGTGTACAGTTGGGGATTTTTAGTTTGTTCTTTTTTTAGTTTTTTTAATTGCATACCCAATTTATTGGTCTGTTCTTTCTCTATTTTGTCATATGTCAAATATATAAAGAATTTCGTAAAATCTATAAGAATACAATTGATAAATAGTCAAAGGATAGAAAAAGGCAGCTTTTAGATAAAAAAATAATTTATGGTCATATGAAAAATGCTCTAAATTATTATTGATTACAGAAATGCAACTAAAATAATCAAGATATCATTTTACACCTATCAGATTAACTAAAATTATTGAAATGGAAAATGACAAATGTTGGAGGGAACATGAAAAAATTGGGACACTAATGCATTGTTAGTGGAATTGTGAACTGATCTAACTATCTTGGAAAGCAATCTGGAATTATGCCCAAAGTTATTAAACTGCCTATACCCTTTGACCCAACAATACCACTACTAGGTCTATTTCCAAAGATGATTAGGGAAAAAGGAAAAAGCCTATTATGTTCTAAAATATTTAGAGCAGTTCTCTTTGTAGTGGCAAAAAACTGGAAATTTCTGGGATGTCATTCAATTGGAGAATGGCTAAACAAGTTGTGGTATGTGATTTTGATGGAATACTTCTGTTTTAGAAATGATGAGCTCAATGACCTTAGAAAAACATGGAAAGACTTGCACAAAATAATAAAGAGTGAAATGAGAAGGGGCAGCTAAGTGGCACGGTGAGTAAGAGCACCGGCCCTGGAGTCAGGAGGACCCAGGATCAGTCCCAGCCTCAGAAAATGAGCACCCACACATAAAAATAACTAGCCGTGTAACTTTGAGCAAGTTACTTAACCCCAATTGCTTTAAAAAAAAAAAAAAGAGTGAAATGAGCAGAACCTAGAGAATATGGTATTCAATAATAGCAATATTGTTTTAAGAACAACTTGGAGCAAATAAGTCATTTTGACTATTGTAAATATCAAAATTAACTACAAAGGACATATGAAAAAAGATGCTACCTGCATCCAGAGAAAGAATTGATAAATAGAAATATGCATAGAATAATTTTACATATAGATACACACATATTTGCATCTAATGGTAACCATCTTGGGGGTAGAAGAAAATAAATTTACATGATAATTTTGTTATAAGGAATAGCAAGTTGTACATAATAGATTTGCAGTTTCATGTGCAAACATCTTTTTTATTATGCTATGTTTTAGAAATGCTTGTTTTAGTCCATCAATTAAAAATAAAATAAATTAATTAAACAAGACGTAAGAGCAGCTATGGGGGGGAGGGGTCCTCACAGTAAAAATTCCTGATAAAATTGATGCAAAATGAAAGAAGTTATTTCCTAATATATAAATAGTCAAAGGATATAGAGTAGTTTTAAATAAGAAACTCAAAGTCTCAACTATATGAAAGAATAATCCAGATCATTGATGAGACACAATTTTTTAACTTTTAATTTTTTCCTCATACTCATCAGAGTGGCAAAAATACAAAAGATGAAATTGGTAACATTGGAAAGGCTTTGGGAAGAAAGACACATTAATGCACTATTGGTGAAACTATGACTTGGCTGAAAAAAATGCTTCTGGAAAACAATTTGGAATTGTAATATAAAAAATCATTAAGTTTTATGTACCTTTAGATTCACACATGTTATGACATTAGCCAACGATCAAAGAAAAAAGAAAAAATCCCATGAAAATAATTATAACAGATTTTTTGGTAGTATCAAAGAACTGAAAGGAAAATGAATACTCATCATGAAGGGAATGGTTTTACAAATTGTAGTATATGAATACAATTGAATAGCCTTGTGCTTTGAGAAATGATGAATATGAGAAATTCAGAGAAACTTAGGAAAACTTATATGAACGGATGCATATTAAAGTAGACAGAACCAAAACAATTTACACAATGACCACAATAAAGAAAAGCAATTTCTTAGTCAGTTAACAAGCATTTTTTGAGTGTCCACAATGTACCAGACACTGTGCTAAGCATAAGGTATAGAAGGAAAGGCAAAGGAGCCCACAGTCTCATGATGAGGCATGAATCTCACCCTTCAACAAAGAGGTAATAATATATAGCATACCGCTTTTTAGACATAAGCAGTATATTGATTTATTTTGCCTAATTGCTTGTCTGTTGCAAGGAAACGTTCTATTGTGGATAGAGGGGAGAGTTATTGGGAAGTATAAAAAAGAACATCAATAAAACATTATAAAGTAAATATTTAAAAGTAGGTAAATGCTTAGAATAATGTCTAAGTGACCTTAGAGATTATACCTAATTCCCTCATATTACAGATAAGGCTCAGCAAGGCTAGATAGCAATAACAACTATAACAGCTAGTACCATTTTAAAGTTTTCAAAGCACTTTACATATGTTATTTCATTTGGAATTACAGCCAACCCTCAACATTCACAGGGTTCAGGGTGCCAAACCCTCACAAACATGAAAAACTGCAGAAAACTCTAGGCCCCACTCCAAACCTTTATTTTTAATAATTCTGATCATATTTAACACAAAAAGGAAAAACAAGTAGAACATCACAAAGCGCATAAAAGGGTTGCAGTTTCTATGAGAGTTAGATTAGTTTCTGGCACACTGTGCAGAATCTTCACAGCTGCCTGTGCAGCTGCAGCAATTGCTTCACATCCTGTGAAGATCACAAGATGCTACCATCACTGCAGGAGAAAATGACGTGACTGAGTCTGGATAATAGAGAGACAAAGAGAAGGCGTTCTCTGACAGAGTGTGTAGCCCATAGTTCTCTAGCACACTGAAACTTTTAACAAAATTTGACTGTTTATAATAGACTTACATATGCATACTTATGGTAGCAAATTATAAAATAGATGAATAATATATGGAATTTATGTATAATAACGTGGTATTTATGCACCTATGATTTGCTAATATTTTTTCTTTACATGCAAGCATCATCTGCAATTTTCCACAGCACCCCACAAATTTCCCAAAATCCCCACTTAATTACCAATGGCCAGTCCACAAATAACCCAAATCACAAATGTGAAGCCCATGAATGCCAGGGAGGACATTACTTGCCTGCCACATTGTCACCTTCATAACTGCTTATCAATTGATTGATGGACCAAGGTCACACAGGCAATAAAGGGTAAGTCAAGCAAAGAAGAAAAAAGTATTTGTTGATGGCATATTTCACTATGGGCTTACCTGTTCCAGGTACTGTGGAGAAATAGACACAAACTGTATATAATATCTGCCCAAGCAGCATACAGTCCAACTGAGAAAATGAGACTAGATAACATATAATTATCCATATGATGTCCTACTCAGTAACAATAACTCATATTTCGATAGTGCTTTAAGATTTGAAGAGCATGGGGTGGCTAGGTGGCACAGTGAATAGAGCACTGGCCCTGGAGTCAGAAGGACCTGAGTTCAAATCTGGCCTCAGACACAACACAAAAACTAGCCATGTGACCTAGGGCAAGTCACTTAACCCCAATTGCCCTCCAAAAAGCAAAAAAAAAAAAAAAAAGATTTGAAGAGCACAATGTTGTGGGTAGAGAGCTGGCTTCGGAGCCAACGATATCTGGGTTGAAATCCCACTACTACTGATACATGCTGGCTGTGTGACCCTGGACAAGTCACTTAAACTCTCAGTGCTCTAGGCAACTTTCTAAGACTTTAGTTGCAGAGAAGGTGGTAAAGGGAGTTTCTTCATTCAAGAATCCCCTATACTGATGAAATCAGAGGTCTAGTCCCCCTCCCTTTGAGATTTACAATACACTTTCCTCTCAACAATCCTGTGAGGTTGGGATTGCCATTTTGCAGATAAAGAAACAGAGACAAAACAGGGGAAATACCTTGCCCAGTATCACATAGCTAGTGAGTGACAGGAATTGGAGCCAGGTCCTTGGACTCCAGTGAATGAATGAATAAGTGAATGAATGAATGGGAAAAAAAAACATTTATCAAGCATTTGCTATGTGCAAAGTTTTCTTCCCAGTGCATCATACTCTTCAAAATCCAGCTCAAATTTTACCTCCTCATTGAGTCGTTCTCTCTTCCTCCTCTGAACTCCTATGATATTTGTTTCTTGCTCATACCACTTATATGGCCCACAATCCATATTATTTTGTATTTATATTCATTATTCATTCTTATTTCCTATTTTCCCAACCAGATTACAAGCTCCCTGAGGCCAGTGGACCTATTTTCCTCTACTATCCAGACATATGATACAATGCTCTGTGTAAAATAGGAACTCTCACAAATATTTATCAATACTGAAGATAATATAGCTAACTCCTAAGTCATGTGGTATGGATTCTAAGTCCTTTAGGAACAATGGAAAGTCATATAGGGGTGATGGAAAGCACCAGACTTGGAGACAGGAGAAACTTGGATTGAAACCTTTGACACTTACTAGTGGTGTGACCTAGGACAAATCACCTAACCCTTTTGTTTCTGTTTCCTCATCATAAAGTAAGCATAAAGAATACTTGTATTGCCTGCCTCATCAAACTGTTATGAGTTCCAAATGAGATTACTTCTTTAAAGTAACTGTTTTGTAAATTTTAAGGTGTTATATAGATGTAAATTGATATTGATAGGAGGTAAACAGAAGGCTCTCCCTTGAATTCCTGATGGGATTCAGACAGGAAGGAAGGGCTTGAATGGGGATGAGAAAGCAGTGAGGAGACTAGAAGCAATACAAGAGATGGTACAAAGTTGGGAATAAATATGATCTATTTGGGGGATAGTGAGGAGACCAGCTTCTAGAGAAGAGTGTCTGTACTGGGGACTTCTTTTTGCTCAAGGGTGTTCCAGATCTATGATTTTTGTCGTTGTGGGGAGCTTTCAGTGTAGAAACTCCCTTCAAAGGTAGAATCTACATGGCAGCTAGGTGGTATAATGGATAGAGCACCAGGTCTGGAGTCAGGAAAACTCATCTTCCTGATTTAAAATCCAACCTCAGACACTAGCTGTGTGATCCTGGGCAAGTCACTTAACTCTGTTTGCCTCAATTTCCTTATCTGTAAAATGAGTTGAAGAAGGAAATGGAAAATCATTCCAGTATCTTTGCCAAGAAAACCCCAAAAACAGTCATGAAGAGTTGAACATGACAAATATTTACAGAAAAAAAAGTGGAAAATGTGGAAAGCTTTGAAAAGGAAAGAGTTAAAGTCTCAGGAAATAGGAAGCTATTGGAGGTTTTTAAGCAGGTATATAACATGATGACATTGATGTATTATGATTTATTTGGAGGTAAGTGGAATCAAGGGCTGGGAGAGGAGAGTTGAGACTAAAAGCATTGAAGTTACTGAAATAATCTAGAGAATACAAAGCAAAGGAAAACCCAGTTGGACCAAGTGACTCGATTCTGCACCTGCCCAGAACAATACCACAGGGAGTCATTCTTCAGTTGTGTCCAACTCTTCATGACTCTGTAGACCATAGCGTCAAATACTGACCATAGGGTTTTCTAGGCAAAGACACTGGAATGGTTTGCCATTTCCTTCTCTAGCTCATTTTACAGAGGAAGAAACTAAGGTAAACAGGGTCAAGTGACTTGCCTAGGGTCACACACCTAGTGAGTGTCTCAGGCAGGATTTGAACTCAGGACTTCCTGACTCCAGGCATGGCACTCTATCCACTGCCCCACCTAGCTGTCTCAGGTAGGCAGGTACTGCTGTTGTTATTCATTCTTTGTTCTCAAAGAGGACTGTACTAATGTTAGCACAAAAAGAGGAAAAGAAAATCATCACTGAAAATATTTAGAAAAAAGTGTATTTCATTCATTCAATAATTTTGTGATTATATTCATATGAATTATAAAAAGCATTTAGTACACACCTGCTATTCAGGCACTGTGCATACTGCCTTATATTACAAATATTATCTCATATAATCCTCACCACAAGCTGTCAGTTTGGTGCTATTGTGATCCTCATTATACAATTGAGGAAACAGAAGCAGACAGCAGTAAACTGATTTGCCCAGAGTCACACAGCAATTAAGTGTCTGAGGCTGGATTTGAATTCAGGTCTTCCCCAGTTTAGGCCTAGCACTGTAAGCATTGTATCACCTTCATGAAGACAAATATGTGATATCTACCTTCATGAAGTTTACTTTCTAGTAGAGGAAAATGGTATTAACAAACATATCGTGTACCTAGCACAAAGCAGAAAAAAATAAAGTGTCTTTTTCATGGTTGGGAAAAAATATATACATATATATACATAAAATTTCTCACTAGGGAGAGAGTAGAGGTGGCTTTTGCCCTGGGCCTGGAAGGAAGCATAAGGATCTCAAATAGTAGAGATGGGTGAGGAGATTCAAGGAATGAGACCATGCATAAGGGCAGGAAAACACTGCATGTATTTATAAGGTGTGATCTGTTCAGTTTAGCTACAGGATAGGACAAAACAGGGGAGCCTTAAGAGAAAAGATTTCTTGAGTGGGAACAAGTTGACAAATGAAGAGTTCATCTCTGGAACTTGGTTTGACAGCCACAAACAGCATTTTGTCACTATGATCTCTTTCTTTCTCCATGGCCTTGCTGTTCTCTGGAGGAGAAAATGTTGGCATTTCATCAGAGTAGAGCTTTGTAATGTCCCTGGAATCCTTTCAAAATTTTTACCTGCAGCCCATGAACTTATTTTGTTAATATTTTGATAAGTATTTCAATATAATTGGTTTCTTTTGTTTATTACTCCTTTTTATACCTTCTTTGTTCATCACTGTTTACATGTTGTACCCTGCATTAGACTATGAGCTCCTTGTGAGCAAAGACTGGTTTTCCACCTTTTCTGCTATCCCCAGAATTTAGCCCAGTGCCTGGCATGTAGTTGGCAATTAATAAACACCTCTTAACCTGACCGTTTTATGTTAAGCATTTAAAAACATTGTTCTGAGAAGGGGTCCATAGACTTCACCAGACTGCCAAAGGGATCCATGCCACACACACAAAAATTGTTAATGAGCCAGTTTTAAAGTTTTCTCTCTGAGTTCCCTCAGTGAACTGGAAAGCATGTGACCCCATTATTAACTGTTAGGCTGGAAAAAATTGTTGACCAAGTAAGGTTCCATAATTTAATCCAAGAGTGCTACCTTTCATGGGCAAAAATACTGATAACAAACATATGCAAGGATATCATCCAGGACCTATACACATAGAACAACAATAATAAAAACTACACCAGAATCCCACAGCACCTGAAATTACAATGTTAAAGATTAATTAAGACAATTCAAGCATTATACTCAGTAAGAGTTCCCTATTACAATATAAGGGCAGCTAGGTGGTGCAGTGGATAGAGCACTGAGCTTGGAATCAGGAAAGTTAATCTTCATGAGTTCAAATCCAGCCTGCCTCAGACACTTACTAGTATTGTGACCCTGGGCAAGTCATTTAACCCTGTTTGCTTCAGTTTCCTCATCTGTAAAATGAGCTGGAGAAGGAAATGGCAAACCACTCCAGTAACTTTGCTGAGAAAACCTCAAAAGGAATCACAGAGTTGGACGTGGCTGAAATGACTCAACAACAACAACAAATTGCAACATATGTTCCCCTGAGAAGGTTAACACATTGAGCCATTATCAGTCATTGGCATGCTAGTCAGATTAGCCCTAGCAGAGAGCAGTGTCCTAGAGGGAAAGAATGACAGACAGGTAAGCTTTGTTGGGGGAAGAAGGGAAGGAGGCTGAGACCATAGATCTAGAGTTGGAAGAGATCCCAAAGGTTATCTTAGGGTCATAGTTCTCAAGCTAGAAGAAAGCCCAAAGGTCATTTGATATAATCCTCTCATTCTTCATTATAAGGAAACTGAGGGCCTTGGGAGGTTAAGTGATTTTGCTCTAGGTCATGCAAGCCTAATAACTATCATAGGTGGACACAGGTTCCTATGACTAACAAAGCCTAGTTCTCTTTTATCTATACCATGCTCTCTCATCTTGTTCAGTTAAAAGAAAAACTGGGGAAATTCAGGCCCAGACAAGTCAAGTGACTTCCCAAGTCCAAGAAGGCAGCAAGTAGCAAAGCTTGGATACCAACCCAGATCCTCTGACTCCATTTCTAACGTTATTTCAGACACCTTGTCCCAAATCTTGAGAACACAGTATTGCCTGGGCAGGCTTCTAGGAGGTTCAGTGACCTGCTGGAGATACCGTAATGATAGACCATGGTTGCTGGAAGAAGTAACATGAGGGCCTTAAGGGCTGGGGGATAGGGAAGCAAAAATAGGAGAGATATAAAAATAGGGAAGCAAAAGGAATAGGAGAGATATTAAAATAAAGTAACCTTCTCAGTTATTCCAAGGGTGGACCCAGGGTGTGTGAGAGGTTCATGGTAAAGCTAGAAAGGACCTTCAGTTTACAATATTTGGTCAATCAATCAACAAGACTTTATTAAATACCTACTATGTGCTAGGCAGTTGGGATAAAAAAATAAATGGAAGAGTCCCTGCCCCCAAAGAACTTATATTCTGTCTGGATAAACAACTTGTGCCATCCTTGAGTGTAATAGATTAGGAAACTGACAACTGTTGATTGATATCCCCAATTTCAGTAGTAATTCTAAAACAATCATATTTTTCTCCCCAAAGCACTTTCTTGGTTGGTAGAAAATGGCTAAAAGGCTGGTGAAAACAAAGGACTCTATTTGACTTTCACCTAGAATGTAGGTAAGAGACACCATTTATACAAGGAGGGAAAAGGTGAGACAATTTAGAATGTTGAGCCATCACTCTAGACTTCACCTCTACATTAGCAGGAAAGCTGGCTCACTACAGGCACTACATCAATTATTCACTAAAGCAAGTTATTGTTGTTCTAGAGAAACTAACTTCATGACATCTCTGGCTTTTTTTTAAAGGAGCATCTCAGTGACATTGACAGTGTTCTCTGCAGAGAAACATTTAGCCCAGGAAAAACATAGCTCCCCCCAACCAAAAAAAATCCCCAAGAGAAATACATCGGGGAAGCTTAAATTAGAGTAGACAATTTATTCGCAATGTAATTGTTTCAGGTATGAAACACTTTAGTGTAAGAAAAAAGATTTGTGTTTTGGTGCGTGGTTTATCTTTCAAGACTACATTGGAGATCTGTGTGATGGAGTTTAAAAACTGAATTGGGAATGGTTCTTCATCGCTGGGGAGAGTGTCAGGGGAGGGCAGACAGCAAGAAAAAGAGCAAAATTGAAGGAGAGGTTTAAAAAACACATAATGATTTCATGTCAAAACACAATTTCCCAGTGTCACTGCATCTTTCTGCAAGCATGAAGGGAGAGATGTGATTGAAAACTCTTGAAATGAAAACGAAGGCATAGTTTCAGAGACATTGATTGATATTCTCAAAAGGAGAGATTGATAGATTATGATTTTCTGGGAAACAATAGTTACATGCCAAGCCCATGAATAGAGAAGGTAGCGTTGGGATGCCTCCACAAGAGAAAACCATCTGGATGATACTGATTCATAAGGCTGCTGTGGGGTCAATTCACTTCTTTTTTAATGGTGCCCTAAAAATAAAATTTATGATCCTAGCCCAGTAGAAGGCAATCAGTTGGTCAATAAGTACTTCTTAGATTATTACAATTGCACCCTCAAAAAATGTCCTTGGGGTGATGGGTGGAGTGTCAGAACCAATGTCATACCAAAAATGTAGAGAAAGCTATCTCTGATAAACTAGAAGTCATTATTGGAACACTGACCCCTTAACAATGAGGGATGTCACCAAACATGAGATGAGAGACACCACAAGAAGGGACACGTGAACCCTTCATTCTCTTTCCTAATGGTTAGTGCACTGGAGAGGAAATACAGTGACACACTCACATTGGGGAAAATGAAGCATCACCCTTCCTACCCCTATAAGACTCACCTGACTCACTTTCAATCAGTGTTCCATCATGCCTAAATACACTAAGTTCTGTCAGTAATAGAAATAGCCTTTTCTCCTGCTTAAATATCCTGGTAACAGAAGCCCTAAACCTTAGCTTCTTCCTTTGCACATGGCAGTGCAATGGAGTCCAGCTCTCCGGCCTTATTATCCTTAGAAGTGGTGTTGACCACTTCCATGATAGTGTTAACAATATCCCCCTTCAAAGATGCTTCATCTCTTCTTTGGTCTGTTCCTTCGGATATGGGGAGCAGATACTTCAATCAGAAAGGGCACCAAAACCTTCCTCTATTTTTTTTTGCATACCAAGTAGTTACCAACATTACTACAATTACCTGGTATTTATTATTGGAAATCTATTTACTTAATATTTATTTATATTTACTTATTATTATTTATTTATGTTTACTATTGGAAGGCTACATCATTAATAAATCAAAAAATATTTATTAAGCACCTATTATGTGCCAGAAATTGTGCTAGCTTCTAGAGATATAATATAAAGAATGAAAAATCTCTACTCTCAATGAGCTTACATTCTAAAGGGAAAGGGGGAAAGGAGACAACAAGCACATATAAAAATATATACAGATTAATCAATATAATAATTAAGATTAATCAATACAAATCTATACAAAGTAGTTAAATTCAATGTAGTTTGGGAAGGAGGGCATTAGCTGTTGAGGGAGAACAGGAAATAATTGATACAGAAGATGATGCCTAAGCTGCATCTTAAGGAAAGAGAGGAAATCCATGAAGTGGACATAAGGAGAAAATGCATTCCAGGCATGAGGGATGCCCGGTGCAAAGGCACAGAAATGGAAAATAAAATATTGTGTACGAGGAACAGAGAGATAGCCAGTTTGACTGGACTGAAAAGTACAGGAAGGGGAGTAATATCCAATGACATTATAAAGCTAGATTGAGACCAAATTGGGTAGGGCTCTAAAAGTTAGAGGGGAGTGTATATTTTATCCTATGGGGTAGTGGGAAACCATTGACGTTGGTTGAGTAAGAAAGCCACATAGTCCAATGTGTGCTTTCCTGAGCTCAGTTGGAATCTTACTCTCATTCTATAAACAGTCCAAAACATCTAATAATAAAATGTGTTCCAGTCTAATAAAATCCAATGGCACTATTTATACACCTTCCTCCTCCTTAAATATCCCTGATTATGTTACCCCCATACATTTGTGTAATGTGGCAAATTGCAGTATAGCTCCCCTGCTTTCCCCGGCTTTAGCACTGACTGCACTAGTTGCTACCCATTACTGTAGTGCTGACTGCTTCTACAACAATGCTAATGAAAAAGTCAAGTATCTCTGGTTTAAAATGATTTGCAAATATCTGGAACACATGCTGTTACTCTACCAATATAACACAGTGCATGCTGCAACAGAAAGCATATTGGAGTCAGAAACATACAACCCCAAGCTCTGCCATTTACTAGCTGTGTGACATCAGACGGGTCACCTCACTGCTCTGGGCTTCAGATTTCTCAGCTGCAAAATGAGGAGGTTCAGTTAGATTATCTCTACAGTCCCTTTCAATTCTTAACATTCCCTGATTCTGTGGAAGAGACAGGAGTCCTGATTTCATGAGACTTCCCACATCACAACCTGCCTGTATCTCTTAGAAACCAACAGTCAGAACCTCAGGCCCTGTTTATACTGCATTGCCTGTTGCGTTGGTTTTTTTAAGTATGATGTATACACAAGGTGGAATTTTGAACAGAGGAAATCACTAGGGGAGAAAAACTCTTTTACAATTCTGCTGGTTCAATCCCGGATTTCACAGTACAGAGAGAAAGCTTCACACTCAGTAGATCTATGGGCATTATTGATAGCAATAATAACAGACATTTATATAGTGCTTTAAGGTAAAGTGCTAATATATTTTCTCTAATTTGAGCCTTACAACAGCCATAAAGGTGGTATATAAACAAATTTAGTGCAAACAGATGTTGAGGATACATGTTTCCAGACCTCTTCACTGCAACCCAGTATCTCAATTTTGGTTCTGACAGATTAAATAGACCTGAAGATGGCTGAAGGTAACCAACTGTGGTCAGGCTTTCATAGGTTAGTTCAGGATAATCAAGGGGGAAAGATTTGATAATTTGGAATTTTATAATAAGATAGATACAAAGGGAGCCAGAGCCTTTTAAAATTCACCAATCTAAGGCAGCTAGATGGCGCAGCCCTGGAATCAGGAGGGACTGAGTTCAAATCCCGTCTCAATACTTGCTAGCTGTGTGGCCTTGGGCAAGTCACTTAACCCCAATTGCCTTGCCTTCCCCTTCCAAAAAAAAACCTCACCAATCTAGAGTAAACCCTTCCCAAGCACTTTTTAATCCGCTGATCATGAGTAAATAAGATACAGATAAACATTGGAGGTGGTAAAATTCCTTTGGTGTTGTAGGTTGCACTCAATCTCCTCATTAGTCATTCTAACTATTTTTGTCTATTTGTGCCCTGTCCTCCCTCTGAGGAAAGAGACAAAGTATATCCAACCTAATCTAGTCTTCCCAAAGCATATTTATGCCTCTTCCTCACCAGCCATTCCTAAGTGTTGAAGACCAATAGTATGTCCAGCCCTGTGACCTCACGTGGGCCCCTACCCACCCTCTCTGGCAGCACTCCATGTTACAGACTTTGCTAAAACCATCTCTACCATCAAAACGTACTCCTGCTATTATCTTAAAGCCTTGCTTTCTAGCTAGCAAATTTCGTAATTTAATTCATATTAAAGTGTTAATGGATGATGAAAACTCAATGTGTTAATTTTCCCTGGTAACAAAAGCATTTTAGTAGGAGTAATTTGCATTTCTAGAGGGCTTTAAAGTTTACTAAGATCATTCTTGATGCCCTCACCTCCTAACAGAGAGGTAGGTGATGGGCTCAATATGTAGAATGGGATTTTTTGGGACATAACCAATGTGAGAATTTCCTCTGCTTTACTATACACATTTATTCCAAGGGCTCTGTCTTTTTTTTTCTTATTTTTTTTTCTTTTCTTTCTTTCTTTTCCTTATCAATAGGGATAGAGGAAAGGTAGAAGAAAAGGATAATAAATGTTTATTAATGGAAAGGGGAAAAAAGAGACATCCTTTTTTTACCTATCCCATTGAGATAGGTAATACAAATATTATTACCCCCATATTATAGATGAGGAAATTGAGGGTCAGAGAGCTTAAATGATTTGCCAATGGCCACACAAATAGTAAGAGTCAAGGTAGAATATGGATCCAGATTTCTTGCCTCCAGGCTCAAAATTCCCATTTTATAATGGGGTCTTTTAGTTCACAATCTAAATGAGTGACTAATGGTAGAGATCAAAAGACTGCTTTGACTTGGAAGATAGATAGATAGATAGATAGATAGATACATACATACATACATACATACATACATACACATACATATGATTATGTGTGTATATACATACATATATATATATATATATCTCACATGTATATAGGTACTTAGGCAGGAAGGACATAGACCACCAAATCTGAAGTCTGATAGAGCTGGATTTCCCTCTGTTTCTTCCACTTCCTCGCTGTTTTATCATGAATAAATTGTTTCACCTTTATGATCAGTTTCCTCATCTGTTAAAGGACAAGCTTAGACCACATGATCACTAAGATCCCTTTTAGCTCTAGAACCTATGAACCAATTGTTTTAGGCATGTCTCAGGTCACACCTTGTAGATCTACCTACTCTTCCTGCTCAAGGAGCCAACTTTCCTGCTAAGTGATGTGTAGGCTTATAAGGATTATGGAAAGTCCAATAAAAAATAGAATCCCTGCCCCCTGAGTAGCTTCCAACCCAATTGATGAAATAAAAAAGCTAATGGACACACCAGTAGAAGCAACTAGGCAATAGCAAAGATGAATACAATGACAATATACATTTTAAATGTTACTTTTAATATTTGCAATGTTTTAAATGTTTCAATCAATTCCTTTTAAAGCCAAGTATGTACAAGGCACTATAGTAGGCAGTAGGGATATAAAGACTCTTAAGATTTGGTTCAGAGAAACTGGGCATAGACCATTATCTAACACCATATACCAAAATCAAGTCTAAATGGGTGCATGATCTAGGTATAAAGGATGATACTGTAAGCAATCTGGGAAAGCAAGGAATAGTTTACCTGGCAGATTTGTGGAGAGGGGAAGACTTTAGGACCAAACAAGAATTAGAGAGCATTATAAAATGCAAAATGGATAATTTTGATTACATTAAACTGAAAAGCTTCTGTATAAACAAAGCCAATGTAACCAAGATCAAGAGGGAGGTGGGAAATTGGGGAAGAATTTTTACAACCTATGTCTCTGATAAAGGACTCATTTCTAAAATATACAGAGAATTGAGTCAAATCTATAAGAATACAAGTCATTCCCCAATTGATAAATGGTCAAAGGATATGAACAGGCAGTTTTCAGAGAAAGAAATTAAAGATATCTATAAGCATATGAAGAAATGCTCTAAATCACTACTGATTAGAGAAATGCAAATCAAAACAACTCTGAGGTACCACATCTCTCCAGTCAGATTGGCTAAGATGACAAAACAAGAAAATACAAATGCTGGAGAGGATGTGGGCAAATTGGAACACTAATGCATTGCTGTTGGAGTAGTGAACTTATCCAATCATTCTGGAAAGCAATCTGGAATTATGCCCAAAGGGCTATAAATAAATTCATACCCTTTGACCCAGCAATACCACTTCTAGGGTTATATCCCAAAGAGATCATAGAAGAGGGAGGAAGACCCATATGTACAAAAATATTTATAGCAGCTCTTTTCGTGGTTGCAAAGAATTGGAAATTAAAGGGGTGCCCATCAATTGGGGAATGGCTAAACAAGTTGTGGTATATGCATGTAATGGAATATTATTGTGCTATAAGAAATGAGGAGGAGACGGTTTTCATATTTACCTGGAGAGGCTTATACAAACTGATGCTGAGTGAGAAGAGTAGAATCAGGAGAAATCTGTATACAATCACAGACACAACATATGTGTGATGACCAACTGTGACAGACTGACTCTTTTCAGCAATGCAGTGATATAAGTCAATCCCAAAAGACTCATGAAGGAGAGAGATGCGACATCCAGAGAAATAACTAGAAAGAACAGAGCTTGAATCCTGATGGAAGCAAACTAATTGATCTTTTTCTTTTCATTGTTTGGTTTTATTTCTTCTTTACCATTTTTCATCCCACCTAGTACAATACGCCTTTGTAACTGGACTAATGTCTAATACGAAAGTATTTGCAGATCCTATACTGGACTATATGCTGTCGTGGGGGGTGGGGGGAGGGAGGGAAAGGAAATTTGAAAATCAAGGAACTATGGAATTGAATCTTGTTAACTAAAAACAAACAAATTAATTAATAAAAAAATATAACAATTCTTCACTGAGGAAAAAAAAGATTTGGTTCAGGGGTTTGAGATCTATTTGGTGAGATAAAATATATGAAAAAAATACCCAATCATATTAAGAAGTACACATTATATCAAGAATACAGACAATAAAGAAACAATAGTACCACTATATTCTGCCCCAAGCAAAGCACATCTTCATTTTAATTCAACAAATATTTATTAAGCCCTTATTATAGCCCTTGTTGTAGGAACATGCAGCTTAAAATAGTACAGTTTTTGCCTTCAAAGGCCTTTTATTCAACTCAGGGATGTGGAACAGGAAAAATGGGAATCTTTTTTCATAAGAAGGGAATAAGAATTTGTATAGAGCCTACCATGTTCCAGACACTATGCTTAGTACTTTAAAAATATATATTATCTCATTTGGTTCTCACAACAAATGATCCCTATTTTACAGATGAGGAAATTGAGGCAAACAGAAGCTAAGTCAGGGTTACATCAATAATGTGTCTAAGACCAAATTTGAACTCAGGATTTCTTGACTGTGAATCCAGTGCTCTACCCACTAAGCCACCAGTTGCCTCTTTGTCATTTAGATAAAAGGGAGATACAGACAATTTGATATTTCTCTAGAAATATCAAGAAGGGAAGGAATAATTTCAATCAGAGTGATCAGAGAAGGCTTTGAAGAGAAAGTGATAGATAAACTAAGCCAATAGTTCAATAGACATCTATTAAACACCTACTATGTGTAAGAAGAGAGGAACCAAGAAGTAATGAACAGAGAGCTGACGCCAAAATCAATATAACTGTTTCAAATGCTGCCTCTGACATTTACAGGTTTTGTCACCCAGAACAAGTGACAACCTCTCTGTGTCCCAAGCAACTCTCTATGGCTATAGGTTGTAGGACAATTGCCATTCTGCTTTGGCAAAAGGAGTTTCCTCACAGGTGACTTTCTAAAGAAATAAAATTACAAATTGTGGTGGATACTGGAGGTACAAAAACAAAGAAAAAATATCTTTTAAAAGCTTGCTTTTTTATGAAATCCAAGTCTTACAAGAAATATAAATTATCAAAGAGGAAAAATGAAGAGTGAATAAACAAAGAGATCTAATCATGTCATGGAGGGAGACAGAGACAGAGAAAGGGGGAGTGAGAGATGAGAGAAAGGGGAGGGGGAGAGATAGACAGACAGACAGACAGAGATGGAGGTGGAATTTATGGTGGCAAAAATAAACTTTTCCATTAAAAAAATTCTCATACATTATTTCATTTGATCATCCCAGTGCTACAATACAGGTAATAAAAATACCCTTGGTCCCATTTTATAGATGAGAAAACTCAGGTTGAATTTCCCAATCTAGACTGATTGTTGGAGTAGAGATAGGATTCAGATTGGATGAGTAAGGTCACTCCAATTAGAAAAAGCAGTGTGAGACATGGGATGATAAGTATTCACTCTATAGTTTAGAGAACAGTGAGTCTTGCTGGAACAAAGGTTTTGAATACACTGGATGACAAATGTGGCGATTTTTGAAAAGACAAGAATTCTCCATTTGCCCCTCCAAACTGGAGGAATCTCAAGTGAAGGGCAAATCTTCTTTCCCAACTTTTTGTGCCTATGTTTCCTTGGCTACTTTCTGCACTTTCTGATAGCAGAAAGTAGGAAAGAAGCCTGCAGCTTTGACAACAAAGGGGATTGGAGCTGAAACAAACCGTGTTAATGCTTCTGAGAGCCCCCAAGTCACTGACAGCCTGTGAGGGGGCCCTGAAATCTGTGGAGTGTCTAGGGGGAAAATCAGCTTTGCAAGTCTTGACGCTTTGTTTTATCATTACGGACATCAAAGGGTTCCTTTGAGTTAGCAACTGGAGGGTCTTTGGAGGATTCAGGCATGATTGGAGGAGCCCAGCATGCATAGAATAGAGATGGCAGTAAATGTCAAATGCAGTCCCAGGCAAGACACAGGACGTGGTATCATCACTTTCCATCAAGGGAAATGATTAATACATATGCATAGGGTCCTTTTAAAAGAAATCATAATTTAGGGGAGAGGGACCACAATAGCTCAGGTCTGTGCATATCTATCTTCAAATATTGGCATTTATTGTGCTGCATTTCCAGATGGTATGATGGATAGAGACCTGTGCTTGGAGCCAGTCTGGCCTGGGTTTGAATCCTGCTCTAGACACTGTATGCCACTGAACCTCTCTGGAACACTATTTTTTTTTCATCTGTAAAATGGGTGCAATAACAGCTCCTCAATTACAGAGTTATAAAGATCGAATATATATAAAACCTTTGTAAAGCTAAAAGCACTACATAAATGTCAGCTCTTTTTATTAGACTCATTTTAGAAGTGATTCTTTCCTTCTCTGAACTTTTCAAAAACTCTGTAATCTATAACACAGCTGGCATTTAATTATGATGACTCAGTCATATAGCACTTTAAACCTACAAGGCACTCTGTCTACATTGTGCCACTTATTTCTCGCCACAGCCTCATTAGGAATGTAGTACAGGTATCATCAGCCCCATTTTACAGATGAGGAAACAAAAGCTCAGATGCAGAAAGGTTTGCCCAACATTCTACAGCGGTGTGACCAAGTCACACCTCAGGAGCTTCAACCCATTTCTTGCATTATTTTCCTGCTCTCCCCTCTCCAATCCCTCCTCCACAAGCTACCTGTGTGCTTTCCTAAAGCACGAGTCCCAACCACGAATGTCATCCATCTGCTCAATAAACTGCATTTCTCCTATAACCTTTAGAATCAAAGATAAACTCCCTTGTTTGGCAGTCAAATCTCTTCACAACCTGGCCTCAACTTACTAGCCTTATTTACTCTCTGACCTTATTGCTGGTTACCTCCCTTTACCATCTAGCCCCACCTCCAACTTCTATTCCTATCTCCTCAAAGAGGATTTCATCTCTACAGTACATACTTTGTTTATGTTTATGCAAGTAAATGCTTCTCTCTCCTGATAAAATGTTATATATTATATAATATATGTGCTATATAATATATTCTATTATATGCATATATACACATATATGTATGTGTGTACATATAGATACATATAGATATATGCATACATACATACACATTTTTCAGGACAAGGATAATCTGGCTTTGTACATCTAGCATCTAGCACAGTGCTTGGCACCTAAAATACTTGTTGACCGATTAACTGATTCCAAATCTAGTGTGCAATCTACTTATGCTTCCTTTCATTCCACACAATTCTGAGTTATTTCCTAGTTGTTTAATGACTATTAGGCCAATCTACCTGACTAGTCTGTCAGCTGCTTGAGTCCAGGAAGTCTTTCATCATTTTTTCTTTGTTCCCTTCTTTCTTTTATTTTGTCTTCTTCCTTCCTTCCTTTTTTTTCTTCCTTCTTTTATCCCCTTCTTCCTTCCTTCTCTTTCTTTCTTTCTTTCATCTTTCACAAAGCACCTGAAAGAGCATTAGGCACATAGTTATTGAGTAGGGAATATCTCCCCTCCCTTGGCCCCCTCCCCACCACTAGCTCAACATTATCCTATGACTAGACCACTCTGGTCCCTAATAGTATGCCTTATTGTGTCCCACCAAGCACTTCATAAATCAAATTGCTTCCCGGTTCCTGATCTCTTTATTTTTCTTCTTGCTTCTTCCTTCACTTGTTTCATCTGACATTGGACTACCATGTAGTATACTAATGGTCCTTAGAATCATGTCACAACTCAATCTGGCCCCTGTCTCAAATTGTGTTCCTACTTTCTCCTGACCTCTCTTCCAAGTTCCAGACCACCTTTCCCCTGTCCCATTCGTACTTCAATCTCAACATGCCACAAACCAAGCTTTTTATAGTTTTCCAAAACCTTTCTGACTTCACTAATTTTTCTTTGCTTTTTTTTAGGGTCAGAAGGTAGGACAATTGGGGTTAAGTGACTTGCCCAAGGTCACACAGCTGGTTTTTTTGTGTTACATGTCTGAGGCCAGATTTGAACTCAGGTCCTCCTAACTCCAGGGTCAGTGCTCTATTCACTGCACTACCTAGCCACCCCCATTAATTTTTCTAATGACCTTAACATTCACATAGTCTCCTGTATTTAAAACTTCAGTGATATCTTACCTCTTCCTTCTCCCTCACTTCTCATATCCAACCATGTCTTAGAGAATCTATCTCTACAATATCTCTTTGCAGCTGTCCTTTCCTTTCCATCTTCACTGTCATAATGTTAATACAAATCCTCATTAGCACCTGCCTGGAATATTCCAATAAAGAGCCAAGAGGTCCCCCGGATTCTACCCTGTGTCCCTCTAATTCATCCTCATGCCACTACAGGAGGAAATATAGTATGGTGGGTTCTAGCATTCAAACCTTCTTCCTACCTCGAGGAAGTCACTTAATCTCCCTACACCTCAGTTTCCTAATCTAGAAAATGACTGAATTTTACTTGATTAGACCTTTGAAGCCACGTCACAACTCTGGATCTATAATTGCAAGATTTATTTTCCTTATTCACAGATCAGATCAGATCACCTCTCTGCTCTATAGACCTGTGAATAGCCTCCCATTGACTACAAGACAGGAGTTGTATTATTGGCTGACTCCATTAACTATTCATAGGAGAAACATGTACTCACATGCTTTGAATTTTGTTTTTCTGCTAACTTTTGGTTTACTGGAAATTAGTATCTTTTAACTCCTGAAGACTCCTCCTAGAGAAGTCAATGCCCTCCAAGCCACAAGTTCCTCCTAGACCCCAACCTCCCCCTTGGTATGCCTTGCATAAGACTGTGCTAGGAGATATCACAAGGGCACAATCCATATTTTTACATCCAACCCTCCTTTGAAATATAAACACTTTCCTTTGAAGAGAGCATTGAGCCACGTCAGCAATGGGATGGTGTTGTAAATAACACCACACATATCTGATATCAATGGTATCAGCCACCTACCTCAGAATGCATGGAGCTGAGACCATGCTGAGCAAGACTGCCACTTCACAGTTATCAGGGTCAGGCCATGGGGCTGTTGATTTCCACCTGGTCCTGTGTCCCCTACAATAAATATATCTGACCTGGTAACAGAAGGTCCTTCTTACATGATCACTTTCAGTGCCTCATTATTTGCACATAAACACTTGCAGCTCAACTATGAGGCAGGCTAAAATTAAATCTTCTTAGTCTGTCATTCAAGGCCTTTCATTCTGACACCACAATACATTTCCAGTCTTCCATAATATTATTTCTCTCTACAAACTATAAAACTATATTCCAGCCAAACTCTCCTACTGCCTTCCCAAGCATATGCTTTCTATATCACCACTGCTATGCTATTTTCTATGTCTGTAGTGCACTCATAGGGCAGTTAAGTGGCAGAGTGGATAGTGCTGGACCTGGAGTCAGGAAGTTTGTGTTTTCAGTTATGTCAGACTCTTTGTGACTCCATTTGGGGTTTTCTTAGCAAAGATCCTGGAGTGGTTTGCCATTTCCTTCTCCATCTCATTTTTTAGATGAGGAAATTGAGGCAAACAGGGTTAAGTGACTTACCCAGGGTCACACAACAAATAAATGTCTGAGGCAGGATTTGAACTCAGATCTTCCTGACTCCAGGCCCAGCACTCTATCCATTGCACCAAATCCCTGAGAAGGAAACGGCAAATCACTCCAGTAGGGTTTCCCTCTTACATGCCACTTTGCTATAAACATTCTTACATACTCTATTGATTATCTCCTAATCTGCATGCATCTTGTTCTTATATAGTTATTTTCATGGTCTCCATTAGACTATGATTACCTTGAGATCAGTGACTGTCTTTTGCCTTTCTTTGTATCTCCCAGACTTAGCATAATGCCTAGCATATAGTAGGTGCTTAATAAATGTTTGACTGACTGATTCAGTATGCATTCTTTTGTATCGTTTATTTGTGCCACCTTCATATTCGTAGCTAACTATAACTTTTATAAGCACAAGGGATGAATTTTCTCCTCTCAAACAGTACCCCTACACACAATAGGTGATCAATAATCATTCAAATGAATTATTAAAGAACTTCATTTTATATGTATTTTCCTATATATGTATATGCATATTATATATGTGTGAATATATGTATATATTACACACACACACATATCTTCCTTACACCTGCCCCATTCCATCCTCTTCTCTTTATTCCTCAGTCTTCTCTTTCTATGCCCCTAACAGACTTCCAGTATAAACCACATTTGTTGACTGCTCAGGAAATTATTATAAGAGCTTAACAGCATCATTAGCAATCATTGTCTTTCTAGCTTGAGGACTGTCTACCAATAGATTGTACTTTCCCCTTTGGGTAAATGTTTATTGTCATTAATATCAGATGCTACTATTTGTCATCTTCACATTCTATCTCTAATTCAGTCTAAAGGTTTGCCAAAAAATAGCTTCTTCAGTTTTTTGAATCTCAACTCTAATTTGAAGAAGCTACATCATACAGGGAAGAAGTGCTGAATATGGAGTCAGAGAACCCGGCTTCAGTTCTTGACTTACTTTTTAATTGACTTTGGGCAAGTCGATTAACCTCCCTAGGCCTCACTTTTCTCACTTGTAAAGTAAGGAGTTTCTACTATATGACCTCTGAAGTCCCTTCCTACTCTAGACCTTTGATCCGTTGGCCATTTTCCCAATAACATCCTCATGCCACCATTCAATGACCAATCAAAGGATTCTAGCCCTTTAAATCTGGAAACATTAAAGTAGAATTTTGGAAACACTGCTCTTCATCCCTCCTTTTCTTCATACCCTAATCTCCAGAAGATTTTCCAAATTCCTCCCTTTATTATGCAATTACGTGGAGATATGTTCCAGGTTTTCTTTTTTAAGGTACATGTACAACTCTCCTAATTCATATCAGAGCTCCAAATCTCCAGCCTCTGACAACTAGGGCCACATACACACACACACACACACACACACACACACACACACACACACCATGATTCTTTTTATTTTAATGGGATGTGTTTTTGTTGTTGTTTGTCTTTTTTTTTTTTTTTTGCTTTTTTGAGGGGGGAAGGTAGGGCAGTTGGGGTTAAGTGACTTGCCCAAGGTCACACAGCTAGTTTTGTGTTAAGTGTCTGAGGTCAGATTTGAACTCAGGTCCTTCTCATTCCAGGGCCAGTGTGCTATTCACTGCACCACCTAGCTGCCCCTGTCCTTTCTTGAAGAGGACCATGACATCAGGAAGTTGATGCCATGACATGCAAGCAGATTGGATTTAAGTGAGAGAGGGTTGTGCAAGGTCACCAGCCTCACTTTCTCCTCTGAGCCATCTGTATCCAGTGGCAAGATATAGATCAGGACAACTGGAGATGACCCTCAATGCAGTGGGAGACCTTGGCCTTTTTAAGCTAAGGTCTTTAACAGGTCTCAGTTTGACCTGTTCAGTGATTAAGGCTAGGTAAGAAATGAGGCAAAGAATGGCCTCTTATTGGCATTTGGAACTCCCAAAGAAAAGACTCCTTCCTCCAAAGCAAACCAGCACCTGTCCTGCTGGGACACCAGGCTTTGGTCAGTAACATCCAGGACACTGACCACACAACTCCCAGATACTGCTCCTCCCTCAAATGGAGGACAGTTAGGGAAACTCATGTGGCATTTACACCATTTGTAAAGATTAAGCCTGAGGGCTCCCTTGGGCTCCCCAAGCTGTGGGAGCCCAGCCATGACCACCCCCTCTACAGGTTCATCTCTCTTGCTAGTCTCACTCAAATTCTACAACCAGCAGAAATAACACTTGTCTTTCCAAAGTACATCAGCAGCCATTGCTTTTCTTAAATCCCCTGATTAACAAACAGAAATGCTGATGCGTTTAACCTAGCACTTTGCTGCAGGTCTGACTTAAAGGAATCATTGCAAGGGAGGTTCCAGTGCAATGAGCAAACTTCAGCCCATTAGCTTTTGTTTGTGTTTATATACATATCTTGCTACCAAAAATACTGACACTAATCTTGAAACTTCGCTATTCAGTAGATAGAGGCAAAGAGTTCAAGCTGTCATTTCTAATACTTCTTGTCTCTCTTCCAGGCACCCAACTTTCTTCACCTCCTCAGGACCCTCTCAGTGAGCTAACCTGAACTCTCCCTCTCTCCTTGAAGCAACTGAGGCCCCAGGCCTTCTTCCCTAAGCAACCAGATGGCACTGGGAGGTAGAAATTTGGACCTAGAGTCAGGGAGATCTCAGTTCAAAACCAGCCTCAGACACTTATTCTTTGTGTGACCCTGGGTGAGTTAATTTGTCTCAGTTTCAATTGTAGAACAGGGATCATCAAAGCACCTACTTCACAGAATTTTGAGGATCAAATGAAAGATTTGTAAAGCACTTAGCACAGTGCCTTCTACATTTTAGGTACTTACCATGTGCTTATTCTCTTTCTCCTCTCTACTCTCTTCCCCACCCAAATCAAAACCTACTTTCATGCAGGACAAAACTGTTTTCAGAGGTCACTGCTACCTATTCTAGTACTTGTCCTGTTGGTCTACTTTAAAGGCTATTCTTTTCCTAGGAACCCAGATTATGGGTGAAAAAAGCATGACCTATACTTGAGATTGTATTTCACTGAATGTCTATTTGGTTTCTTTATTTCAGGGATACAGTCTACACATTGAGGGGCAGCTCGTGTCCTTTGCTAATTGCTAAAAGATTAGAGTTAGAACCCTAGGCACATACTCTACTCCCAGATCACCTTACTCTTCAAAGTACCATGTCTATTTTGCAAAGATGCCTTCTAGAGACAGTGACCATGCTTTTGTTTGTCTAACCTAAGGCGATGTGTGTATTTCTAGATAGTAAGGCATTTCTGGCTAGGAAGAAATAGAGGGGTGGTCCCATCCAAAAAATAGGTGACCTGCCTAAGGATCAACAAACCTTTTAGTGTTTGTTTTCCTATCACAAAGTATAGATGGACCACTTAATCTACCTATATATAAAGCCTACCTTGAGTATATGGAAGTTTCCTCCTTAAGGCTAATCACCCATTCACCAAGACCCTTAGCCACCAAGGCTTACCTAAATTTACTATGATGCCTCCCAGTCCCCACCTTGGCTACAGCAACTCTACAAAGGTCACATACAGTATAACTTCATTAAAAAAAAGAAAGCCTTACCATTGGCCCTTCAGTCCCATCCAGCTACTATTCCATATCTCTATACCCTTTCACTTTGGAAAAAGCTGGAAACACCAGAAGCCTCAACTACCTCTTTACCTACTCTTAAAATCCTACTTCTTGAAATCTGGCTTCAACCTTGGATTCCAATCTTACCACTCTACTGAAACTTCCCTTTCCTCATTGGTAAAAATGAGGATAATAATAGCACTTATCTTATTGTGAGACTCAAAATATATGCAAAGTGCTTTGCAATCCCTGTTATTGTTCAGGCATGCCCAAATCTTCATGATCCAATATAGGTTTTCTTGGCAAAGATACTGGAGCGGTTTGCCATTTCTTTTGCCCAGCAGATTAAGCAAACAGAAGTTAAGTGACTTGCCCAGGGTCATACAGCTAATGTATGGTCTTTTTAGCTCTAGGCCCAGCACTCTATCCACTGAGCCATCTAGTTGCTTGAAAACTTTAAAGCATCACGTTGGCTACTATTTTCTATGTCACCAATGACCTCCTATTTGCCAAATCCAATGACTTTTTTTTCTTTAATATTCATCTTCTTTTACTTTTTTTTTTTTATGTAGCTTTAGCTACTATTGTCTTCCTCTTCTTCCTCCTCCTCCCGCTGGAGCCTCCCTTCTCCCTTGGAGTCTGAGACACCACATTTTTCTGGTTCTTTTTCTACCTCTAAAACCATTTCTCTGTCTTTTTCATCTTCTTCCTGATCCTCTAATGTGAGTCCTCCCCAAGGGCCTTCTGAGCATTTATACTTTGGAAATAGCAAACCTACAAATCAAGGTTTGTTTTATTTTTTTGTTGTTGTTGATTGTCTAGACTTAAGAAAGAGATGGAGAAAATTATGATAATGCATATTAAACTTTAAAGTGCCTTGCACAAACATTTTTCCAGAGCCAGTAATTAAACATTTACCAGCACATCCTTGGTTCTGTCCATTCCACCTCTCCAGCATCTCTCACATCAACCCCCCATTTTCTATTCCTACTGATATACTCTGTGGCAGGGGAGAGAGGGGGAGGAAAGGGAAGGAGGGGACAAGTATGACGTCCTGTGGAGAGTCAGAGCTGAGCAGCTTGGTGTAGTAGGAAAAACACTGACTTTGGAGTTAGAAGACCTGTGTGCCCTTAGGCAGGTCACTTAATTACTTTGGTCTATAATTTCTTTTGTCTGTAAAATGAGGTGATTGGACTAAATAATATGCAGGTTTCCTTCCTGTTCTATGCTCCTAGTTGTTATTGTTCTGTTGTTTCAGATGCTTCATTATCCTATTTGGAGTTTTCTTGGCAAATATACTGGAATGGTTTGCCATTTCCTTCTCTAACTCATTTTATTTTAGATGAGGAACTGAGGCAGATGAGGGTTAAGTGACTTGCCCAGGGTCACACAGTTAGAAGTGTCTGAGGCCAGATTTGAACTCAGGAAGATGAGACTTCCAGACCAGCTAATTGTCCTGTGATCCTAGTACAAGCCCTCATTATCAGCCACCAAGATTATTGCCTCCTTACAGATTTCCCAACCTGCACCTCCTCTCCTTTCCAATCCATCATTCATACTGCTACTGGAAGAATCTTTCTTTTGAACAAATCTAACCCCTTGCTCAAAAAATCTTTAATGATTCCCTATCTTCTACCAAGCAAAGTTCATTTTTTTTTCAATCTGGCATTCAAGGACAAAGGAGAGAGTGCCAGCTCTGACTTCAGAGACTCTGGGTCTGCATCTTCACCTCTGATGCTTGTTACACGAGTGGCCTTGGGCAAGTCACTTATTTCCCTGGTCCTGAGTTTCCTCATCTTCAAAATGAGAACTAGTTAGCCTTTGAGGTCCCTTCCAACTTCCAATAAATGATCTAACTTCCAACTCCAAAATCCGTTAGTCTCCTTTCCAGCCTTCTCTGATATTGTTCCCTTCTGTTCACTCCATGATACAGTCAAACTGGATTAGGCAGAGAAAGAGGCTGCCTAAGTGGTAGAAAATGAGGATATGACAAGGCTCCTGCTGGCTCACCCTAGCTTCTGACATTGCTGCTATTAGAATCTCCTTTTGGCTTAAGGCATTGAAGGGCCCTATTAAAATGCAAATATGTTATCTGCGGCAGGTAGTTGCTAGGTAGTAAGGGGGCAAAGCAAATCATTCTGACTGACTTTCCCTCCCTCCTCATCCTCTACCACCCCAAACATGATGTTATACAGATGACAACTGGGCAGCCAGGAAAGGCAAGGGGGGAGGGGGGTGTCGAGGATTCTCAAAAGGATTATTTAAGGTGGGGAAATTGAATGGAGATGTGACAGGAAATCCGCTCCAACTAGATGATTGTATGATTCTGAATCCAGGACTTTTTAGGCACAAGCTAACTAAACAGCCTTCATTGCCAGGAGCCTCCCTGAATCACTGAACTGGACAGACAGAGACAGAGACAGAGAGAGACAGAGACAGAAACAGAGACAGACAGAGACAGACAGAGACAGAGACAGACAGAGACAAAGAGACAGAGACAGAGAGAGTCTATAACAGGGGCAGTGCCCATGGAGAAAAGGTACTGAGCAGCTAGGGGCTTGGTAATAGGAAGGAAGTGAGCCCAAGAAAGATGGATGAAAGTCCAACAATTGTCGACCTCCCAAATGTATGGAACTAAGCAGATGAGCACTCTGTGGACATGAATGAGCTGTCTCAGCCCAAACAGCAAACAGTTTAGATAACGGATTTTGGAATTGGAACAACCTCAAAAAAAAAAAATCACGACCCTTCTGTTTCTTGCCGGTGCCATACTGTTATTCCCACTTTCCAGATGAGACAATGGAGTCAAGCAAGACCCAAGGAAAGATTTGCACAGCTAAATTGGGAGAGGGAGCGGGAGGGGAGAAGGAGTAAAGCTAAATCAAGGTCACCAAAGTAGATGACACTCGCTTGCTTATCTTTGTGGCGATTTTTTCCGGATGCCTCTCTGAGGCAGAGGGTTAACAACACTAACGCCGCCCCTTCCCTCCCCATTTGCTTTATTCGAGCCCTCGGCTCTGCAGACCGCTCGGCTCGGGCTGTGATCTGTCTATTCCACAGCTGGGAACCGCCTCACTCACGACTTGATCCCCCAAAACCCAACCCCACCCTCGTGGGGTCAAAGAGAATCTGGGGAGCTGAGGAGCAAGGAAGGAGGGGTAGCCCGCCAGCCGCCCGAGCAAAGCGATGACTCAGCAGCCCTCTGGCGTGATTGACTGGCGGACCTTAGGGCCTCGGGGGTCCAGGGCGGAGGGAAGAAGGGGCGCCGGGATGGGGAGGAGGCAGCCTGGGTGTTCACTGCTATTTACGCGGCCCAAGCTCAGGCTTGTGGGATTAGTAAATGGAGTGTGATTATGTGTCCGGCACTGTGCCTTTGTACCTGGGCGGCTGCCTCGGCTAATGAGCTTAAACATTTCTTTCCAAAACCCTGGCGCACTCCCCCCGGCCCCAGCCTGCCCAGGGATGATGGACTGGAGGAAAGGTCGGACCGCTCGAGCTGAGCGAATGTGGTTGATCCTCCTCCCACTCAGTCCCTGTCTTTTTATTCGCACCATCGCCATCACCCCCAACGTTTCCCTCCCTCCCTCATTCCGCCGCTCATTTCCCCACCCCACCCCTTCACTCTCCTCTACGCCCCCATGGCCTGATGTCCTCACTTCCTTTTTCCTCTTCCCAGTGTCCTTCCCTTCCCCTCTCAACCCCTGGTCTTGAGGGAATGAAGGGAGACTAAGGATGAACCATTCTAGTGGGAAACACCTCCCCTATGACCCCCGGACTCACACAATTATTCCCTTCCCTCATCCTGTTCTTCCATCTTCTCTCCTCCCTTCCATCCCCTTCACCTCCTTTCCTTCCCTTTCCTCTCACCTTCTTCCCCCTTCCCACTTTGCTGCCTGATCAGAGGTCAGGAAATAAAACAAGGGCACCAGCAGAAAGGAAAGAATGCCACATTTCTTCATTCCCGCCATATCCTCGCTCCCGTTCCTCTCATTCCCTCAGCCCCGACTCTTTATTCCCTTCCCTCCCGCCAACACGCGCGCGCGCGCGCGCACACACACACACACACACACACACACACACACACACACACACACACACACACACACACACTTTTTGTCCCTGATATGAAAAATAGGAGGGAAGTCGAGGTTCGAATCTCCAACAGGGGATGCGTTACACTTCTCCAGCCACCTTACCTTTATTCCCTTCATCCCACCTTTCTGAAACTGTCCTAGTCCCCTTACTGGCTCACCCATCGCCCTCACCATTCCTTTATCTTTATTCATCTCGCTATCCTTATCTTCCTGGTCCTGAGGATATCCTGGTCTAACCACCCGGACAAAAGTCCGAGTTGTACCCCCTGCAGTCGGTGAGGTGAGAATCACTTTTCTCAGTGCCTTCTGTTATCCTTCCTCTCCCCCTCTTTCCACTACACGCACAAGTGGGTACAAACATCCTCTCTCTCTCTCTGTGTCTCTCTCTGTCTCTCTGTCTCTGTCTCTGTCTCTCCCTCTGTCTCTCCCTCTCTCCTCTCCTCTCCTTTATCCTCTCTCCTCTCTCCTCTCTCTCTCCCCTTTTGTCTCTCTGTCTCTTGTCTCTCTCTTACACACGCACGCGCGCACACACACACACACACACACACACACACACACACACACACACACGTACCCACCCCTACCCTGAGTTTCCTAACTGGGGGTGAGATAAGTCCCAGGAGAGCAAAAGGGGTCACAGTCCCTTCCCCAGCTCCTTCTGGACTTTCCCCTCCCACCTGCCCTTCCTTTGAACCGATAAGGCAATGGCTTGTGCTAAATCTACTCAGAGGACGATTTTACCAATGTCATTTCTTTGGGGGCTAATGATTGATGTTTGTAGAAATCCCACCAGGTAGGGGTCGAGGCTTGAAAGCTCAGCCAGCAGGCTCACTAGGTAATACTGCAGGCTAGCGCTCCCCGGCGACTGCCCTAGGTCCGATACCCTACTTGAGATTCAAGAGGAAAGAACTGCCCAGGGCTGGGGAGCTCTAAGCAGCTGTCCTCTGCAGGCTTAAGTGACCACTCTCCAGCCTCCCCCGGGGTTCCCTGGGCAATTTGCTGTGACCTTTAGTTAAAAACCAACATCGATCAGAAAACCAACTTTGGCTCCCTCCCCTGGGGTGCTCTCTTATGATAAGTGCGTCTGCATGACTGAGTAAACAGGTGCTAATATGAATTTGGACCTTTTCCCATAAGGTCCTTTGGGGTGGGGGGAAAGGGAGGAGGAGAGTTACTCTTCAGACAAGGGTGGCATCTGCATGACACTACCATATTCGGATGACACAACAAACTAGCTTGGAGGGGAAAAACCCACAAAGACTGACTTCAGAATAACTGATTGGTTATTTTGCATCTCCCCTTTCCTCCTTGTCCCTCCTTTGCCCCAACTCTCTGGAAAGATAATAAAAACACCTCTAGATATTTGGAAACATTCTGAGTGACTGAATTGTTCATTTTTTATCTGGATTCTGGATGTCCTTGAGGGGACAGCCTAAGAAACACACAGGACTATTAAGACTGGGGCTCTAGACTATGTCTGATTCCTTGATTTACTGTTTGACTTTGGGAAAAGTCACATATATTTAAGTTTAGACATGGAAGGAACCTTATCCAGTCCAATCCCATCATTTTGCAAATGAGGAAACTAAGACCAAAGAAAAGAAATGACTTAGCCAATGTCACAATGAAAGTGTGAAAAACAGCCAGAATTTGCTCTCCTAACCCTGACTCAGCTCCAAGTCCAGTGTTCTTTACATCAAAACATAAATAACAATAGAAAATTGAATTTCCTGTAAGAAAGTGCTCGTGTTTGTGTTTCCATCTTTTTGTTCTAAAGAGAGAATTGCATAGATAGGTGGAAAAGGTGAAGAGGGAAGAATAGGAAGAACTGGAAGGAATGTAGACAAAGACTGAAAAAATTGTAGAATAGGCCTTTCTCAACAAAGACTTGAGAGCATTCAGAAGAGTAGCCACAAAGGGGGGGGGGGGATGATTTTTTTTTTCAGTGCTGGAGGGAAAGGTGAGGAAAGGTAGAGGAGGCTCCCACAGTACACCACCGTGTATCCCTCTCTATCTGCTACTTTCTGCAACTTTCTATGATTCTTTATAGCCTTAGACCAATTCAGGAAAAGAAACTGTCAAGCAAGCAAGTAATAATCACCTACTATGTGCATGTAAGGACAAAGAAGGCAATTATGAATACTGGCAGTGAGCTTATGACTACAAGCAAAAATTTATTTGGCAAAAAATAAAGCTAATAATAAATATGCACCCCATATATGTGTACACACACACACACACACACACACACACACACACACACACAGAGTAATTAAATACAAGGCACTGTAAGAGGAATGACAGTAGCCTTTGCCAGGGATTTGGAAAGAAAGGCTTCATGCAGAAGATGGTGCCTGAGCTGCATCTTGAAGGAGCAGAGAGACTGTAAGTTGGAGGTAAAGGAGGCAGTGCATTCCAGGCCTGAAGGATGGCCAGTGCAAAGGCCCAGTGTCCAGAGGTAGAATGTTTTGAGTGAGGAGCAGAGAAAGAAAGGCCAGTTCTGTAGGAAGAGGAATAGTATTGAGTGAGGCCAGAAAGACAGGTTAAGACCAGATTGCATAAGACTTTCAACCTCAACAGGGGTGTTATACTTTTATTCCAGAGGTAACCAGAGGCCACTAGAATTGGTTGGTTCAATAGTTGGTTGAGTCATGTTAAGCTACCCATCTAAAGAATCCAGACTTAGCAACCAGCCATCTGCATGTTGAGCTGGCACTGTTCCCAAACATCTTGGATGTTTGGAAACATTTCAGCAGTGGATAGAAATTTTCACTTTAACCCAGATGTTTGGTGCGGGACAACAGAGGCCAAAGCAAGAAAAGAGTATGACAGTAGGCAAGGATGTCTGTCTTTGTTGTGTCAAGTTTTCCTTTATATCCTTTACATATCCTTTATATCTCCTAGGAAGAGCTGGCCTTGAATGTTGATGGAGTAGGCAATTGCCTGTATAGTATGATTTCAGGGGGCCTGGAAATAACATTCTTCTCTTCCCTCCCCCCCACCAAAAAAATCCCTCTGAAACAGGTTCCCTGATATGCATTTATGAAGGAATAAAGCTAGTGGGAGATCAGACTTGGGATGTAGTTTCTTCCTTAGAAGGACAATCACTCAATCATTTATTAAGCACTTACTACAGTGCTGGACACCAATCAACAGTGTCTTCCATTTATACCTCTTTCCAGGGAACAGGCTGGGAGAGGAAATTGTAGAAGAGGGCCCTAAGTGCTGGATGAGAGTGGCGCAGCGAAGACACTGGAGATATGGTTTGCTCCTGAACCTGGCACAAGTTACATGGGCACAGGGACATGACATGTGGGCGAGAAAGGACCCACGCAGGGTGTCATTCTCTTGCTTTGGCAGGCTGCTGTCATCCCTCCTGCAATGCCTTCCCAGAGTTCAGCTCTTCTGGCCGCTGGCCAGCCTAATTCTAGCTCAGGTCTCCAACACTAGGTCCACAATATCTACCAAGCCCTCCTTCACTTGCCTTCAGAACAGCCACTGCACATCAGCCAGACACCTCTGTCTGGGCCTCCCTCCCTCCCACATCCCCACGCCCACTCCATCCTCACACTGTCAGCACCCCCGCCAATGAACCTGAGTTCAGGCACATGGTAAGAATCCCCAATCCCCAGCCCCAGCTTGGCCCCCGGAGCCGTGCAGGGCAAACCAGGCCTGTGTTATTGATGCAACTTTCCTCCCCCAAATGTTCCCTAGTCTAATCACTTTTTTTAAAACTCCACAAACACAATCTCTGCACCATGATCAATTATTTAGCAGAAAATGATGCATTGAGTTAGAAACTAAATGCCATTTAATATGCCCTAGGAATTCTAATTACATACGATCACTGTATGCCTAATGAAAAGTTTCCCTTTCTCCTGTTTTTGAAATCTTCCTGGAGTGGAGAGGAGCCAAGATCTATATGCTTTTGGTTATTGTTGGGAATGATGTGGCCCTCTTAATGTAATCAGTTTCCCTTTCTACCCCCCCACCCCAGGTTGTCCTTGTGGACTATTTGTTTTCCTTCTGTTTTGCAAATTCCTCCTTTTTCAAGGTTGTTTGTTTAATGTCAGGAGGCTATAAAGCAAACTGAGCACCCAGCCCTTGAGCTAATCAAGGAAGAGTGGCAATCTCGATTGGGAAGGATTCGATATTTAAGAGGTCCCTTTGCCAGAAGGAGTTGTTAGTCTAATGGGTTTGGGTCCCTGGAGTTGGAGGACTCACTCGGAAGCTTTAGCTGTTCGGCTGGCTGAAATAACATGATCAGTTTTTATTGGAAAGTTGACCCCAGCCAGACTGCCTACGACTCCCTCTACGAGCTGTGGGGATTCCCAAAGGAAGGAGGGCCAGAGGCAAGGAGCAAGGGAAATGAAGGAAAGACACACTGATTCAAATGCCAGGCTTTTCCATTCCATATGAAATAAGACTCCATTAATCTCCCTGTCCAAACCTATTCTTCACCTCTTGGATTTCATACTCAGATTAATGAAAGCTCCCCCTCCCTCCCTTCCCAGAACCCTCCCCACTCCCACCCTCAGCTATCCTTCCTCAAGCTCTCTCATTCATAAATCCACCTTTTGTTGTTGTTCAGTCATTTTCAGATGTGTGCGACTCTTCATGACCCCATTTGGGGTTTTCTTGGCAAAGATACAGTTTGTCATTTCCTTCTCCAGCTCATTTGACAGATGAGGAAACTGAGGCTGAGTGAAGTGACTTGCCCAGGGTAACACAGTTAGTAATCTTCTAAGGCTATTGTAGTTTAAACCCAGGGATGCCAAAAACTGTTGCACTGGGGGCTCTGCCCCCCCCCACACACACACACACCATTGTGGTTTCATGTTGTGTTGTGGTAGAACTGTCTCAAAGAATTCAGAGTCAGACCACCTGTAATCCAAGTATAGGTATTTATTGAGATTGACACCTCTCATAAAGCAGGCTAAATTCCAAGAAAAACCAGCAACTTCAGAAAGAGTAAGATGAATTTTTATAGGGTAAAGATGCTGATTACACAATCAAAATTTACGTAGAATATAGGAATATAATTCATATTAGAAAGGCAGGAGGAGTTTGTTAAGGGATTAGGTAATGGAGGAGGGGTCCCATCTGTGGTGCTGGGGTTAAACATTCTGGTTGTGCTGCCCTCCAACTGGCTAGCCATTGTGGTCCTGTCAGGTCAAGATGGACAGTTAGGTATTGTGGTCCTGTCCTGGGCTGGATGGATGATGTGATTGTGATTGAATATAAGAACACACCTGTTCAAATATGTGGAATGGGTCTGGGAGCAGTTGTTAGGTAGAGGCAGTAGCTGAGATCCTATCACATGGACAGTGAGAACTGAGTTCAGGGACACACCTGTTGTTCTAGTGAGCAGTGATGCATATATGAAGAAGTTAGGATATTTATAGGGCAGGGGGAGGGGCGGTAGGTATGTACAGTGGACCTACAGTTCAGTGGAGCCTATAATGAAGTTAGAATATTGGGGCTGGGGGCAACTTTATAAGGATTCCATCAAGGCCAGATTTGACCTCGGGAAGATGAGTCTTCCAGACTCCAGGTCAGGCACTTTTATCCTTAGGATAGAGCCTTTGGGCCACCTAGCTACCCCAAGGGTCAAAAAAAAGGGGTTCTATAAATTGGGCTGCCCTGGGCCGCCCCCCCTCCACCTCCCACCCACTATGCTAAACTCATAACTGTTTATGTCTAAGGACTATTACAACACCTAAGTAAGGGATGGGAAAGACTTAGAGCCCATAGGGAAACAACCATTCTACTCAAGGCAACAATAGATACAAAAATCAGTATATAAAAATATATACATGGTAAGTGCAAAATATTTGGGGGATTAGGAGAGGAGAGCACTAACAACGAGGAAGGCAGGACCCAGAAAGACCTCCTGAAGGGTGACACCTGAGCTATTCTTCGAAGGAAGCTAGGGGTTCTAGAAGGCAGAGGTGAAGAGGGAAAGCATTCCAGGCACCGGAACAAAGCGTAAAGAGGTAGCAATGGGGAAGACTATGGATGTCTTTAAAATCCCAAGAGAGTTTCACACTTAATCCTACAGACAATAGTCACTGTACCAGAAGAATGGGTGTTTGACAAGGTCAGAACTAACTGTGCTTTAGGAAGATAAAAAACAATTGTTAACAAGCATTCGTTTTGATACTGTGTATCAAGGGAGGTAGGGTGCTATTATTATCCCCACTTTACAGATGAGAAAACTGAGGCAGACAGAGGTTAAGTGACTTTTCAAGGGTGACACAGCTAGCAAGTGTCTCAGGTTAGATTTGAATTCAGTTCTTGACTCTAAAAGTCCAGGACTCTATCCACTGCATTTCCTAACTTCCAATTTGAATTCTGAGTGGAGAATGAACTAGAGTGAGGAAGAGATTTGAGGTTAAGGAAATCACCCAGCCTACAGAGCAGAGGCAGTATCAGAGAGGAGGGGATATATACAAGAAATGGCACAAAGGCAGAAATGACAGAGCTGGCAACTGATTGGGTATAGAGGGTAAGAGAGAGTGAGCAGTCAAAGAGGCCAACTAGGTTGTAAACTCGGATAACTAGGAAGAGAGTGGCACCCTTGAGTGCAAGGAAGTTAGGAAGGAGGGAATGTTTGGGGTAAAAGATGAGTTCAGTTTGGGACCTGTTGAGTTTAAGATATCTGTGGAACATGTAGCTCAAGTTGTTCAATGGGCAGTAAGAGATGCGAGACCAGAGGGTAAGGTCGGACAAATAAATCTGAGAATCAACTGCTAGATATGATCATTGACTCCATGGGAAATGATGGAATCATTAGTGAAATAGTATAGAGGGGAGGGGAGGAGAGGAAGACTGGGGGGTTATAATAGGCACGACCTGGGTAGCTAAAGATCCAGCACAGTGCATTACTCTTTCTACTATACCTCCCTCTCAGTCACCTGAATAGTGAAGAGTCCTTCTCTTTGGAGCTATCAAAAGAGGACTCAAAGACCCAATTCTCCAATCACCACAGAGAGGGCCATGACACTCTCTGTACTAGAGAGGCGAGGCTCATGCCCCATTGCCTTATTCATTGCTTTATTCAAGATCCTTCAATTCCTTTGTCCCCACCTTCACCTTGTTTCCAAAACCTTAGAAAAATTGTGAAATAGGCCAAGTGTGTCCTCCTTGCCCCCACCTTCATGTAGCCATAACTCCAAGCAGTCCCCAGGAATGGCTGCCATGACGCTTCATCACTCATAAAGGTCCAAACTTTTTGGCCTTTCCTTCCTCACCCCAAGACATCTCTTCCAGGTCCCATTTCCTCAGGACCCTAATTTCTGTTTAGTTCAATTCTACAAATAATTCTTAATTGTCCATTATTTTATAAGGCACTGTGCTAAGGCTCTAGGGACCCAAACATGAGTGACAACACAGTCTTTGCTCTCAAGGACCTTATTTAACCAGGGGGCATGAGACGTGTATACAAATCAGTATGAACCAAATTAGATGGTGATGATGAAAAGCAAAGGTGAGGTTTCAACAAAGTGCTGTCAAAAATATGAGGGTAAGGTCACTTTCAACTAGAGAGTTCAGGTCACTTGAACGGGGAGGGGGAGCGAGCATGGGAGAGGACCGGTGTGACGAGGGGGGACTTGAAGGATTTCTGAGATACTTTCTAAGGTGCCAGTCAATTACAAGCTAAGCTAATACACTTTAGGTTGGTATTGGCTAACAATTGGTAAACTTCCCAAAGAAATCTACATTTTAACATTTTAACAGAAGGTCTTAATTCAAAGGAATAACCTCTAATCCAGAGATATTTATGTGATGGAGGAATAGACTCACTTCTCATAGGCAGATGCTTATTCTGCCTACATCCCTATGTTTCCTCTCCAGTCCTGCCAAGCTCATCTAGTTATCCCTTTTATTTTCTCCCTTCCTCCCTGCCCCCTCCCACATACTTTGCTCAGCCTCCCATGCTGTGGCTTTACACATTTCATTCCTCTCTTGCTGCCTGCCCTCCTTCCCTCTTTTCCTGCCAATCCAGGTCCATGCTTGAAACCCTATAAAACACTGCTTTTGGAAAGCTTCCCATGACTAACCCCTTGTCCTTAGTTGTATTATAAATTCAGATCTTAGGAAAATTTGGGTGTAAGATACAATATCTTTTCACTTTCTTTTAAAATAATATTTTGGGTCTGTTAATGAGGTAAATGAGATGGCAGTGGGTATGTTTCTGCTACTCAACATTTTTCATATTTAAAGTCACTTTAGCAATAATCAGAGACAGCTAACATACTCAATACAAATGATTCTTATTAATTAAGGCAAGACTGGCAAGAAATAGTGATAGATCCTCATTATCTGGTTTAATAGATATACAAAGTTAACCAAAAAAAAAAAAAGAAGAATCTGATGGTTCCTGAATCACAGAATGTTAGAGCTGGAAGAAACATTTATGATTGTCTAATCTAGGTGCCTTGCTGTAAGCTAGGGAAATTGAGACCTAGCAGAATGATGTGACTTCCCCCAAGTCACACAGGTAATAAAGCAATTGATGCAGGATTCAAACCCAGATTGCCTACATATTAAGCTGTCTACATGGATAAAAACAACTGCATTAACAATTAACAGCCCTCTTTGTGTCATATAGACAGTCTGCAGGTGTGGGGAACCTGCGACCTAGAGACCACATGTGACTTTCTAGGAACTCGGGTGCAGCCTTTTGACTGAGTCCAAGTTTTACAGGACAAATCCCTTTAAGGAAATGTGTTCTGTGAAATTTGGGTTCAGTCAAAGGGCTGCATCTGAGGACCTAGAGGTCCACATGTAGCCTTGAGGATACAATTTCCCTACCCCTGGGACTCTAGCCCCACCATCACAAGTATGCCCATCCCCCAATACGAATATAATGAAGTTGAAAAGTCCTATTGGTTCTCAGATGTGTATGCCTGAATGGACACTTGAAAAATAGTTGATACATTTCTGATTTCTTGAGAAATCATGCAAAAAAAAAACAAAGGCCCCAGGTTCGTTTGGAAAAGTGTTACATTGCTATTGACTTCACAACATGACTAATATGGAAATATGTTTTATGTGATTGCACATATAGAACCCATAACACAGTCTTGAGTGGTGAGGGAGGGAGGGAAAAAATTTGAAACAAAAAAATTTTAAATGAATGTTAAAAATTATCTTTACAAGTAATTGGAAAAAAAAATTTTAAACCATTTCTATTGACTTTGTCCTTCACACTCAAAAGACCTGATTGGACATATGTTCTCTTCAATACCTCTAAAAATCTGTCTCTATACCCATTCTCTCTTCATTCTTGACTCATAGGAAGATGTATATGTCGTTTTGACTGTCCCAGGAGAAGGATTTAATCCTAGGACCTTTGTCTCCATCAGTGCCTTCCTCCAATAATAACTTTGTCTTTCTTTCTTGCATCTTCAGGCCTTGCTTCTTCACTGAATTCTTCTATTGGCCTAAGCCATCACCAATTCATATAAATACACAAACACACACACACACACACACATACACACCCTCTCCTTAGATCATTCTATATCTTTCCTCACTAGCAGACTTCTGGAAAGAATAGTTTATATTATGCCTCCACTTTTTAAATCATCCATTCACTCTTCAACCACTTGAAGCCACTTTTGCCCTATTCTCCAGTTCAAATTGCTTCCTTTTAGGTTACCAATGAGCTTCCAATCACTGAACTTTAAAAAAAAATTTTTTTTAATCTTTATCCTCCTTGATCTCTCTCTCTCTCTCTCTCTCTCTCTCTCTCTCTCTCTCTCTCTCTCTCTTTCTCTCTCTCTCCTCTCCTCTCTCTCTCTCCCCTGCATCCAACATGGTTCACTATACCTTAAAAGCAACACCTCCCTTGGTATCCTGATAGTGCATTGAACTACTATATTAAGCTGCAAATCAGTGTTCCTGCTCCTAGTCCCTCCCCTCCGTGACCCATCCTCCACAAAGATGACAAAGTTTTGACCACACTATTCCTGTCCTCAAAAATCTTTGGTGGTTTCTCATTCCTACAGAATAAAATACAAACTCCTAAGGATGCAAATTAAAGCCCTTCACATACAAGTTCTCACCTGCCTCTCCAGCCTTATTTCATGCTATTCCCTATATACGCCATGTTTCAGTCAAATTGAACTATTAACTGTTCACCCAACTAGACACTCCCTCTCCCACTTCCATATAGTTACTAGAATGACTCTCTGCCTGGAATGTAGTCTTTCCTTACCTCTTCTTGGAATCACTCTCTTCCTTCAAGACTTAGTTAATGTGTGACCTCCTTTCCTCATTCCATTAGTGCTCTCTCTCCCCTCCTCCTCATGTCTCTTTACTTAATTTTCCACCTCCTTGCCAGCAGCCTTCTTATCCTAGAAATGGTTCAGTCCTTGAAATCCTCTCCTTTGATTGACAAGCCCTGGCTTCCTATCAGACTACCATTTCATGGAGAGGCCTTTCATGCTCACTTCACTCCTGATTCTCTGGACTTATGCACCTTCTCCCCAATAGATTTCACCTAATTCAATATTCTGCATATGAGAGATACTTAATAAATGCTCATTGGAATTCTCCTCCCCAGGAAACAAAGCAGATTAATATCAGAGAGCAGAAACGAGGGAACAATATTCAAACCATCCATAGGTCTGACTCTATCGGTTGGTGCCCATATGGTAGAGGGAGGCTGAACTCAGTGTCAGGCAACTTAGGTAGGGTGAAAACACCATAGGGGTCAAGCCTTGCTCCTCAAACCTCCATATTGCTCTACTTCTCCTCTCTTGATTTGCCCATACTCTTTCCTGTGAACACTTTGTATGCAGTGCCTTGCCTAGTTTTTTTTGTTTGTTTGTTTTTTGTTTTTTGGAGGGGGAAGGCAGGGCAGTTGGGGTTAAGTGACTTGCTCAAGGTCACACATCTAGTAAGTGTTACGTGTCTGGGGCTGGATTTGAACTCAGCTCCTCCTGCCTCCAGGGCCGATGCTCTATTCACTGCACCACCTAGCCGCCCCAGCCCTGCCTAGTTTTAATTTCACAGAACAAGATGCCCTTCCCTGGATAAGTTCATGGCTTCTAAACTCACCACCACACTGCTAGCTCAAGCCTTGTTCAACACTACCTCCCTCAGCCTCCTCTCCCCTCCAGTTGGAGGACTTGAGGGCGGAGTACCAAACTCCTTCCAATGCCTTTCTTTATAGAGGGCAGAAACTGGAGTCGACCCATTCCACTTTGTATCTGTTGCCCTACCTGGTTTCACCTCCATGGAACAAGATACACACTGGTGTCGTGTTCCCCACCCCACCTCCTCCTGCTGCCCCCTGCCTCTACCTTCCTGCCTCTTGTTCTGTATTCCTCACCTTTTAAATTATAGGCTCCTTGAGGACTATTTTTCTTTTTTTGTTGTTTTTTTGTTTTGTTTTGGGGTGGGGGGTTGGAGTGGGGAGGGCAGAGCTAGTGGGATTAAGCGACTTGCCCAAGGTCACACAGCTAATAAGCGTGTCAAGTGTCTAAGGACTGATTTGAACTCAGGTCCTCCTGACTCCAGGGCCAGTTCGGGACTATCTTTCTTTTTATTAATTGTATCCCCAGTGCTTAGAACAGTGCCTGGCACATAGTGGGTGCTTAACAAATGTGTGTTGGAATGCATTAGATCAGACCATAATGGGCTGTTTTGAATCAATATAGATCAGCCCTTTGTCTCTAGCTATGTCCCTTAAATATCCCAGTACAATTTCTACCAAAACCAACTGCTGCTTGTTTCAGCTGTTGGCCACAATGATGACAGGATGGAAACATCCTAGGGGAGTCTTGTGTGCACAGGTTAAGCTGTGCTGTCTGCGCTATTACCACCAAAGCACCCAGCACCCTGACTCCCCTCTTTACACTGACATAGGACTCTAGGATCTAAGTCTCTAAGCAACAGGTGCAATGCCCGGGGGCAAGGGAGGCTCTCTCCCATTCAAAGCAAGGTCAGAAAAATACCCTGGAGGAAGAAGCCCGAGGCATCATTGATTAATGATTTGTCTCTTGTAAAGAATCAGCCTGAGGCAGTGTCCTTTACACCCCTTTCTCTTTCTGGGGAAACCCATGCAGCTGCAGGCTCTAACACTTAGTGAACTGAGGCTTACTAGGCGGAAAAGATGCTAAGAATAAGGAAACGGTGGTTTTGTAGCTTTTCCAGGAACAGAAGATGAATAAAGCCCAGTGTCTTAATGATAATAGTGTGGCAACAGCAAAGAGAAAGCTGAAGTACTGAGCTCCTGTTAATTTAGGTTTCTCCATGGAGAGGCAGCTCCAAACTGCAGAGGGTTAGAGCAACACTGTGAAAATGGAATTGAAGTCCAAGACAGAAGATAATAAGATAGCATCTCTGTCTGTTTTAAAGGACTTCAGAACTCTAGGCCCAGAAGAATCACAGTACTCAAGAAACTTGACTATTCTTGGAATAATCATGGCCAAGTCTTTGATGATATGTTAGTGGAAAAGATGGATGGTTGCAGACTGATAACAATTAGATAGATTCGGAGTTAGGAAGACCTGAGTTCAAATCCAGCCTTAAATAATTACTAGCTGTGTGACCCTGAACAAGTTCACGTAATCTCCGTATCCCTCAGTTTCCTCATCTGGAAAATGAGCATTAGTACGTACCTCTCAGGGTTGTTTGTGAGGATAAAATGAAATCATATTTGTAAGGCAGTTTGCAAACCTTAAAGCACTATATAAATGTTAATGATAATGATGATAAAGATGATGATAAACATTGACTTTTTTCTTTTTTTGCTTTTTGGAGGGCAATCGGGGTGAAGTGACTTGCCCAAAGTCACACAGCTGGTAAGTGTGTCAAGTGTCTGAGGCTGAATTTGAACTCAGTTCCTCCTGACCCTGGGCCCATGCTATTCACTGTGACACCTAGCCACCCCAATTTTTTTCTCAGAAAGGAACAAGCAGAGTTATGGTGGAGGAATGTTGTACAAGAAAAAGACAAAGAAACTGTACCTGCTTTCCTGGGGGTCGAAGAAAACATGTTGGTTACCTTGAAATATCCAAAGACTCAAGATTGTGGGTCTAGAATTGTAAGAGCTTATCATATGAAGGAGGAATTAGATGTGCTCTGTGTGGTTGCAAAAAACAGAATGAAGTCCAAAAAGTTATAGAAAGTCAGGGGCAGCTAGGTGGCACAGGGGATAGAGCACCAGGCCAGAAACCAGAAGACTCATCTTCATGAGTTCAAATTTGACCTCAAACTTATTGGCTGGGTGACCCTGGACAAGTCATTAATCCTTTTTGCCTCAGTTTCCTTATTTGCAAAATGAACTGGAGAAGGAAATAACTCCAGTATCTGTGCCAAGAAAACCCCAAATGGGGTCACAAAAAGTTGGACACAACTGAACAACAGGAAGGCAGATGTTAGCTATCTGACAATGAAATGTTCTCTCACAAAATGCTGAGCTCCCTGTCACTAGAAGTGTTCAAGCAGAAAATAAATCAAGGATGTTGCTGTTGGGATTTTTGCACTGGATGGGAGATTGGTCTAAATTAAGACAAAGTCTCGTCTAACTACAAGATCCATGATGATCAAGTACAATTCTGTGATTTAATAATAACAATGCCTTATATTTAAATAATGAAGATCCAAGCACTTTCAAGGGGAATTAGATCAATGAAGAATTGTAAAAATTAAGTGAATTATCTGGATGCTTCTTGTATATTGTTTCTGTCATGACCAACTCTTTGAGACCCCATTTGGGATTTTCTTGGCAGAGATACTGGAGTGATTTCTTTCCCCAGTTCATTTTACAGATGAGGAAACTAAGGAGAAAAGGTTAAGTAACTTGCCCAGGGTCACACAGTTAGCAGTGTCTGAGGCATCCCAATAAACATTTGGGTGTTTGAACATCCACATAAAAGCAATTGGAAAAGTTTTTTTGTTTTTGTTTCTGTTTTTTAACTTTTCTGTACATATGTACCTAAAATTTTAAAGCAATAAGCCAGAAAGGTAGGTAATCCAATGTCAGGGCCCAGAACCAGGCACAGCTGGTACAATTTTGCTAGGCAGGGCAGGACTGAGTATGATTTCACAACTTCTCCATCACTTTGTCCCCCGCACCGGTACAGGCTGTGTGTGGGCTCAGTAGCAACATGAAACACAACCCAAGCCAGCACCCAAAGCCCACAAACATACTCCCACCACACCCCTACACACACACATACAGCACAATAACAATACAAGGGGAGGAGGCAAAAGGCCAGACCTTATGGGCACAGAACTGCAGCTGCTCGGTGCCTCCCCAGTTCTATCCCTTATGTAACCTTCTCCTCTCCCCCAACTCTGGTCAAACATTGTCTCTTCACAATATAACGTCCTCCAAGTTCTTCTAGTCCACACCACCAAATAACAGCTGATCCACTGGCAACCCTGTTGCCGTTGTTGTTTTAATCATTTCAGTCACGTCTGGTTCTTTGTGAGCACCATTTGGGGTTTTCTTGGCAAAATACTGGAGTGGTTTGCTATTTCTTTCTCCAGCTCATTTTACAGATAAGGAAACTGAGGCAAACAGGGTTAAGTAACTTGCCCAAGGTCTGACAGCTAGTAAATATCTTAATTTTAACTCAAGTCTTCCTGACTCCAGGCCTAGTACTCTATCCACTGAGCCCCCTAGCCACTACCAGCAACCTTAGCATGCCTCAATACTTCAAAGATTTATGATTCCATTGGTGTGGGGATATTCTCTTCATAGATATAAATTGCAGTTATCTTAGTAGATGGTTTTATTAGTGCCAAGGTAATAATAATACTAAAAACAATAACAATAGTAGTAATAATTGCCCTGTAGCCAACTTGTGGTGAGATTTTCTGTGCTTAGCCAGGAAGGTGCAGGCATCCGATATATAAGAAGCATACAATTTGTCATCAGGCCCATACTCAAAGCCTTTACGATCTGCTGGAACTAACAGAGCTTATATTGTGCTAAGACCGGACACTTACAGGTCCTGACATAAATGCCAGGGTCTTCAACGGCTCCCTAATCAGCAGATCCTACAGTGGGCAGAGTACAAAAAAGAACTCTTCCCTGAGATGTTGATAACAGCACCTGTGCAGCTAGGTGGCGCCAGGGAGAGAGCTCCAGGCCTAGAGTCCGGGAGACCTGAGTTCAAATCCAGCCTCAGAGCAAATCACCCAACCCTGCTTGCCTCTGTTTTTTCAGCTACAAAATTGTAGTAATAATAGCACCTACTCCTCAGGATTGTTTTGAGAGTCAAATGAGGTTATATTTACCAAGCCCTTGGCTCAGTGCCCAGCACATAGTAGGAGCTCTATAAATGTTGGTTTGGTGGGTGTTTCTCGATCTCCATTGTTGCCATACACCTCCCTGGCCCACATTTCCCAAATCTCCAGACAAAGGGAAAATGAGCAAATTTCAAAATCGGATTAATAGGATCGTAGATGATAGAGCTGTAAGGGACCTGGGGTCTATCTGGTCTAAACCCTTTATTTTCTGTTTGGGGGAACTGAGGTCTAGAGAGTTTCAAGTGACTGCCCAAGGGTCCCACGGGTGCATGCCT